>QRFJ01002149.1:53824-283265 GCA_006176705.1 Cocos nucifera | reverse complement strand
GCAAAATTATAATTTTACTATAATAATAAAATGGGTTATTTTCTATCACATATGTGTATTTAGTGTCTGTGATACATCCTTTGAGTTAATGGTAATGATAATTCATATTTTCAAGAGTTGAAAATTTAAGACATGAATAATCATTATTAACTCATAAAAGCTCCCGACCATAGGATCATCACGAGGATGGTGATTGATCCGGAAGGTTGGTGTACAATCGCTTCTCTTTAGTAGATGAGTCTTGAGTCTACGGTGTGGAGACACCGGAGCGAGAGTACAGGTACTCGTTAGAGAACGAGGGCACTGAGCGTGACCACCTCGAGTAGTCATTAGGGAGTCTACCTTCTCGTCAATGACTGACTCGATGCTGCAGTAGTGTGTGTCTGGTTCTTTGACCTGAGATGCATCGGCAGTTCACCTTGAGGGTGTTATAGTTTGACTACACCATTACTCGGTCTCCTAGCCATATGGAACCCTGAGGTGTATGTTGGCTATAGCATGTTCATTGTAGGAACTGGATTGCATCAAGATGGAATCTATCTACCTCGGTGGTAGAGGAGCAGCCCTATGATGATCATGAGAATCAAGTCCAGAAGCCCATGGCCATGGCAGAGTGAAATAATAGAAAGAGTTTCTATTTAGATTTTCACATTGGACTCGAATCGAATGATTACATCATATGACAGAGACTAGGGTTTGACGAGTTCACCTTAACCCTAATCTGATCGGGGCTCAAGATAGAAGAACTTAATCACACAGGTAGCTGCACCAAGAGGTTCGCATTCAGCTCTGATGGGTTGCCACCATATACTGCTAGGTGTCACTGGTGGATTTTGGGAGCAATTAGAATGATTTAGATGATCGATCATTCTAGCTGTTCGAATCAGAAGAGTTCTGATCCATCGAAAGGAGTTTCGATGATGTCGATGATAGAGATCATGACATATCCCATTACCATACAGAACTGAACCTAACTGGGTCACACAAACAAGGGTTTGAATCTGGTGATCATCAATTGAACTGATCTAGTTCAATTGATCTGAATGAGATTCAATTAGGTTCAAGGAAATCGTGCTAGCACTCGATTGAACCTAACGTTCTTCTTTTACTATCATAAATAAGTTGTCCTGACTGAGCCAAAGGAGTTTGTGCTCAATCAGAGGCCTTCATATGGTCTGACTGGAGGTTGTCCAAGTGAGAAAAGGTTGTCTTATTTTGTAAGACATTACCTGCCATTTTTGGTCACCTGCCATTTCTTGTTCTTTGACTTTGGTCAAAAGTCTACCTTTGACTGGTCAAACGTTGACCATTGACACTTTGACTTTTGACCACATGTCATGCACCTATTGGAGAGCTGGTGGGGGCCTGTCCCCCTGCCAGAACCTGGCAAGGAGGAGGGCGCACGCCACCCTAGGCGTGTGCCCAAGTTGGAGGCGCCTAGGAGTCCTTGTTGGACAAGGACTCCATCTCCTTTTTGGATTCCAATTAGAGTTCTCCTAAGAACCAACTTTGACTGGTCTTAGGTGCCCTCTAAGGAGGAATCCAGGGGACTCTATTCCCACCAATCAGATTTAGATCTGATTTCACAAAGGGTTGTGATTGGTTGGGAAGAAGAGAAGTTGGATCACAGTTAGTCTATAAATAAGACCCTGCGCCCAACTCAGATGGTGATTAAAAAATCAATAAATTCCCCATGCCCCAAGGCTGCCTCTCCTCTCCTTCCTCCATGCCAAACCACCTTCTCCCTCTCCTCTCCACGTCCAAAAGGAGTTTTGGATTTTTGGTTGGTGCGATCCAGATCGAAGAAAGGCGACTGAAAGCTAGAAGGCTGCGCTGCTGCAAAGGACGACTGCTGATCTTCAAAAGGAGTTTTGAAGATCCTTCAGATCAGATCCAGATCTAATTTTTGGAGATGTGATAAAGAAAAAGAGGATCTCTAGATCCAGCCCAAGTGGATATCGATAGAGGCCAGGCACTTGCATGGCTAGATCTAGAACCTTCCGCTGCTTACAGGATCATCAACGGATAATCGGATTACCCACTTCAAGATAAATTAAATTTGATTTAATTTATATAAATTTATTTTATTTATTAAAATAATAAAAATTAGATCTGAAACATTTTAGATCTGATATGGATCAAAGAAAAAAAATTTTAAAATATATTTTTTGATCCGATCAGATCTGAACAAATCTAGATGAGAAATCAGGATTTTCCTTCAGCTCGCACCACTATACTTCTCATCAAAAATGATTTGCTACCTACCAGAAGACCAATGGTGGAAGTGTCAGCCTTGGAGATGATCATCTATGCAAAGTAGCTAGAATTGGCTCTATCAGGATGAGGATGTACGGTGGGATCATTCGTACATTATCAAATATTAGGCATGTACCGGAGTTGAAAAAGAATTTAATTTTTTTGAGCTACTTGGAGGAGCAGAATTATGCTTTTAGTAGTCAGGCTAGGAGTGGATGTCTAAAAATTTCCAAGGGAGCTTTAGTGGTGATGAGAGGTAGAAGAATGAGCAACAATCTTTACAGAATGGAAGGCTTCGGATAAATGATAGTGCAGAGGTGCTAGCAGCGACACAGGAGGAGCAGATTTTATATCGACTGTAGCACTATCGGATAGATCATATGAGTGACCATGGGCTCACAAAACTAAGCAGAAGAGGTATGATCCCAGCCTTGAAGAAGGAGGACATAAATCTTTGTGAGTCATGTATCATTCGCAAACAGCATAAGATGAAGTTTGCCAGAAGTACCAAGTGTAGCGAGGGAGTACTAGATTTAGTGCACTCAGATGTGTGGGGACTAGCTTCTGTATCAGCCAAAAGTGGGGCAAAATACTTTGTTACTTTCATTGATGATTTCTTAAGGAAGGTGTGGGTTTATCTAATCAGAGAAAAATCAGAGGTGTTTGCCCAGTTCAGAGCTTGGAGACCTGAAGTAGAGGAGTCAGAAAGATAGGTAAAGTGTCTGAGGTTGGACAATGGAGGAAAGTATACTGGCCTGGAGTTTAGGAGGTACTATGAGAAAAATGGCATCAAACATCATTACACAGTAAGGATGACTCCAAAGTAGAATGGTGTCGTAGAGAGGATGAACCAGACACTGACCCAGAAGGAATGGAGTTTGAGGCTACAGACATCACTCCCAAAGTCCTTTTAGGGTGATGCTCTAACATTTTCTTATTTTTTTGTGAATAGGTCCCCTCATTAAAAGCTGAATGGAGGCATTCTTGAAGAGGTCTGGAGTGAAAGAAGGTGAGCTTGGCCATTGAAAGTCTTTGGTTGCATAGCCTATGCACAAGTGGAGGCAACTGAAGAGAGCAAATGGATCAAAATCTCAAAAAGATGAATTAATAGGATATCCACAAGGAGTCAAGGGGTACCTGCTATGAAACTCTCAGGCACAGAAGTCAGTGATCAGTAGGGATGTTATCTTTGATGAGAAGAGCATCTTGAGGAGGTCTGGGATAGATGGAACTGAGAAAACAAAGCTGAACAACGGTAGCCAATCAGAGAATGATGGCATACAGGTTACATCCACTTACAGGAGTGTTCCTATTGAGGTAGAGCTGGGCAGAAAAGTATTATCTCAGATTGAAAATCAGTATAGAGGGCCAGCAGTTCAGATAGATATGCAAGAGCAGCCACAGACATCAGGCAGAGATGTGACAGTGGGAGTGGCTTTGCACAAGCCCCAGCATACTATTAGGAGATCGGTTAGATATGGCATTGATGAGGTTATCTCCTATGCACTCATCACTACTAATGGAGATCCAGAGAATTATGCAGAGGCCATGGAGAGTGAGGATCATGATTCATGGATGCAGGCGATAATAGAGGAGATAGAATCACTTAACAAGAATCAGACATGATAGCTGGTGGATCTTCCAGAGGGTGCTCGACCTATTGGCTCAAAGTGGGTGTTCATAAAGAAAGAAGTACCTTCAAAACAAGGTGGAGTCAAATTCAAAGCAAGGCTGGTAGCAAAGGAATACTCACAAAGGAAAGGGATTGACTACACAAAATTTTTTTCTTTTGTGGTGTGTCATACATCTATTCAAGTTTTGCTGTCATAGGTGGTAGAGCATAACATGGAATTAGAATAGATGGATGTAAAGATGGCCTTCCTTCATGGAACTTTGGAGGAAAGAATCTACGTGAAGTAGCTAGATGATTTCATGGAGATGGGACAGCAAGAAAATGTGTGTTTACTTAGGAAATCTTAGTATGGCTTGAAACAATCCCCTCGTTAGTGGTATCGAAGGTTTGATAGCTTTGTCTTGAGTCTGGATTTCAGCAGATGTGAACATGATTGTTGTGTCTACATCAAGAATGTAGATGAAGAGGATTCTCTGTACCTATTATTGTATGTAGATGATATGCTCATAGCCAGTAGAAGCATGGATGTTGTGTAAAGATTGAAAAGGATATTATTATCTGAATTTGAGATGAAAGATTTGGATCCAGTTGAGAAAATCCTTAGAGTGGAGATTTGTAGAGATAGGTGCAAAGGAGTGCTCCATTTGTCATAAGAAAAGTATGTCCAGAAGGTTCTGAAGATGTTTGGGATAGAGAAGGCCAAACTGTAGAGACGCCATTGCCGAGCCATTTATCTCTCTGCAAATTATAGTGCCCCCAGTTAGAAGAGAAGAGAGAGTACATGGAATGAGTCCCTTATGCAAATGCTGTAGGTAGTGTGATATATGCTATGGTGTGCTGTAGATCAGATATAGCACATGTTGTGAGCATGGTTAGTAGATACATGGCTAACCCTAGGAAGGAACACTGGAAAGCACTGAAATGGATATTGAGATATCTACATGGAACAAGGGATTATGGTTTGACGTTTGGTGGGTAGCTGGGAGGATTTGAAGAATAATCTGTGAAGATGTGTGAAGGTTCAGATCCTCTAGAAGAGTTTGTTGATGAAAATTATGCTGGTGATCTTGATACAAGGAGGTCTACTATTGGATACTTTTTTCTGCGTATATGGTGGATCGGTGTCTTGGAGATCAACCCTTCAGCCAATCATGGCCTTATCTACCATAGAGGCTGAGTACATTGGGATAACGGAGGCTGCAAAGGAAGCCCTTTGGGTTAGGAGGCTAATTGATGAGTTGGGGGTAGAGCAGAGCAAGGTTACACTATTCAGTGATAGTCAGAGTGCTCTGTTGTTGGCATAGAACCTAGTCTATCATGCAGACACAAAACATATAGATGTGAGGTACCACAGGATTAGAGAGCTGGTGGAGGAAGGTGAAGTGGAACTGATCAAGATCCATACCAAGAAGAATCAGTCTGATGCACTCATGAAGGTACTTCCTAAAGATAGCTTTCAGAGATATGTGGCACGGATGGGTCTGTTGAGAAGAGATGAGTTCACAAGAACTTGAAAGTACCAAGGTGGAGAATGTGAGCTTAAAAGTGGCACTCCCAAATCTTGAAAACATGAGAAGATAGGTCATGGAAAGACGGGAGTGAGCTGAAAGAAGAATCAGTCTCAATGGTAAAGTTCAGAAACTGGGCTGGCTCACTCTAAGACTGAGCCGGCTTAGTTGGAAACTGGGTCAGCTCAGTCCAGGACTGGGTCGGCTAGGTCTCAGAGAAAAATCCAGACAGAGAGCGGCATTTTTGGGCTATTGGCACGGTACACAACTGGGTCAGCTCTGTCCTAGCCGGCTCAATTTTTGTGGATTATTATTTTGTGTACGTGGATTGTTTGGATTTAGAGAGCTTTTCTATGAGCTTAGGCTTGACCCTTTGTAAAGTATATATACTGAAAATAGGTCAAGGTTGTAAGAGTACTGAAATATACTGAATAAAAGATCTTTTCTTCCAAAAATCTCTTTCTCTCTTCTTCTCTATTTCTTGATTTATTTGATCGTGCTTTCATAGAGATCTTTGATAAGTACTTCCTTGATTTCTTGGCTAATCATCGGTAGCCATGCCGATCTATGTGGGAAGAGCGCATATTCCCAGCATGGAGGGGAGTTCACCATGGTCTATCGATAAGGCTTAGTATGAGTGAGATTGGTCGAAGAGGTTCTCCACAGTTCAAAAGCAACTGCATGATGCCAAGCTCACTTATGATACCTATCGGTTGGGTTGGAGTGAGAGGATATCCCAGCTTGAGCAAAGGCTTCGTGCTGCTAACAGCAAGGTAATCCAGCTCCAAAAATAACTCGATGACTGTCACCAATCCGGCACGAGCAGGGGATCAAAGCAGGTTGCCTCCTTAATGAGGACTCTAGTCGAGCTTTCAAAAGTAGTGGGGAGAGAGAAGGCCAAGGTTTAATGACTAAGGATCCAGCTGTCGTACGAGCAGCAAACCATTATGGATACCGAGGTTGAGTCGGAGGTCCTAAGAAAGTAGCAGTAGGAGCTTGAGGACAAGTTTTGGCATGTTAACTGAATGTATATAGATGGTCTACATAAAAAGAAGGAGCTTGAGGAGAAAATCCTTAGGCTAAAGCATTCTTTTATGATGACGGGGGTCGACAGCCCGAAGTCTGAGGGTTCCAGGCCTCTTTAGGATTTTGTCATTTTTTCCTTTTTTCTTTTCTATACATAGTCTCATGGATCTTTACTTTATAATGAACTTTGGTTTTAATGAAGGAATATTCTCTCCGATCATCTTTTTGTTTTGTTTGTATTTTGTGCCTATTGATTTTTTCATTTCTCTCTTCTGCTTTGACTTTCGTTGAAGTGATTGTTGAAAAAATAGTTTTTCTCCTATCTTTTCATAACCAGAGATTTTTCACCTGCGCTGGGATGGATTTATCCTTTCATGTTCTACTCCATTAATTTTCCTTCGTCCTTTCATCGAGATGAGGTCCTTCCTCCTGCCTTAGGTAACTAAAGGTCTTTGTTTATATCAAGATAAGGTTCTCCTCGTATTTTTGACATGGATGTAGGGGGACATTAGGGTCATTGTCAGGGCTTCTCTCCTCATCTCATCCTATGTTAATGAAGCCTTCGACTTTGATCATGTTAGAATGAGGTCCTCTTGCTGTTCCTAACATGGATGTAGGGGCACATTCGGACCATTATCAGGGCCTCTTTCCTCATCTTATCTTAGACCATGAGGCCTTCAACTTTGCTCATATTAGGATGAGGTTCTCCTCCTATTCCTAACATGGCTGTAGGGACATATTAGGGTCGTTGTTAGAGCCTCTCCCCTCATCTCGTCTTAGACCAATGAGGCTTTCGACTTTGCTCATGTTAGGATGAGGTCCTCCTCCTGTTCCTAATATAGCTATAGGGGCACATTAGGGCCATTATCAGGGCCTCTCCCCTCATCTCGTCTTAGACTAACGAGGCTTTTGACTTTGCTCATGTCAGGATAAGGTCCTTCTTTTATTCTTAATATGGCTGTAGGGATACATTAGGGCCATTATTAGGACCTCTTCCCTCATCTCGTCTTAGACTAATGAGGCCTTCAACTTTGCTCATGTTAGAATGAGGTTCTCCTCCTATTCCTAACAAGGCCATTTTTGATTATTTTAGGGAGTTATTCCCCATCATTACATGTTTTTTGCAACAAAAACAATCATATTGAAATAGAGGAGTTTTATTTGAAGCTGAATTACTGATAGTACATTCTTAAATTTTTTGAATTCCAAGATTGTGGGAGTATTGCTCCTCCAAGCTCCTTTAAGCGATAAGTTTCGGACCGGATGACCTCCTCTACTTCATATGGGCCTTTCCAATTTGGAGCGAACTTTTCTTGATTTTGAGGTTGTGAAATAGCCACTCACCAAAGTACCAAGTCTTTTACTTTGAATGTTTTGTCTTTGACTTTAGAGTTGTAGTAACGAGCTATCTTTTGCTTATAGGCTACCATCCGAACTTGACCTTTTTTTCTTTTTTCCTTCAATAAGTCGAGGTTAGCCCTGAGATCCTTTGAGTTATGCTGCTCACTAAATGCCATGAGTCATGCTGATGGGAGTTTAAGTTCTATTGGGATGACCGCTTTTGTTCCAAAAGTTAAGGCAAATGGGGTCTCCCCATTGGCATTTTTTAGGTAGTTCAGTATGCCTAGACCACATGATAGAGTTCATCCATCAAAGTTTTCTTTGCTCTTTCAAGTCTTGCTTTAATATCCTGTAGCAGGGTTCTATTTGTTACTTCGACTTCACCGTTTGCTTGTGGATGGGCTATTGATGTAAAATGGTGGGAGATGTTCAAATCTATATAGAATTTGGCAAATCTTGCTCTGGCAAACTAATGCCCGTTATCTATTATGAGGGTCCGAGGCAAGCCAAATCTATAAATAATCAACTTCCAGATGAAGTCTTGCACTTTTGCTTCAGTGATTTTTGCTAGAGATTCAGCCTCGATCCACTTTGTGAAATAATCTATTGCTACCAAAAGGATCTTGCATTATCTCAATGCCATGAGAAAAGGCCCGAGTATGTCCATCCCCCACTGAGCAAATGGCCATGGTGCACTCAGGGGTGTAAGTTTAGAAGCTGGCTGTCTTTGAATGTTTGAACTTCTTTGACAGCGGTCACATTTTTTAATATACTCTATAGAATTATGATACATGATCGGCCAATAGTAATCCTGCCGAAGTAGTCTGTGTGATGAGGATCTGACTCCTGCAATTACTTATGTAGAATCCTTCATGCACTTTCCATAATGCAAAGTTGGCTTCTGAAGGTCTGAGACATCTCAAGAGCGGTAAGGAATATGATATTTTATACAACCTACCTTCATACAGAACATACTAGAAGGCTTGATTTCTGAGTTTTTGAGCTCCTTCCGAATCATAAGGAAGAGCTCCATCTTTGAGATAAGCAACCAATGGATCAATCCAACATGGCTCATGGTTGATCTACATTATAGACTGTTGCCCTTCTAGACTCAGATGTTTCAGGACTTTGAAGAAAACCTCCTTGGATAGCTCAATCAGGGCCAATGTTGCTAACTTTGAGAGAAGGTCGGTCCTAGTATTTTTCGCTCTTGGAATCTACTTGATGTCAAAACTGTTGAAGATTGGAGTCAAGCTCTTCACTTTCTTGAGATATTTTATCATGCTTCCTTCTCGAGCCTCATAATTGCCATTAACTTATCAGGCCACCAATTGGGAATCACTATAGACTTGGAGTCGATCTGGTTTCAACTCTCCAGCGATCCTTAACCCTGTAATCAAAGCTTCATATTTGACTCCATTATTAGTTGCGGAGAACTCAAAGCATAGCACATATTCGGTGATGACTCCTTCTAAGCTAATTAAGATCAGCCCTACATCTACACCAGAAGCATTGGATGAGCCGTCTACATATAGGATCCAAAAATCTTCAGGGAGGTCGGCTCTTTCTTCAAAGGAACTCGGTTGTAACCAGGGAATATCAACTTCATTCCATTCAAGCTTAGCTTCATCCGAAATGGTGCATTCAATTATAAAATTTGCCAAAATTTGGGCTTTGATCGATGGCCGAGGCTGGTAGTTGATGTCAAACTTGATGAGCTCTATTGCCCATTTTGCTATTCTTCTAGAGGCATTCATTCGATGAAGAACTACTTTGATTGGTTGATCAGTGAGGAGGGTTATGGTGTGCTCTTGGAAGTAAGGTCGAAGTCTCTGGACTTCAACCAATAGGGCAAAAGTTAGTTTTTCTAACTTAGTACACCTGGTCTCAGCGTCCCTTAAGACTCAGCTTATGTAGTAGATCGGTCTCTATACTTTTGCCTCTTCTTTGACTAGAATTGTTGCAAGGGCCATTGGGGAGACCACGAGGTACAAAAATAATCCCTCTTCGAATTTGGACTTTGTTAATTGTGGGGTGAGCAGAGGTAGTCCTTGAGCTCTTAAAAGGCTTGTTGACATTTAATGGTCTAGTAGAAGTTCTACGATTATTTTAGGACTTGAAAGAAGGGCATGCATCGTTCGATCGATCTCGAGATGAAGCGGTTCAGGACTGCCACCATTTCAGTTAGGTGCTGAACTTTTTTGATTGATTTTGGAGTAGTCATCTCTTGAATGGTCCAAATCTTCTCTGGATTTGCTTCAATTCAGTGCCTCAACACCATGAATCCCAAAAACTTTCTTGAAGTCATGTCGAAGGTGCACTTGATTGGGTTTAGCTTCATCTTGTACCTCCTAAGGATGCTGAAGATCTCTTCAAGGTCGGCAATATGATTTATTAATGCTCGGCTCTTGACAAGCATATCATCTACATATATTTCCATGTTGCGATCGATCTGCTCCTTGAAGATTTTATTGACCAGGCGTTGGAATGTTGCTCCTATATTTTTGAGTCCAAAAGGCATAACCCTGTAATAGTAAAGACCATGATCTATAATAAAAGCAGTTTTCTTCTCATCTTCTGGTGCCATCCGGATTTAGTTATAGTCAGAAAAGGCATCCATGAAAGTGAGAAGCTCGTGGCCCGAGGTCGCATCCACCAGTTGATTAATCCTGGGTATGGGGTAGCTATCTTTCGGATAGGCTTTATTCAGCTTTTTTAAGTCTATGCACATTCTCCACTTACTGTTTGCCTTCTTGACGAGTATGACGTTGGAGATCTAGTTTGGATAGTTGACTTCTCGAATGAATCCGATCTTGAGGATCTTGTCAACTTTCTCTATAATTACTTTCTATCTCTCTGGGGCATGGCTGCGCATCTTCTCCTTCACCGATCGATATTTGGGATCAATAGTCAGAGGATGTTCCATGATATCAGCATCAATTCCGAGCATGTGGTCGAAAATCCAAGTAAAACTATCTGGATTCCTCCATAGAAATTCGACAAGTTACTCTCGTATCTCTTTCACCAGGTTGGAGCCAATCTATACCGCATGCTCTGCATTCCTGTCATTCAATGGGATGGAGACAAGGTCTTCCATGGGCTCACCCCACTCTTCAGTTAGATCATCATGGACATCCAACCCATCAATCGGATAAGGATCTGACTACTCACCCCTCTGCAAGGTGATTGAATAGCAATGTGTTGCCAGAGCTTGATCTCCTCTGACTTCTCCGATCCCATAGCTTGTTGAAAATTTTATTTTCAAATAGTAGGTCGACACCACTGCCCGAAGCGCATTTAAATCAGATCGGCTAAGAATTGCATTGTAAGCCGATGGAGCTTTTACTACTAGAAAGTCCACTTGTGTCTTTGACTATCTCGAATATTGTCCTGCAGCCACAACCAAAGTTATTATGCCTTCAACTGGTACTGCATTACCAATGAAGCCTACCAATGGAGAGTTCATTGGTCCAAGCTGACTATTAGGTATAGACATTTTGGAGAAAGCATTATAAAATAAGGATGCAATGTACATCACAGTCTGCAATATTTAAAGCAATTACAACCATGCCGTTATGCAGGAACTGAACTCTCTGTGCATCAGCTTCAATGAAAGTTAGGGGCTCCTTAGTTCTCCATCTCTTTACTAGTCGCCCAGATCCACCAACCTCTTCCTATCGAAGTCCCCCAGAGATGGTGTTGATAATGCCAAGTGGGGGCTGATCTCCTTGTTGCTCCTTCCTCCTCGGTGGCTCTAGTTACGGCAGCATCCTTGGCCAATCTTTCCATCATTCAGGCCGATGTCTTAAAAATCGGTCAAGCCTGCCCCTCCCGATGAGTTTCTCGATCTCATCTTGGAGCTGAATGCACTCCTCAGTATCGTGACTATGGTCATGATGGTAGAGATAGTATTTGTTGGAATTATGCTTATCAGGATGTGTGCGCATCCTCTCTGGCCTTGGCAGCTGCTCCTTGATTTCCATCAACATCTAAATTTTTGGGGCATTGAGGAAAGCATAGTTGTCGAACCATTTGAGGGAGGAGCCCCACCGTGCCCTTCTATTAGGGCTTCTTTGCCTTCGAGTCCAAGAAGGAGTTCGGGCTCGCTTGCACTCGGATGGAGTTCGAAAGCACGATCGAGCTTCACTTGGCTTTTCATCGATAGCGGCATACTTGATTCACCCACTCACTACTCTTCAACAGCTTCACTATCCTTGGCCTTGAAGGCCTCTTTTGCTTGGACATAACCTTCAGCCCGACTAGCATATCAGTGAAATCCTTGGGATACTTCTTCTCAAGAAAGAACAACAGATCATTCTTCTGAAGGCCACCCTTCAGTGCGGCAATTGTGATAGATTGGTCCAAGTTTTGGACCTCCAATGCAGCGGCATTGAAATAGATGACATAGGCCCATATGGATTCCTCCTCCTTCTGCTTAATGTTGATAAGGGAGTTCAAGCCTCATCGAGGATGTTGACTACTAACAAAATGAGCCACAAACTGATGGCTTATTTGATCGAATGAAAAGATAGTACCCAGCTTAAGGATCGAGTACCAGTTCCTAGCTGCTCCCTTTAGGGTGGAGGAGAAAGCTCGGTATAGGATGGCATTGGACGCATCATGGAGTAGCATCATTATCTGAAAGGCCTTCAAATGATCGATCGAATCCATAGTCCTATTGTAGCTCTCGAGCTGGGGAAGCTTGAAGTTTGGTGGGATGGGTTTCTGCATAATTTTTTGGAAAAAGCGAGGGTTAGTGCAGATATCATTACCATGAGAGGGAGGAGCATGGTGGAGTTCCTCGATCCATCAGTTTATTTCTTATAGTTTTCAATCTAGGAGATCCTCACAGTCATGGATCTCTAAAGTCTTCTAGCTGAATGGGGGCAAGGTTCCCCTAGGGGTTGAATCATGATTGGAGTAGGAGCTCTCTACCCTCTACTTCTCTTTTCTGGAACTTACCGATCGACTCGCCCAAGTCGATCACCCCTAGACTGGGTTTCGAAGAAGCTTGCTCCAGCTAAATAAATGCTAAAGGCTGCTGCTGCTGCATGGCCTACACTGCTTTAGTGAGGTCGTGAACCTACTGGACCAGCAGGTTGAACTATTTTGCATCCATCATTGCTGTCGGTGGAACCTGAGATGCCAGGGATGAGATAGGAGTGGATAGATCTGGGTGAGATCTAGCCACGAAGGTGGTTGACCGTCGAGTCGAGGCCTTCCAGGGAGGCATCCTTATGAGATTGGCTGGGGAAGGACTCTGAGGGAGAAGAACAGAGATCTTTGTTGAGAACTCCTTTAAGAATAAGAGAACCTCAAAAGAAAGCGGATCCTTCCTCTAGCACCAATCCTGTTGGTGCGGAATCTGATTGATGTCGGGACTAGCAAAAGCTAGAGAAGCTAAGGTCGCCATCGGAACCTACAAAAGAAGTCCAAATCAGAGGAGGGGTGGCTCCGACAGGACTCTTCGATGGTCAAGTCAGCTCTTCCGGCCAACAGAAATAGAATGCTCAGCAAAAAAAGTAGCAGAGTTTCGGGATGGAGGAGAGGGCTTAGAGAAAACATATCTGGAGGATCCCTTTTATAGATGAAGCCTGTAACAAACTGATGGTGATAGTTGTAACTGCTGAGTAGTGGGCCATTCAGGCCATGTGGGGTTTGTTATAGAGAGTAGTATCTATTGTCATGATGCACCAGCTGAAGTTTAGACGGGATGGCTATATGTGATGGAGCGTCCCTCACTGATGTTGTTCCATAGGAGCTCAAAGGTTCTCATGATCAATTGTGCATGGGTCATCATTCTCCATATTGAGAGTCAGTGCTCAGATCCTTCTAGGCAACTGGAAGTAGTTCAGAAGAAGTTTGATAGAAGGAGGAGTCCAACAGGTGGAGAAGTTCAGTCGAAGGAGAAGTTCGGAAGGAGTTCGATCAGTGGAGAAGTCTGAAAGAAGTTCGACTGGTGGAGAAGTTTGAAAGAAGTCAGACCTGTTGGTACAAAATCTGGTTGACACTAGAACTGGCTAGAGCTGGAGAAACCAAGGTCACCATCAGAACCTATAAAAGAAGTCCAAACCGGAGGAGGGGCGGCTCCGGCAAGATCCTCCGGTGGTTAAGTCAGCTTTTCTGGCCAACAGAAATGAAATGCTCAGTAGAGAAAGTAGCAGAGTTCCATGATGGAGGAGAGCTCTTAAAAAAAATATATCTGAAGGATCTCTTTTATAGATGGAGCCTGTAACAAACTGATGGTGACAATCGCAACTGCTGAGTAGTGGATCGTTTAGACCACGTGGGGTTTGTTATAGAGGATAGTGTCTATTATCGTGATGCACCAGCTGGAGTTCAAATGGGATGGCCATAGGCGATGGAGCGTCCCTTACTGATGTTGTTCCAGAGGAGCTTGGAGGTTCTCTTGATCAATTGTGCATGGGTCATCATTCACCATATTGAGAGTCAATGCTCAAATCCTTTTGGGCAACTAGAAGTAGTTTAGAAGGAGTTCTCATAGAGTGTCATAAATGTTGACAGAGTTCTCATAGGAGTTCTCATAGAGTCAATGCTCGGAGGTTCTCCTTGAGACACTCGATATTGATAGAGTTCTCATAGAGTGTCTACTTGAGATGCTTAACCTCGACTTTGGATTCTTCAGCCTCCACCTTAGTAGCTTTGGCTTCCTTCGTAACCTTTGAAGCCTTGGCCTCATAAATGTTGACTATCTAGACATTGGCAAACAAATGATGTCTCAATTGCAAGCATCAAAGTAAATCTTACTACTAGAAAGCATATATATAACAAAATTTGAAAGTGATAAGGAAACTACCTCAAGGAAGACTGTGAATGAATCTTTCTTCCTGTCTTGAGTGTTCGTCCGTAGGATCTTTTCAATTACATTCAACAAAATGAAACCCTTCATGAGAGGTCGGACAACCTTTTAGCTATTAAAGAAAGCCCGATCCAAATCGATGTTATTATCACTGGACTCCCTGGAGTTCTTTCACAACCAAACTTTCTTGGTGATCGATTTCTTTCTTTTCTCCACCTTCTTCTTCTTCTCAACAGATGGTGCTAGAGCGGTGGCCTCAGCAGGTAAGCTCGGAGTCGGTAGGGGTGCTTCAGCCTATAGAATGGAGATCATCAAAGCAGGAATGGTCTAACTCGAGTCTACAATCTTAACCTGCTTGGATGTCTCCCCAAGGGCAGCCCTTTCTTTTCTGAGCTCGGAGTTCTTTCGTTAGCCATTTCAACTCATCAGGAGTCATCTCTGTGAAAATAAATGAGCTAAAGTCAGAAAAAGATAAGAAGATAAAAAGGAAACACAAGTTAATACCTTTGGGGTTGACAAGGCTTAAGTCGAGATTGTAAAGAGTTTGATCATCTATCAATTGGGTCAGTGAAGGGGTTTCTTCAGAACATTGGCAAAATCAAGATCTTCCCGCTTGAACTCTAGGGACATGCAACTGGATTCCCTAAGACAACCCCAACATGGAAGTTTCCATTCGAGTGAGGATTTAAACACGAAGAAAAACTTCCCCTTCAAGTTGTGGATAGAGAAAGGGAAACCTTTGAGTAATTTCTTCTTACTAAACTAAGGCAAAATATACCACCAATCCTTGGTAGTGGGGTGATGTTTGAAAGTGATAAAAATATGAAACAAAGAAATTGAAGGTTAGACCTCAACTAAGAAGCAAAATGCTAGAAATTCTATGATAAAATGGAAGAAGTTCAGGAGGACCGAAGAGAAGGATATATAAAGAAATGAAAAAACTCAATAATGAAGAGGGCAATGGGCAGCCTAAGTCCAGCCCGAAGGGCTTCAGTATACTGATTGAATCGACCTAGAGGGGGGCACATATTTGGCCATCTGATCCGAAAAGTTTAAGCTCATATTCTAAGGGGATTTCATACTGAATATAGATAAGGAAAAGGTCCTTGGTGGAAAGGATGGAGGCAAAAGTCCCGGGAACAAAAGTGAAGGAAAATCCTGACTTTCCGGATCAGATTCGTTCAAATCTGATTGGATCGAGAGATATATTTCAAAATTTTTTTTTTTAATCTAAATTAGATCTAAGATATTTTAGATCTAATCTTTATTATTTTAATAATTAAAATAAATTTAGATAAATTAAATCAAATTTAATTTATCTTAACGTTGGGTAATCCTATTACCCGTTGATGATCCTGTAAGCAGCGAAAGGTTCTGAATCTAGCCACGCAAGTGCATGGCCTGTATCAGTATCCACTCAAGCTGAATCTAGAGATCCTCTTCTTCTCTATCACATCTCCAAAAATTAGATTTGAATCTAATTTAGAGGATCTTCAAAATACCTTTCAAAGATTAGCTGTTGTCCTTTGCAGCAGCGCAGCCTTCTAGCTTTCTGTCGCCTTTCTTCCATCTGGATTGCACCAACTTGGATCCCAAACTACTTTCGGCATGGAGAGGAGAGGGAGAAGATGGTCTTGGCATGGAGGAGGAGGAGAGAGGCAGCCTTAGGGCATGGGGAATTTTTAGATACTCCTTGAGTTGGGCGTAGGGTCTTATTTATAGACTATGCATGATCCAACTCCTCTTCTTCCCAACCAATCACAACTCTTTGTGAAATCAGATCTAAATCTGATTGGTGGGAATAGAGTCCCCTAGATTCATCCTTAGATGGTGCCTAAGACCAGTCAAACTTGGTTCTTAGGAGAAGTCTAATCGGAATCCAAAAAGGAGATGGAGTCCCTGTCCAACAGGGACTCCTGGGCGCCTCCAGCTTGGGCACATGCCAAGGGTGGCATGCGCCCTCCTCCTTGCCAGGTTCTGGCATAGGGGGACAAGCCCCCACCAGCTCTCCAATAGGTGCATGACACATGGATAGAAGTCAAAGTATCAATGGTCAACATTTGACCAGTCAAAGGTCAACTTTTGACCAAAGTCAAAGGACGAGAAATGGCAGGTGACCAAAAATGGTAGGTATTGTCTTACAAAATAAGACAACCCTTTTCTGACCTGGACAAGGCTCCAGTCAGACCAAGTGAAGGCCTCTGATCGAGCACAAACTCCTTTGGCTCAGTCAGGACAACTATTTATGATAGTAAAAGAAGAACGTTAGGTTCAATCGAGTGCTAGCACGATTTTCTTGAACCTAATTGAATCTCATTCAGATCAATTGAACTGGATTAGTTCAATTGATGATCACCAGATTCAAACCCTTGTTTGTGTGACCCAGTTAGGTTCAGTTCTGTATGGTAATGGGATATGTCATGATCTCTATCATCGACATCATCGAAACTCCTTTCGATGGATCAGAACTCTTCTGATTCGAACAGCTAGAATGATCGATCATCTAAATCATTCTAATTGCTCCCAAAATCCACCAGTGACACCTAGCAGTATATGGTGGCAACCCATCAGAGCTGAATGCGAACCTCTTGGTGCAGCTACCTGTGTGATTAAGTTCTTCTATCTTGAGCCCCGATCAGATTAGGGTTAAGGTGAACTCGTCAAACCCTAGTTTCTGTCATATGATGTAATCATTCGATTCAAGTCCGATGTGAAAACTAAATAGAAACTCTTTCTATTATTTCACTCTGCCATGGCCATGGGCTTCTGGACTTGATTCTCATGATCATCATAGGGCTGCTCCTCTACCACCGAGGTAGATAGATTCCATCTTGATGCTAATCCAGTTCCTACAATGAACATGCTATAGCCAACATACACCTCAGGGTTCCATATGGCTAGGAGATCCGAGTAATGGTGTAGTCAAACTATAACACCCTCAAGGTGAACTGTCGATGCACCTCAGGTCAAAGAACCAGACACACTACTGCAGCATCGAGTCAGTCATTGACGAGAAGGTAGACTTCCTAATGACTACTCGAGGTGGTCACGCTCAGTGCCCTCGTTCTCTAACGAGTACCTGTACTCTCGCTCTCGGTGTCTCCACACCGTAGACTCAAGACTCATCTACTAAAGAGAAGCGATTGTACACCAACCTTCGGGATCAATCACCATCCTCGTGATGATCCTATGGTCGGGAGCATTTTATGAGTTAATAATGATTATTCATGTCTTAAATTTTCAACTCTTGAAAATATGAATTATCATTACCATTAACTCAAAGGATGTATCACAGACACTAAATACACATATGTGATAGAAAATAACCCATTTTATTGATTATAGTCAAAATTATAATTTTGCCTCTAGAAGTGTATTACAAGTGTCAGCCAATTCTGGCTTCTAGGGCACATATATCTAACAATCTCCCACTTGTCCTAAAGCCAATTGGCTACAAGTCTAAGTCCCATCTTCTCAAGGTGGGCTTCGATCTTCTGCTGGCCCAACGGCTTTGTAAGTGGGTCTGCCACATTATCTGTGGAGTTGACTCTCTTGACCTCGACGTAACCCTTCTCGAGGTAATCGCGGATGAGGTGGTATCGCCGCTCAATGTGCTTGGATTTTTGGTGAGACCTCGGCTCCTTAGCAAGGGCTATGGCGCCATTATTGTCGCAGTATAGAGGAATGGCATCTGATGGCATTACTCGAATTTCTGCAGCAAACTTCTTATACCAGAATGCTTCCTTCGCAGCCTCTGATGCAGCGATATATTCTGCTTCCATGGTGGAATCTGCTATCATGGTTTGCTTGGAACTCTTCCAGCTGACAGCACCACCATTGCACACAAACAGACTCCCAGATGTCGACTTTCGATCATCTATATCGGACATGAAATCTGAGTCTGTGTATCCCTGGACTTGGAGTTCTCCATTACCAAAGACCAACATCATATCCTTAGTTCTTCTCAAGTACTTAAGGATACATTTCACAGAAGTCCAGTGTTCTTCACCTGGATTTGACTGATATCTGCTTGTGACACTCACAGCATGGGCTATATCAGGTCGTGTACATAGCATGGCATACATGAGGCTCCCTATTGCAGAAGCATAAGGGATCTTGCTCATGCATTCTATTTCCTCAGGTGTGCTAGGGCACATCTTCTTGGAAAGATGAATACCATGTCTGAAGGGTATTAATCCCCTCTTAGAGTTTTCCATACTAAACCTCTTTAGTACTTCCTCTATGTACATCTTCTGTGAAAGTCCTAGCATCCTATTCGGTCTATCCCTATAGACCTTAATTCCTAGAATAAAGGATGCTTCACCTAGGTCTTTCATGGAGAATTCCTTGGACAACCATATTTTGACTGTCGTCAACATGGGAATATCATTTCCCAATAAGGAGGATGTCATCCACGTACAATACGAGGAAGACAACAGCGCTCCCACTGACCTTTTTGAAGACATGGTTCCTCTTCATTTTTGATGAAACCAAATATTTTGATCACATCATTGAAATGAGTGTTCCAGCTTCGAGATGCTTGCTTAAGTCCATATATGGACCTTTGCAGCTTGCAAACCTTGTGATCAGTATCACTGGATGTGAAACCTAGCGGCTGTTCCATATAAATATCTTCCTCAAGATATCCATTTAAGAATGCCATTTTCATGTCCATTTTCCATATTTCATAATTGAAATAGGCTGCAATGGCAAGCAATGTACGGATGGATTTTAGCATAGCCATTGGAGAAAAGGTATCCTGATAGTCAATGCCTTCACATTGACTATAACCTTTTGCCACTAGTCTAGCCTTGAATGTCTCCACATTCCCATCTGCACCAATCTTTCTCTTGAAGATCCATTTACACCCAATAGATACTATACCTTCTGGTGGATCTACCAAGGTCCAGACTTGGTTCGAGTGCATCGAGTAAATTTTTGACTGCATTGCCTCTTACCATTTCTCGAAGTCGATATCTGATATTGCCTCATTGTAGATTTTAGGATCATCACCATGAGCACCATTACCTATAAGGAACATTTCCTCTACTTCCTCTGAAATAATACCTAAGTATCTTTCAGGGGGATGAAAAATTCTTTCCGATCTATGAGAAGGAGGAGGTAGTGTTCTTATTGGCTCAACCTGATTTGGTTCCAATTGGTCCTTAGCTCGTTGTACTTGTGAGACCTTCTCATCAAGCTTAATCTGCTTTCCAATGCCGCTGTCTTGAATAAACTATTTTTCAAGAAAGATGGCATGTCGACTCACAATCACATTGTGGTCTTTTGAAATGTAGAAATAGTATCCTAATGACTCTTTAGGATATCCTATGAATCGAGCTTTGAAGGATCTAAACTCTAACTTATCTGCTTGTTGTCTTTTGACATGAGCCGGACAATCCTAAATTCTGAGATGATTCAGACTTGATTTCTTACCGTGCCATATCTCATACGGTGTGGTAGGAATGATTTTAGAGGAAACCCTATTTAGTAGATAAATTGAAGTTAGTAATGAATGTCCCCAAAAAAAATTAGGAAGGTCCGTGAAGCTCATCATGGATCGGACCATATCCAATAGAGTCCGATTTCTCTATTCAGAAATTCTATTGAGTTGAGGTGTTCTTGGTGGAGTCCATTGAGAGACAATGCCATTTTTCTTGAGACAGTCTAGAAATTTTCAGCTAAGGTATTCACCTCCTCGATCTGATCAAAGAACCTTAATGAATTTTTTAATTTATTTTTCTACTTCATGTCTGAATTTTTTGAACTTTTCAAAAGCTTCAGACTTGTGTCTCATAAGATACACATACCCATACCTAGATAGATCATCGGTAATGGTAACAAAGTAGACAAAATTGCCTCTAGCCGGCACATCAAATAGACCGCAAACATTAGTATGTACTAGGGCAAGGAGATCTGTGGCCCTTTTCCCATATCCAATAAAAGGGAGTTTAGTCATTTTGCCTTGAAGACAAGATTCATAAGTTGGATATGACTCGAAAGTCAATGGACTCAATAGCCCATTTTTCTCCAATTTGTTGATTCTATCTTTTGCTATATGACCTAATCTCAGGTGTCATAGATACCTATCGTTTGGACTATCCCTAGGTCGTTTGGCATTCACGTTTTGCTCGATAGTTAGAACAAATACATCAATATGTAGCTGATAAAGACCATTAATAAGAAAACCATTTGCAATTTTATTTCTTTCATAAAGAATGTTACAATGGTCCTTAAAGAAGGTAATTACATAGCCTTCTAGTGCTAAGCATGAAACAGAAATCAAATTCCTGCTAGCTGCAGGCACATAATAATAGTCTTTCAAAACTAAGTCTAAACCATATGGTAATCGAAGAGGGTATGTTCCCACCGCCACTGCAGCAACTCTTGCTCCATTACCGACGCGTAGGATCATGTCTCCATCCCTCAGCTTCCTGCTATCCTCAAGATCCTGCATGAAAGTGCACAGATGAGCACTAGAACCAGAGTTAAGCACCCAATTGGATGCAGAAGAAATCGTAAGGTTAGACTTAATAACGAGCATACCTCCAGAAGCACCTTCCTTCTTGTTCTTCAGGGTGGCCAGGTAAGTAGCGTAGTTCTGCTTCCAGTGGCCGTCGCTGTTGCAATGGAAACACTATCCTTTGGCAGCGGCTTTCATCTTCGGCTCTGCCTTCTTCTTCTTTCTTTCTTTCACCTTCTGCTTTTTCGTAGACTTCTTTTTCTTTTCAGAAGACTTTCTTTTGGAAGAAGTCTATTTCATAGCAAGAACTGAGCCTTTAGAACCTTTCATAGAATGCTCAGCGGTGACCAGTATGTTCATTAATTCGGCCAAGAAATTTTGAAGTTTATGCATGTGGTAATTCATGATGAATTGCCTATATGCATCAGTCAAGGATTGCAGAATAACATCGTTCTGTAGATCCAAGTCTAACTTTACACCAAGCTTCTCAAGCTCTTCCAAGTCCTTGATCATCATCAGATAGTGATCTTGGATTGACTGTCCATCATGCATCTTAGCCTTAAAAAATTATTTCGTGACTTGATATTTGGCTGCGCGACTCTGTTCACCAAACATCTCCTGCAGGTGAGCCAACATTTGGTGAGCAGTCCCGATATCTTCATGTTGGTACTGGAGCTCATCAAATATTGAGCCCAACATGTAATATCTGGCTTTATTATCTTCGTCTATCCATTTTTCTAGAGATTATCTCTGTTCAATGGATGGACGGGCTGGTAAGGTGGGAGGGTCCTGGTCCAATATATGTGTTAACTTTTTAAAATCCAAAATAATTTTATAGTTTCTAAGCCAATCTTTATAATTGGGTCCGATCAGTCTATGTATGTCCAGGATACGTGCTAATGGGTTGGATGCAGACATTTTCCTATAGAGAGTCAAAGATTCAAGTTAGATACGTAATTATGACTTAACCAATTTGTTTAGGGATTTTAGTTTAAATAAATTAGCTTCCACTATTTTCTCGGATCCCTACACTCCCTCTATAGAGATGCGAAAATCTTCTTGATTAATGATTTCTAGTGGGTGGTGCAGTCTCACCAACTGACTCATCACCTCACCTAATAGTTATTGGTGGCAACATTCTTGACCCTTGATCAATTTTTAATAGCCATCCAAGGGCTAGAATATGGGGTGCCAATTTAGATCTTTCATGGAGAATAATGTGGCATGAAGAAACAAAAGGAATCCATAACAAAGTGAACTCTAGGTGGCACATGAGTTGAGGATATGGTTATGCACCTAGGGTATGTGTTGGGGGTGAAATAACCCCACCGAAGTCCTTGGCTGTCGGCTCTCATTCTGAAGGGATCTGCCAACCTTCTTGACAACAAGTCCATGCCATAGAACCCATTGAAGATGCATTAAAGTCTGGCCAGACAATCTTGAAAATTAAAGGGAAACTGCTATTTAATTAACCTTACTTCTCAACTTAAGATGAATGACAGGACCCAAGTTTGGCTCTCCCAACCTTGATTGACAACAAGCCTGAAAAATAGTCAGAAAGGTCTCCTCCTACCATGCTCTTTCCGGACGAACTCCTCCTACCGTGCTTCTTTTGGACGAACTCCTCTAGTCGCACTCCTTCCGAACGAACTCCTCCAATCGCGCTCCTTCCGGATGAACTCCTCTAATTGCACTCCTCCTGATGGCATTTTTTTCGATCGTGAACCTACTTAGTCTCTGCCATGCCTGTCAGTGGGAGCCACCTAAGGTAACCTCATCAAATCGCTGATACATAACAACCACTCCATGAAAGATGGAGCATGGAGGCCTCAGATCTCAATTTAGGAGGCATCCACTTATGCACAATCCAGAAAGCTTCCAAACTTTTTAAAGCAATTAGATGTTGCCTCCCATAAACTTCGACTAGCCATAAGTATGCTGCATACATCGAAGTCTCCAACCTACGCCCGAACTTCAACAAGGAGATCTCCACTACCTACAAGTCGTGACAAACGATAACTTATCCTTCATAAAAAATCCACATGACCTGAGTGGCCCACTACCAAATGGTTATGGCTATCACGATCAGTTTGTTATGCACTCCGTCTATAAAAGTGACCCTCCAGATATATTTTTTTTCAAGCTCTCTACTCCTTCCTATCACTCTACTTCTCTATTTTCTGAGTACTCCATTCCAGTTGATCAGAGAACTGACTTAAGCATCGGAGGATCCAATCGAAGCCATCCACCTTCAGTTTGGACTTTATTTTGTAGGTCCCATCGGTGGTCTCATCTTTCCAACTCCAACTACCTCCGACGTCCTCACAGATTTTTGCACCAACAGTCCTAAATCTTCAGACTTCATTAGAAGAATCAGATAATCATATTATAAATATTAATTTATAATCAATTTTTATTTATTAAATATAATAAAATTAAATAATAATAAAAAAAATGATTGATTAGGTGATCAATCTGATAAGCTATTTGAGCACCAAATCAATTCCAGGTCATCTTATTGAAGTCAATATAGGTTTCTAAAAGAGGAAGGCATGACTTGGTACTAAAATCTCTAGAGAGAGAAAGTAGAAAAAGAAAGTGGAGAGAGAATCTTTGTATCCATCAAAAGAGGCAATCACGATCAGGATCATCAGGGATTGTTGGTATAGAAAATGGATGGCTATTGGAGTTTGCTAGAGGTGGAGTAGATGATCTCACTGACAAGACTAGCAAGACAAAATCCAGACTGGAGGTGGGTGGCTCTAGAGTGGATCCTTCGACAGGCAAGTAAGCTTTCTGGCTAACAAGAATGGAGCACACAGGAGATTAGAATAGAAAAAAGCTTAGAGAAGAAAACATATCTGGAGGATCCCTTTTATAGATGAAGCCTATAATAAAATAATAGTGATAGCCATAACAGAATGTCAGAAGGCCATTCGGTTCACTCGGAGTTTGTTACGCAGAGTAGGCTATCATTTGCCATGACTCACTAGTGGTTGGATATTGTTTGTTGAAGTTCGGATGAAAGGTCGAAAGCTTCCAAGCTAGGTAGTATAGTATTCACATGAGATTTGGAACTAGAGGTTGGTCCAACTGGGCTTAAAGGTTGGCTTCTAAGTTGTGAATGATGGGCTCATAAATTAGGTTCTGAGTTTGAACCTTGATGGAGCTATCTTTTAGAAACTCGGTTGCCTTCAAGGTTGGCCTAGAGCGAGCATGGATACTCTAGTTTGGAGGATTGGAGGTCAAAAAGAAATGGTAGGTTCTTTAATGAGGACTGCAATCAGGCTCTCTTGAAGAAGTTCGACAGATATCCAAGGTTAACTTGAAGCTAGGATGGATGAGTACTGAGAGTCATTGCTAAAGAAGTGACTTATGCTTATTCCAAATTGAAGATCGGACTCACATTGGTGGCGAGATCCTCTTGCTGACTCAAGTTCATCCAACCAAAGTCTTTGGTGCAAAATTGGCAAGATCTACTATCTACAAAGTGAAGTAGAGGAGTTTGACTAGTGCTTAAGGTTGGCCACTAGTCAAGGTCGGGCAATGCTGAAGTCCCATATTCATGGGACCACCACTATCCATTTTGGGCTAGAGACCAGAACTAGTTGAATAGCAAGATACTTTCACTTTTCAAGCCCATCAGGCCGAAGTTCACAATGTGGTTTGGCAAGGTCTACAATTATCAGGAGGAAGCTGGGAGGATTGTTGTTGAGAAGATCGACCGATGTACAAGATTTTAAGGCCGATCTTCTGAAATTTGCCTAGATTAGGGAATCAACTTGGTTGAAGTTTGGACTTGCCCATCGCAACTCTAGATGATGTTGTACCAAGGTTGGACTTCCAATTGGACTTTAGCGAGAGTTATTTTACCTTCAATACTTGTCTCTCTACTCCCGAGTTTGAAGTTTAGACGAAGGAAATACCAAAATCTATGGTCATTGAGGTTCCTTCTGGGTTCCCACCTTCAGGAGACGAAGAGTTTTGGTCCATTCGAACTGGCATAGAAGCCTTTTTATTGCTGAATGACCCAAAATGATCTCGACCTTCAAAATTCCCTCCCGCATAGAGCTCAAATATATGACATCATAATGATTCTATCAGATGTCTACCACTGCTATGATGAAGAGAACACATGGAGGGTGTGGATTCGGCTTGGACTATCTGCAATCATAACAACCTCGGGGTTCTCCTGCCTATTTAAGCACTTTCTCTCTCCTTCCTTATCTTGATTTTTCTCTACCCTGTTTCTTCTTCTCCGCTCTTCATCTTCCCTGAGCCTGAGAATCCTGTCTCTTTCTTCTTATGGTTTCTCTAGTTTTTGACACCTTTTTCCACTTATTTTTTGCCTTTCTGACTGTACCTCTGACACCTCCAATCAATTTTAGGTTAGTGTCCTAACCTTCTCTTTAGATTTCTTTGCCTTTTCTTTTATGCCATCTTTCAATTTTTTAAGAGCTTCAGGGTCGGTCTGGTTGTAGTTCCTTCATTACATAAGTTCTTTGCCAATTTTATCTATTTTTTGGTGAATTTTTCTTGATTTTGCTCGATCCAAAATGGCTTCTAGAATCTCCTGGTCCACTATTCTTGGAGTCCATCAAATCCGAGCTCTCCTAACCTCGGCCCTAGGAGTGAAATCGAGCTTAGGAAAGTAGCCCATCAAACTTTCATTCCAGAGACTATTCCTGGTTTCCTCTCTTTTGAAGACCTTTCTTTAATCCAGGTTCAGTACAGAGTCCCTCTTGAGTATGAATTAGAGCTTCTTGGATCGAGCGGCTGAGCTCGTGCCCCTCCTCTAGGTCATTTCTGTTTGTACTTGAAAGCTCTTCGTGTAGGGCTAAGACTTCTAATTTCTCCTTTTGTTATTGCCCTTTTTGCTTCTTGAACATATCTCTTTCCTCCATGGTACCAAACTCCTTTAGGTTTATTGTAGGATTCCTTGCTCTCTGCCTTCTGACCAAGGTCTATCCCATAGTTTCTCTATTTCGGACCTTCTTCACCCTTAAGTGCCACCCTTCTACCAAGGACTGATGGTATTTATCCTCCAGTTTGACAAGAAGGGGTTGCTCAAGGGTGCTCCTTCCTCTATTCATAATTAGAAAGAAAAGTTCTTCTTTGTATCTTGTCCCGCAGTACAGCTATGGCTTCCTCCTTAGGGCCAACTACGGACTCAATCCATAAATCTCCTAGGCTAAAGTGAGAGGATCTCGACTCCACCAATACTTTGAAAAACTACAAAGCCCCTTTACTGACCAAATTATTAGATGAGCGAACATTGTACAATCTTGGCCTAAGCCAATTCAATCCAGAAGGTATACACTTATGCTTTTTTTTCTGTTCCTTTATCTTTTTTCCTAACTTCAGCTTACCCACTGCTACAAAGGTGACTCCTAAGGAGTTAAATTGACTGACCAAAGGGTTCCAGGCTCACAAAAGAAAGGGAGGTTCCTCTGAGGAGACATTAAAATGATCTAAGGTTGAAGATCCGAGCTCGGCCATTTCAACCTACGTAGCTCCTATCTTGGAGGTTGTAGCACCCTCTCCGAACTCGACTTCATGCACTAAGACCGCCACCTCTGCACCTCTTGAGAAGAGGAAGGAGGTGGAGAAGAGGAGAAAAAAAATTGTTACCAAGCAACTTTGGAAGAATTCTATAGAATTCTTGAGAATTATTAATGGAGGGTTGCATCATCCCAGACATCATCAAGAAGATCCTTCGGACCGACAACTAAGAAAGGAAGAAAGATTGCTTGGTGGCCTTTATCGAGGGACTGCTTCTTCCCTTTCGCACTTGGCTGAATATATGTGTGTTTACCAATAATGATTTGTATTTTGCCATTTGTAGCTAGGGCACAACCTATTCACCAATGTGGAGGCAGTGAACCTCCATTGAACTGAGATCACAAGAGCTATAAAAAAGGCCGAAACTACCCAGGCAAAGGCCAAGGATGCCAAGGTTGAAGTTGAACACCTCAAAGAGATGCACCTTGCCAAGGTTGGGCATCTCTAGGAGGCACTCAAGAGAGAGCAGTAGGCATCCACAAAAATGAAGACCACCTTGGCCATAGAAAAAGAAAAGAGAAAGAAGGCCAAAGCCAAGGTCGGTGCAAAAGGGGAGTGGGCCATTCAATCTTTCAAATCTTCGAAGGAGATGGAAGACATCAAAGTGGCGTTCGCTCAAGAGACCTTGGGCAAAGGATTCAAACTGTGCCAGAAGAAAATCATGGAGAAGTTTTCCAAGCTAGACTTTGGATTTCTAATGGAGGATTCTTCCGAAGATGAGGTAGAGCCTTCCACGGCTAGAGCGGATCTTCCCCCCGTCGAACCTATGAAACCTATCATTGACACCTCTACGCCTGCCATAGCATCGGAGCCAGTTGAGGATGTGCCAAGCTCTTCCGCTGCTCCACCTTCAGAGTTCGGCGACATCTGTTAGTTGTACTTTTTTCTATTCTTCTACATTTCATGTACCTAAAATTTTTAGTTAATGAAATTAGATTTCTCCTTTTCATACCTCTATGTGTTATGGTGTGCCCGTTATTCAGAATTCAACTTACAAACATTGCCATGGAATACCATTATAAGCTAAGGCCATGCCACTACCTTAGGCTATTCCTTTGAAAACCATTATCAAAGATTTGAAGAAAGAAGTTCAATATGCAAACAAGAAGTTAAAGAAGGTGAAAGACGAACTTTAAAAGTCGAAGAAAAATAAAACAGAGGCTACGGTTGAGATCAACCGCCTTCGCCAAGCATCCAAACAAACCTTCAAAAAATACACTACTAAAAAATACCATTATCTGAAGAGCTCAAGTAGGCAAAGAAGCTTGCTAGAACAAAATCCTGGACCCAAACCATGAAGATCTGCTCCTTGGAAGCCAAGCTTTGAGAGGTGAAAGAGAAGATTTAGCAGTTGGAGAATGGCTCGGCCTAGGTTCAAAGTCAAGGAGAATATAGCTGGGATTGGTCGAAGAGGTTCTCCGATCTCTTGAAGCAGCTGCATGAGGCTGAGGATGCATACAACACCTACAAGATAGACTGGTGCAACCAAATCTCTGAGCTCAAGAGAAAGCTTAGAGCAACCAATAGTGAGGTAAACTAGCTCTAGAAGCTGCTAGCAGATCGAGCTCAAGTTGGCCTAAATGGGGACTCAAGTGAAGTTGCTTCTTTGAAGAGTACTCTTGGAAGCCTCTCGGAGGCATATGAAATGAACAAGGCCTAGCTGCTTCAACTCAAAATTCAAATGGTTGATCAAAAAAATGCCATGAAGGATACTGAGGCCGAGTCGGTTGTCTTACGAAAGAGATTAAGAGAGGCTGAGGAGGATGCTTAGAGAGTTTGGAAGCTAGTTGGTGAGAGCTTAGAGGCGAGGAAAGAGCTCGAAAGCAAAATAAATGATTTGAAGCTCTCTCTTATAATGGCCTTGGTTAGCAGTCCGAAGTACGAATAGGACTTCATCCATGTTCTTTTCTTCTCTCTCTTTTTTCTTGTAATCAATCATGGAGACCTTTGTAATAAACTTTATTTCAATGAAATGATACTTCTTTTGATCATCTTTCTATATCTTGTTTTCACTTAGTACTTGTGAAACTCCTAGTTTTTGTGCCATGTCTAATATTGGTACTATTTTGAAATGATAATTCTGATCCAATATCTCGTAGGCGTGTCCCCCTTTTTTATGAATAAAATTTTTTTAATCATGTTTAGAAGTTAGCCTTTCTCCTAGTTTAGGAACTAAGAGTTTTCATGCCCTTCGTAAGGATCTTTAACCACATTAGGATGAGGTTTCCCTCCTATTCCTAATATGGCTATCCTCTTGTTGATAGTTGAAGGTCTTCACATCCCTTACAAGAATCTTCATCCATGCCAGGACGAGGTCTTCAACCTATTCTTGATATGGTTAACCTCCTGTTTAAGAACCAGAGGCCTTCACATCCCTCATAAGGATCTTCACCCATGTCAGGACAAGGTCCTCCTCTTTTCCTAACATGGTTAACCTTCTATTTAAGAAGAGAGGGCCTTCATCCTCATTAAGATAAGGTTAACCTCCTATTTAAGAATTAGAGGCCTTCGAGGTGGCTTTTATCCTTATTAGGATGAGGTCCACATCCTATTCCTAACAAGATTGCTGGGATATAAATGAGCCATTGAGTGGACCTACCCTTATGGGCCGTTGAAAGGGCCTCTCCCTAAAGGCACAAAAGGGCTGTTGCAAGAGCATCTCCCTTGGGATCTAGATGGTCTTCATCCTTGTTACAATAAGGTTAACCTCTTATTTAAAAATCAAAGATCTTCATATCTCTCATAAGGGTCTTCACCCATGTCAGAACGAGATCTACCTCCTATTCCTGACGTGGTTAACCTCCTGCTTAAGAACCAGAAGCCTTCACCCATGTTAAGATGAGGATAACCTCCTGTTTAAGAACTGAAAGCCTTTAAGATGGTTTTTATCCTTTTTAGGATGAGATCCATCTTCTATTTCTAACAAGATTGCTTGGGCATAAAAGGACCGCTGAGTGGGCCTCTTCCTGTGGACCGTTGAAAGGACCTCTTCCTAGGGGCACAAAAGGACTGTTGCAAGAACCTCTCTCCTAGGGCTCAAATGATCTTCACCATCATTATAATAAGATTAACCTTTGACCTATTTAAAAGTTGGAGGTCTTCATATCTCTTGTAAGGGTCTTCACCCACATTAGGACGAGGTTCACCTCCTATTCTTGATGTAGTTAACCTTCTATTTAAGAACCAAAGGCCTTCACCCTCATTAAAATGTGGTTAACCTCCTATTTAGAAACTTGAGGCCTTTAAGATGGTTTTTATCCTTATTAGGATGATTTCCCCTCCTATTCCTAACAAGATTGTCAGGGCACAAAAGGGCAGTTGAGTAGGCCTCTTCCTATGGGCCGTTAAAAGGGCCTCTCCCTAGAGTCATAAAAGGACCATTGCAGGAGACTCTCTCCTATGTCATAGATGGTCTTCACCCTCATTATAATGAGGTTAACCTCTTGTTTAAAAGTTGGAGATCTTCATATCTCTCATAAGGATCTTCATCTACGTCAGGACAAGATCCACCTCCTATTTTTGATGTAGTTAACCTCCTATTTAAGAATCGAAGGCCTTCATCCTTGTTAAGATGAGGTTAATCTCCTATTTAAGAACTAAAGGCCTTCATATCCCTCATAAGGATCTTCACCCATTCTTGGATGAGGTCCACCTCCTATTTCTTACATGGTTAACCTCTTATTTAAGAATTGAAGGCCTTCTACTTTATTTAAGAATGAAGTTTGATTGAATAATTTCTTGCCATTACTCAATTTGCACCAAAGATAAAAGTATTAAAACAAGAAATATTTTATTGAAATGAGATTATTGATAATACATTCATAGGTTTTTTGAATATCAAGACTGTAGAAGTGTAGCTCCTCCAAGCTCTTTTATGTAATAAGCTTTCGGTCGGACGACTTCCTCTACTTCATAGGGGCCTTCCAAATTTGGAGCTAGCTTGCCTTAATTTTAGGGTTGAGAAGTCTTTGCTTGACATAGCACTAGATCTTTGATCTTGAATATTTTGCTCCTAACTTTAGAATTATAATACCAAGCCACTTTTTGCCTATAGGCCACCATCCAAATTTGGGCTTTCTCTCATCTTTCTTCCAGTAGATCAAGATTTGCCCTAAGATCTTATGAATTACTTTGTTCATCAAAACTATCAACTTGTGCTGAGCGAAGTCCAAGTTCAACCAGAATGATTGCTTCAATTCCAAAGTGTTAGGAACAGTGTCCCAAAGCTAATCGTCAACTTGTTGACGATTAAGCTAATTTTATATTTATATATGAATTAATAAATAAATAAAAATTATTTTAACATTTTTAATCATATATTTTTTCATCTTCTAATGAACTCCTGTGTGTTGTGGTGAAGTTCTTAGGACTATTTAGATCGCCAAAGGAGGATTTATCATTTAGTCCTTAAATTTGTTCGTGACCAAATGATACGTTGTTGCCAAGGATGACAACTTTTATCAAGTATAGTTCATTGTGTACCATATGTATTGGTTGTCCTCTTAACCAAGGAGTGTAAAGACACTGGTATGATATATAGATAAGATGTAGGGGTACATCTGCACTAAACGTGACCAACTTTGAAGCATTTCTACCGTCAAGATTTGCTCTAATGGAATATGGGTATACATGTCTCTCCGACCTGAGATCACCATGGTGACTTCTAAGCAACTCACTGTGCTTTGGTGCCAGACTATCTGAGTTTTTAATTTAGTGATGGAAGATTTCTAGACATAGTCAAGTACTTAAGAAGTCGGTGCATATATCAAGATGGGATTGAACCCTCCTAGTGTCAAGAGCTATGTTTAATTATGTTTCAATTTAACAAAACCTTGGCCAGGATAGTCCTAGTGAGGAGTCATAGGACTGACTACGTTAAGACATCATTTCTGAGTCATCCTACACATAGAGGTCAAAGGGATTAATTATGCGATAACCATATTCACATAGATTTTGAATGTTGCGATTGCAACTATTCGATCTATCCGGACATCAAGTACCATTACTAGATGGTCAGTTTCATTGGTACATAAATTGGTTCTTATGCTATCAGTTTAGGATCGAACCTATAGGGTCACATACATTAAAGGTTTCTACCTGATCTGATGGTAGATGAGAAGTCCCTGAAAGACAACAGTGTAGAATTTGCCATGCTACTTTCAAAAAATGTTTCAAAAATAGCAATGATGCAGAGAAAAATAATTAATCTAATTAATTATCTACTGATCATATCAGATTATTTAATCCTACACATTAGGATCTAAACATAATATGCATGCATACATCAACAGATCTAAAAATAAAACTATGTAATAAACTATTTACTATATCTACGTATTCAGAACATAATACCTTTTTGTGGATAGTCGATCACTATAATTTGAGTTCATCAGATAATGTTCTAGTATCACATCATAGTCGCACATGTGTCCGGCCTCTACGATTGGTCCACACGGAGCTCCTGATCCCGATTAGCCCCACTAGAGTGCTAGCTCCTCGTTCGGATCTTCAATGGCTGATCATGATCAATCCGATCGATCAGATATCTTTTGACTTTCTAAATATTCTAAAAAATTAAAACATAAATATTGGAGGATTATGAATATGTGTTTCAAATTTGGTGATGATCCGATGCTCACAGCACTCGATCTCTCCACCCGAACCCAGATTCCCAAATCTAGGATTTCACTCGACCCAAAAACCCTAATATACTAAAAATCCTATCACACCCTCTCTGTGTGGAGTTTGTCTATGAAATAAGTTTTTGTGAAAAGATAACTTTCACATCTATAATCCCTATTTAGATCATATCTAAAAGTAGGATATCCTTAGAGGTGAAAATCATAAGAGAAAAGAGGCATAAAGGAAAAGAAAAGTGTTGTAGGATCCTATTCACATTCACTCCAAGATTTTATTTGCCTAGAACTGATGCCTAAACATTCTAAAATTTTTATTACTTAATGCTAACCCTTTCTTCTACATGCACAAAAATTATCATAATTTATTGACTTGAACACCATGGGAAAACCACATAGAAAATGATAAGGGTCGAGTGGTTGAGAGGTTTTAACCACTCACTTGATTTCAAAAATCAAATGAGCCTCTTATCCTTATCCAACGCCACCTCCATTTTATTTAACATGAAGAAGGACTCTCCTTCTGCATGCACATTTTTATTTCTCAAAAAATATTTAATAAATAAAAGGAAGGGCATGGAAAGTAGTGTGGAAAAGTCAAAAATGGTGGGCGTATAGGAGAATTTGAATTCAAACTTCATTTGACTTGGTCCTAATTGGTTTCAACCAAACCAATTAATTTAGACACAATTAAACTAGATTAAATCCAACCAAATTAGGTTAGTCTAATCTAATAAAATTTTAATCAAATTAAAAATTAATTAGATCTATGTCCTGATCAAATTAGAGTCAAAACTCTCATAACGATTAGATCATCTCATGACCTGATCGGATCAAATCCAATCGAATCAAATTCAATCAAACTTGATCAAATCCTCATTGCTCAATCAAATTGAGCTAATCAGTAATCAAATTGCTAATTAATCCTCTAAAAAATATCTAAGTCCAAATCAAATAGGTTACTAGGCAACAGAGTCCTATCAATATGAAACTCTTGAAGAGTCCTAAATCAGTGAAACTCTTGAACCTAATATCCCAAACGAATCAAACATGAGATCATAGAATCTCAGACTAGTGGAACTCTTGATCAAAGAGTTCCAGATGAGTAGAACTTAGAGTCTTAGTCCAGTAGGAATCTTGGTCATAGAGTCCCAGTCTAGTGGGACTCTTGACCATAGTGTCCTAGATTATCAGGACTCATGATCAGAGAGACCTAGACAAGTAGAACTCAGAGTTCCAGTCTAGTAGGACTCTTGGTCACAGAGTTCAAATCCAATGAAACTCTTGACCATAGAGACCCAAACTAATGGAATTCTTGATTAGAGAGTCCCAAACAAGTAGGACTCAAAGTTTCAGTCCAGTAGGACTCTTGGTTATAGAGTCCCGGTCTAGTGGAACTCTTGACCACAAAGTCTCAAACCAATGGGACTCTTGATTAGCCATTAGATCAAGTAGGAACTTCTAATGTGTGTGACCCTACAGGTTCGAACCTAAGCCGGTAGCATAGAAACCAATTTTTATATTAATCAAAGTGACCATCTAGCAATTATACCCAACATTCGGATAGGTTGAATAATCGCAATCGCAACATTCAGAACCTACGCGAATATGGTTATCGTATAATTCATCCCTATGACCTCTGTGTAATAGATGACTCAGAATTAGACTGTCAACCATAGAAAATACATTAATGTCGTGTCTCAAAGCAATTGGTCCCGTGACTCCTCACTAAGACTATTCTGGCCAAGGATTTGCTCAATTAAAACACAATTGAACACAACTCCTAAAATTAGGAGTGGTCAATCCCATCTTAATACACGCACCAACTCCATAAGTACTTGACTATGCTCAAAAATCTTTCATCACTAAATTAAAAATTTAGATAGCTCGACACCAAAATATAGTAAGTTACTTGAAAGTCACCATGGTGATCTCAGATCATAGGGACATTTATACCCATATTCCATCAAAGCTAATCTTGATAGGAGAAAAGCCCCGGAGTTGATCATGTTCAGTGAAGATGTACCCATACATCTCACTTGCATGCCATATTAGTGTCTCAACACTCCTTGGTTATGAGGACAACCAACCTATATGTCACACAATGACCTATACTTGATAAACATTATCGTCCTAAGTAACAATGTATCATTTGGTTGTCAACTATTTAAAGACTAAATGATAAATCCTTCTTTATTGAATCTAGATAGTCCTAAGGACTTCATCACAACATAGGAGTTCATTAGAAGACAACAAAATTTATGATGAAAAATATCAAAATAATTTTTATTAATTTATAATTCATATATAATTATAAATATATGGCCCAACCGTCAATAGACTAACGATTAGCTTTGGAACACATTTCCAACAATCTTCCACTTGGACTAAAGCCAATCGGTGTAGTATCCAATATCTATCTTTGACTTAAAGTCATCGAACTCCTTCACCACAATAGCTTTAGTGAATGGGTCGGCCAGGTTCTTCTTTTCGTCGATCTTCTGAAGGTCGACATCATCTCAATCCATAATCTCTCAGATAAGATGGTAGCGGCAGAGAATATTCTTTGTCCATAGGTGTGCCTTTAGTTCCTTCGCCTGAGCAATGGCTCCAGAGCTATTGCAATAGAGCAGAATTGGACCATCAAGGGAGGGTGCTACTCCGAGCTCGGTGATGAATTTTCTTAGCCACACCGCTTCTTTGGTAGCATCTGATGCAGCGACATACTCCACCTCACAAACTGAATCGACCATAGTGTACTGCTTGAAACTCTTCTGATAGATGGCCCCATCATTAAAGATAAATATATATCCCGACACACTCTTTCTATCATCATGATTGGACTAGAAACTAAAGTCTATGAACCCCATAAGTTTTAAGTCTGATTCACCATATACAAGCCACTAGTTCTTAGTATTTCTTAAATACTTTAGGATGATTTTAATAACCTTCTAGTGATTCTCCCCTGGATTAGATTGGTATCTACTCACTACACCTAGTTAGTATGTCACATCTGATGGTGTACATGTCATAGCGTACATTATAGAACCCACTGCTGAAGCATATAACATTCTATTCATATGCTCTCTATCTAGAGGTGTTGTTAGACAATCCCTCTTTGAAAGAGAAATTTCATGGCCTATCGGTAGATAGCCTTTCTTAAAATTTTTCATGCTGAGCCATTTCAGCACAGTGTCAATGTACGTGGACTGAGACAATCCAAGCAACCTTTTAGATCTATTTTTATAGATCTTTATTCCTAGAATATAGGAAGCTTCTCCCAGATCTTTCATGAAGAACTGTGATAATAGCCAGATCTTTATTCCTTATAATGCAGGGACATCATTCTCGATTAAGAGAATGTCATCCACATACAATACTTGGAATACTATTGCTGGACCATTAGCCCATTTGTATATGCAGGGCTCTTCTTCGTTCTTAACGAAGCCATACGTTTTGATTATTCTATCAAATCGTATGTTTTAGCTTCGAGATGCCTGCTTTAGTCCATAAATGGATCTCTGAAGCTTACACACCTTAAACTCATCTATGAATGTGAAACCTTCAGGTTGTATCATATACACCTCTTCATCCAGCTCTTCATTTAGGAAAGCTGTTTTCATATCTATCTGCCAGATTTCATAGTCTAGATGGGCAGTTATGGCAAGCATTATCTAAATGGATTTGAGCATTCCCATAGGAGAGAACGTCTCATCATAGTCAATACCATAACGTTGACGATACCCCTTGGCAACCAGATGGACTTTATAGATCTCCATCTTTCCATCTATGCCTCTTTTCCTTTTGAAGATCCACTTACATCCTATGGATTTTACCCCTTCGGATGGGTCAACCAATGTTCATACATCATTGACCTTCATGGATTCCATCTCAAATTTCATAGCCTCAAGCTATTTCTTAGAGTCGGATCTCTGCATTGCATCCATATAGGTGATTGGGTCCTGATCGTTCTCATCGAGTTCGATAGGATCCCCATCCCAGACCAAAAAATCATAGTATCTATTCGGTTGATGTGGTACTATACCAAATCTCCTTAAGGATGCTTCTACAATGGGTTTTGGGTCTGATCTAATCAGATCTAGCTCAGATTCAATAACTTATGTCCATTTTTGCACCTATCGTACTTCATCAAGTTCGATCTTGAAGGCATGAGTTCCTTCACCAAGGAACTTCTTTTCTAAAAAGATTGTCTTAAGACTGATAAACACTTTTTGCTCATCAGCAAGGTAGAAGTAGTATCCTTTGATTTTTTTTGGGTAACCTATAAAACTACACTTATCAGACCTAGGTCCAAGCTTGTCTGTCATTAAATGTTTGACATAGGTCGGACACCTCCAAACCCTAAGGTGTGAAAGCATTGGCATATGCCCTATCCATATTTTATATAGTGTTTTATTAACAGATTTACTCGAAACCCTATTTAGAATGTAACAAGCTGACTCAAGTTCATATCCCCATAGGGAGATCAACAAACCAGCAAACCCCATCATGGATCAAACCAAGTCCAACAGGGTCCGATTTCTCCTTTCAAACACACCATTATGTTGTGGTGTTTTAGGAGGGGTCCATTAGGAGAGAATCCCGTTCTTCCCAAGATATGTCAGAAACTCATTAGAAAAGTACTCACCTCCTCAGTCAGACTGAAGAGTTTTAATACTCTTCCTAATTTGCTTTTCTACCTCATTCTGAAATAGTTTGAACATTTCAAACGACTCTGACTTATGCTTCATTAAATAGACATACCCATACCTCGATAGGTCATCTGTGAAGGTTATGAAGTAGAAATATCCACCTCTGACACTTGAGCTCATGGGTCTACATACATCCGAATGTACTAAACTCAAGAGTTCAGTGGCTCATTCACCTTTTTCAGTAAAAGGTGACTTGGTCATCTTACCAAGAAGATAGGACTCATAGGTTAGAAGTGACTCACAATCACTAACCTCAAAAATTTCTTCTTGAGCTAACCTGTTAATTCAATTCTTGTTAATACGATCTAGCTTACAGTGCCAAAGATAGACATCAAACACATCACTAATTCTAAGGCGTTTACTGGAGGATTGAACCATGTTAACAGGCATAGAAAGTAAATAAATTTCATTATTCAATTATCCAATCAAAATTATAACACCATTCAAAATGATATTACAAAATTTTTTTTTATTGATATTTCAAAATCATTCATGACCAAAAGGCCTATAGAAATGACATTCAACAAGAAAGTTGGACAATAATGACATTCATTAAAAATAACTTTATTTGAATTGATTACAAGGTTCATGATTCCTAAAGCTAGAATTAGAACTTGTCTTCCATCTCCAACATTCAAAAATCTCTCATCTTAATCAAATCTCCTACTGACCTGCAAGCCCTGCATAGAATTACAAATATGATAAGGGCTTTTAGTAATACTCAGGCAGTAGAATCAAATAAGAAAAAATTGCAAGGTGTTATCATATAATTACCTTGCCCAGCAACCACTTGCTTCTTCCTTGGCCTGATCAGATCTAGGGAGGCAATGTACAGAGGATAGTTCCTCTTCCAGTGCTTCTGCTTCTTGCAGAAGAAGCACTCAGCCTGGCTCTGGTCGGGCTTGTGCTTCTTGGTCTGATCCTGGCAGTCATCCCAGCATGCGACCACACCTTCTTGTTTTTCTTGTTCTTGTTCTTCTTCCCTTTCTTAAAGAGTCGATGACCAGAAGAAGACCCTTCCACTACATTCACTATCTCCTTATGGAGTTGGTGATCCTTCTCAAAGTTCTACAGTAACCCCAACAAGCCATGGTAGTTCACTGCAGGCTTTGTCATTCTAAAATGAGCTAGGAAGGGGAGGAAGGACTTGGGCAAAGAATTAAGGATTGCATCCTTACCGAGCTGCTCGTGTAGGAAAAAGCCCAACTTGCTAAGGCGCTCAATCATTTCAGTCATATACAATACATGATTGATGACTGAGGCCCCGTCCCTCATCCGATCATTGAAAATGGCACAACTTATTTAGTGCCTTTCAACATCATCCGGCATGCCAAAAGAGTTGTTCAAAATTTAAAGCATCTCCTGTGGCTGGGCATTTTCAAACCTATGGCTGAACTCATCATTCATTATCGCTAGCATTATACATTGAACGGTGGTACGGTCATTGAGCCACTTCAGATAAGTATCTTGGACCGCTTCCCTAGCATTCGAGGTTGGCTCCTTAGGTGCTCGATCCATTACCACATAAAGAATCCGTTCATGCTCCAGGATGATTTTTAACTTGCGATACTAGCTATCATAGTTGGATCCCATTAATTTATCATGGTCTAACAATAATTGGAGCGATAGGTTAGTGGCCATGTCTGCCCAAAAAAAAAACAAACCAAATTTGTATATGAATTATTAATCCTAAAGACTTGGACTTTAGTCTAAAGGTCCTTCCACTATTTTATACGAATTGATAGCCTCTACCTTCAATTCGAGAAATTACTCTAATTTCTTAGTGGATACTAGAATCCACATAGACTACAGATGAGCCTAACTTTGGTTGGTCAACCCATGTGCACCTATGGGTAGATTTAAAATTAATTGTTTCTCTAAACAACTTCTGGTAACATTGATTTTGCTCCATAGACCTAATTAGTAGGCTTTGACCTCCACTGAAAAAGGTTCTATTAGATCCAACCATTAACATGACCACATTTAGTCTTATCTAACCAATAAATAATCAGACCCAATTTTGGTCAGCCAACCTAACCACCATCAAAAAGACATAACCAAATTATCATTTTATGAATGATAATTTCATTAGTCAATAATCACCAGGTTTTTGAGCCTCTAATGATCATTATACTAATGAACCCATTATCACTCAACTTAATGGGAGGCTATGATTTAGTTATCCATATAACTATTTCATTTTTAAGGACCTAATAATTTTAGAGGATTTAGTTAATCAATTTAAAAAAATTCAGCAAGCCAATTTTGATCCTTCCACTAACTTCATCAAGTTAGAAAAGAATCTAATCTAAGCTGGCATTAGGAGCACCTAAATCAGTCAGACCGATTTACCTAATAGACATGGATGAGCCCAAATTACCAAGTGATCTATTCAAAATCTAACTCACCAGGATGGCCAGGTAAGCGAGATTAGTGGAAAGGATATGCCATTAACTTATCAAAGACCAAATCAGTGCGAGTAGCTTCCAATTAAAAATCACTGGTCAAACTACCAAACTTACCTTAGACACCATCTGGTTTATTAGTTTTAATTTAACCAATCTAGTAATTTTGGATTCGACCACGTAGCCTTGAATCAAGTCCATTTGGTCATGGACTTGACCAACTATGACTATTGTAATTGAGTCTATAGAGTCCTTGACCTAATCTAACTTAACATTTAATTAGATTTGATCAATTACTCTAAATTAGTCTATCCTTTAACTAACCTTAGGTCTAACCCAATTTATGGACCTAATTTAGCTAACCCAATAACCCATAAGTTTATGATTAATGACTTAGAGTCTTAATTCACAATTCTAGACATTAAATCATTATACTTAATTTTTAATTAAGTTTATGGGCTAAGGGTTAGGGTTCGGCATTTCAAAAATATTTTGAATTTTGAAAGATTCTTTATAACTTAGCATTGTTCACCAATTGAGTCAACTCATTTCAAAATTAAATCATCTCAATTCACAAACAACACCAGTTGTAGGATTTAATCTGAAACTATGTACACTACATAATCATGAAATCATGAATCAAATTTTATCTAATTATGCATTCATGATCATAAATTAGATTAAAGTCTAATATAATTAAATTATAAAAAATATTAGATCAAATCTAATAATTTCATGATTAACGATATAGATCAGCAATATATCAGGATAATCTTTTCACTATAGGGGGTAAACCCTACAGTAGGACAACCTGCAGTCCATATGATCTGAATTTTAATTTTTTAGATCTAATTACTCTAATTATTAGATTAATATTTAGATCAAATCTAAATTATTAATCTAAATATGCAAGCATATCATGTTAAAAGAACCTTGCTCTGATACCAATTGAAAGACAACAGTGTAGGGTTTGCCATGCTACTTTCAAAAAATATTTCAAAAATAGCAATGATGCAATAAAAAATAATTAATTTAATTAATTAAATATTAATCATATTAGATTATTTAACCCTACACATTAGGATCTAAATATAATATGCATGCATACATCAATAGATCTGAAAATAAAACTATGTAATAAATTATTTACTACATCTACGTGTTCAGAACACAATACCTTTTCATGGATAGTCGATCACCATAATCTGAGTCCAACGCATAATACCTTGGTATCATGTCATAGTTTTACACATGTTCGGCCTCTACGATTGGTCCACACAAAGCTCCTAGTCTCGATCAGTCCTACTTGAGTGCTAGCTCCTCGCTAGAGCCTTCGATGGCTGATCATGATTGATCCGATTGATCGTATACTTTTTGATTTTTTAAATATTTTAAAAAATTAGAACATAAATATTGGAGGATGATGAAGATGTGTTTCAAATTTGATGGTGATCTGATGCTCATAGCACTCAATCTCTCCATCCGAACCCAAATTCTCAAATCTAGAATTTCACTTGGCCCAAAAATCCTGACACACTAAAAATCCTATCATGCCCTCTCTGTGTGGACATTTTATATGAAATAAGTTTTCATGAAAAGATAACTTTTAGATCTATAATCCCTAATTAGATCATATCTAAAAATAGGATATCCTTAGAGGTGACAATCATAAGAGAAGAGAGGCATAAAGGAAAAGAAAAGTGCTGCAGGATCCTATTCACCTTCACTCCAAGATTTTGTTTGCCCAGAACTGATGCCCAAACACTCTAAAATTATTACCACATAGTGCTAACCCCATCTTCAATGAGCATAAAAATTCTCATAATTTATTGACGTGAATACCATAGGAAAACTACATGAAAAATGATAAGGATCGAGTGGTTGAGATGTTTTAACCACTCACTTGATTTCAAAAATCAAATGAGCCTCTTATCCTTATCCAACACCGCGTCCCCTATGTTTAACATGCAGAAGAAATCTCCTTCTATGTTCATATTTTTATTTCTTAAAAATATTCAACAAACAAAAGGGAGGGCATGGGAAGCAGAGTGAAAAAGTAAAAAATGGTGGGCGCATGGGAGAATTTGAATTCAAACTTTATTTGACTTGATCCTAATTGGTTTCAACCAAACCAATTAATTTAGATCCAATTAAATCAGATTAAACTCAACCAAATTAGGCTTATCCTAATTCAATAAAATTTTAATCAAATTAAAAATTAATTAGATCTACATCCTAATCAAATTAGGGTCAAAACTCTCGTAGCGATTAGGTCATCTCATGACCTGATCGGATCAAATTCAATCGGACTTGATCGAATCCTCATTGCTTAATTAGATTGAGCTATTCAGTAATCAAATTGCTAATTAATCCTCCAAAAAATATCTGAGTCCAAATCGAGTGGGTTACTAGGTAACAAAGTCCTATCAACATGAAACTCTTGAAGTATCCTAAATCAGTGGGACTCTTGAACCCAGTGTCCCAAATGAATCGAACTCACGATCATAGAGTCATAGACTAGTGAAACTCTTGATCAGAGAGTTCTAGATGAGTAGAACTCAGAGTTTCAATCCAGTAGAACTCTTGGTCATAAAGTCCCAATCTAGTGGGACTCTTGACCATAGTGTCCTAGATTATCAAGACTCATATTCAGAGAGTCCCAGACAAGTAGGACTCAGAGTTTCAATCCAATAGGACTCTTGATCATAGAGTTTCAGTCCAATGAAACTCTTGACTATATTATTCTAGACCAATGGGATTCTTAATCAGAGAGTTTCAGACAAGTAGGACTCAGAGTCCCAGTCCAGTAGAACTTTTGGTCACAAAGTCCCAGTCTAGTGGGACTCTTGACCACAAAGTCCTAGACCAATGGAACTCTTGATCAGCCATTAGATCAGATAGAAACTCCTAATGTGTATGATCCCACAGGTTCGAACCTAAGCTGGTAGCATAGAAATCAATTTCTGTACTAATCGAAGTGACCATCTAGTAATGGTACCCGATGTCTGGATAGGTCGAATAATCGCAATCGCAACATTCAGAACCTACGTAAATATGATTACCATATAATTCATCCCTATGACCTCTATATAATAGATGACTCGGGGTTAGACTATCAATCCTAGAAAATACATCCGTGTCGTGTCTTAAAGCAATTAGTCCCATGACTCCTCACTATGACTACCCTGGCCAAGGTTTTGCTAAATTGAAAAATAATTGAATATAGCTCCTGAAATCAGGAGTAGTCAATCCCATCTTAATACATGCACTGACTCCATAAGTACTTGACTATGCCTAGAAACCTTCCATCACTAAATTAAAAATTTAGAAAGTCCGGCACTAAAATATAGTGAGTTGCTTGGAAGTCACCATGGTGATCTCAGGTTGGAGGGATATTTATATCTATATTCCATCGAAGCTAATCTTGATAGGAGAAAAGCCTCAAAGTTGGTCACGTTTAGTGCAGGTGTACCCATACATCTCACTTGCATGCCACATCAGTATCTCAACACTCCATAGTTATGAAGATAACCAACCTATATGGCATATAACGACCTATACTTGATAAACGTTGTCGTCCTAAGTAACAACATATCATTTGATCACGAACTATTTAAGGACTAAATGACAAATCCTCCTTTTTTGAATCTAGATAGTCCTAAGGACTTCATCACAACATAGGAGTTCATTAGAAGACAACAGAATTTATGATGAAAAATGCCAAAATAACTTTTATTAATTTATAATTTATATACAATTACAAATATATGGCCCAATCATCAACAGACTAACGATTGGCTTTGGAACATATTTCTAACAGTCCCATTGGACTGAGACTTTATAGTCAAGAGTCCACTAGATTGGGACTCTATAGTCAAGAGTCCACTGGACTGGAACTTCAACTAAGAGTCCTATTGCATTGGGACTATGAGTCCTGCTTGTCTGAGACTCTGTGATCAGAAGTTTCACTGAATTAGGACTCTTCGATCAAGAGTCCTACTACATTGAGACTTTAAGTCCTGCTTGTCTAGGACTCTGTGATCAAGAGTTCTACTAGTCTGGAACTCTATGATTATGAGTTCTACTCATTTGGGATATTGGGGTTAAGAGTCCGACTAGTTTGGAACTCCTTGATCAAGAACTTCATTTTGATGGGATTCTATTGCCTGGACACCCACTGGATTTGGACTCTCTATTTATGAGAGATTTATTTAGTTATTTGATTGCTAATTAACTCAATTTAATTGAGTAATACTTTTTAGATCAAGTTCAATTGAATTAGATTCAGTTGGATTTGACCTGATTAGGCTATGAAATGATCTAATCGTCGAGGAGGTTTGATCCCTGATTTGATCAGGAGTTGGGCTTGGTCAATTCCTAATTTTATTAAGATTTAATTAAGTATAATTAAGTCTAAATTAGTTGGATTTAATTTGATCTAATTGGACCTAGCCAAATTAGTTTAGGTTGGTTCAATTGGATAAGATAATTTTGAGACTAGTTTGACTAGTCTTCCCTGCACCACCTCACCATTTCCTATGCACACAATTTTCTATGAGAAAATGTTTCTCATGAAATAATTCCACACATAGAGAGAGCACATGCCCTCCCTTTCTCATGCCCTTGTAGATAATTATTGGTTGGTTGCCATTTGAATTCAAATGGACAACCACCCTATCTCATCCCTCACGCGTTCTCCCCACTGAATGGCACATTTTAAATTGAGAAATCCTCTAGGCATGTGAACATCCACCTGAGTGAGAAACTTCTATCCATGTACTCCCTCCTTGTGCATGGAAAATTCAAAAAAAAATCTGAGAGAAAAAGAAAAACAGAGAGCGCAGGGTTCAGGGTGAGAGTGCTGCCCTAGGGTTTTGACCTAGGGTTCAAAAATCCATTTTATGAGCTACGAGTGTCAAGAGCCCACAAGATTTTATAGATAACCTCCTCTACCTATCTTCTATGTCTACTAGCAATCTGAAGCATCCAAAGAGCTCATGGATGAAGATAGAAGCTATTTGGTCAACATCAATCATCAAAGTCATCCGGTGTCGAGCTAGCACTCAGAAGGACCCAATCGAGACTAGGGGCCTCGTGTGGATGATCCGTAGAGGCCAAATATATTGTGTGGCTGCATCATGATGGGTGGACCTTTCGATAATGATCGAATTGTGGTGTTTGGCTATCTGCATTGATATCATATTCTGAACACATAGTGTAGTAGTAAACTGTTTACTACTGTGGATTTAGTTTTTCAAATTTAAAAGCATATATATCACATTTAGATCCTTGATAGCATAGGATTTTTGATATGATCAATAGCTCAAAAATTAGTTAGATTAGTTTTATTTCCTCTACATGATAATTATTTTTGAAAAAATTTTGAAAGTAGAGCTAGAAATCCTTCATTGTAAACCTACAGTGGTATCAGAGCAAGGTTCATTAAATATGATTTATATGCTTTAAAATTTAAAAATTTATGCATATTAGATATGTATTTCATTCGAGTAGCCGAGTAATAGAGCTTGAATGAGCTACCAAGCCATCCAATCATAAGGGATAAGCATGGTTTAAAGGCTATCTTCTTCCATTTGATAGGGATCTCTTATAGGGATAGGAGTGCCACCATGAACTCATTCATGAAGATAAATAGTGAAAGAATATTTAAAGTTGATTTTAATCTAAATTTTATCCTGAATATGTGTTTAGATAGGATCTAAAATGATTCATGATTTTTATAAAGTGTACATTTCTTTAGATTAAAACCTACAACTAGTACTATTTGTGACATGAGCTAACTCATTTTTGAAATGAGTCGATCCATTTAGTGAATAGTACTAGATTATAAAAGAACCTTTCAAAATTTTAATAAAAAAATATTTTTGAAATGTTGAACCCCAATCCATCAGCCCAAAAACTTAATTAAAAATTAAGGGTTATGAATTAGGATCTAGAATTATGAATTAAAGATCCTAAGTCATAGATTATAAAATTTGGATTATTGGGTTAGATGAATTAGGTCCATTAATTAGTGTTGCTCAAGTATGGCTACCCAAGAGGGGGGGTGAATTGGGTATTTTAATTTTAAGCTTATGATGTAAGTAGACTGATCTAATTAAATACCAACAAATAAGCTATGTAATGTGCAATGAAGAAAATCAATAGAATAGTAATATGCAATTATAAATATAATGATTTTATAGTGGTTCGGTGCCAAACTCAGCACCTACATCCACTTCCTAAGTAAACTACTTAGGAATTCAACTATCACTAGGCTTGATTACAGTTTGATTGTTTTACAAGGGCTCACAATCTAACCTAGTTGGTTTTGACATTGGCTCACTAACCACAATCATATAATGATTGTTTTTCTAGACTAACAATCAACCCCGATTGATTTTCACTTTGGCTCACCAATCACAACCATACACCATCCAACTTTAGAATTGGACTAACCCAAGTTTCTCACCCCAAGAAACTTGACACAAATATGAAAAATATGATGAACAAAACAAAAACAAACTCTTTGAAGCTTAAGAGAAGAAAATCTAGGAGCTTGGCTTGTACGCTTGATTTTTTCTCTTTAAGTGCTTGAAAGAAGTAGGAGTTGATCTTCAATGGTGTTGGCAAGACTTCTCTCTGATTGAAGATGTTGGAAGGATAAGAAAAGCTTTATGAAATACTCCTTTCTTTTTACTATTTAGCTCATACACTTGAAAAACTAAAAATCTGCTTGGAAGCTCTTTTTTTTTGGTTCAAAAGTTATTTTTCTTGTCTCAAGTGCTTCCTCAAGTATCCCAAAGATTTCCTACTATTACAAGTCACCAACATAGACTTCTGAAAGTGATCTAGCCATTGGAGAACCAAAAAGAGCCATTGTAAGATGTGTGGAGTGCAAAAACTGTGAACTAAAAACTAGCCATTACAAGTATTAGGTCAGCTCAGTTTTAAACTAGGTCGGCTCAGTCAAAACTAGGATGGCTCAGTTTTTGACTTAGACGTCTTAGTCTTAGTGCATCCAAAAATCTAATTTCTATCTTTTCTATCTTCTGAGATTAGGATAACTCACTTTCTGACTGGGTCGGCCTAGTTGCCACTGGGTTGGCTAAGTTTGAAACTAGGTTGGCTCAGTCCCCTGGATCATGAAAAATTTAGCTTCCTGTCCTATCTATCTTTTGCTTCCACTGAGACTAGGTCAATCTAGTCTGAGACTAGGTTGACCCAGTTTGCATGTCATGCATGCCAAAGATCGTTTGTGACTCTTTCTTCTCTAAATTTCTTTGTAGTCTAGACTTGTCCTTTTTATCTTGATTTAATCTTCATTTTGATCTCTTAAAAGATATATCCATTCTAGAATTTCTTCTCTAAAATCTTGAGTGATGAATCTCCATTTGGATGAGTGAAAATATTTGAAGTTTGTGAGCTTTTGAAATTTACAACTACACATCCTCACAAACATCATCAGTAATTTAACAATTTATACTCAAATACTTTTGTTATCATCAAAATCAAACTAGGGTCAACAATCTCTCCCTTTTTGATGATGATAAAATCTTTTGAGTATAACCTTTCCTTCATATTTGAAAATGATATTTTCATTCGATCTTACTAATTAACTCATGCATCATATTAATTTTATCAATTTATATATACTCCCCCTGAGTATACTGATCATGTTTGATCTAAGTCAAATTTTGTGTTGCTCCCTCTTACTATGTGCCAAGATTTCAATTTAGCAATTCAAGTTCTAATTTCTTCCATACTTGTAGTTACAATTGAATTTCACTTGTTCGCGCATTCTTTATTTAGTTATTGCTAAAGTAATGCCAATTTAAGTAGTGTGCCATAATATGCCATTCTTTAGATTTTAATTATATTTTCAATTCTCATATTTTCAGTTCTCATTTTATACTCATTTTTTTCTTCCTTTTTGTCATTATCAAAAAGTATATGAACAATGTAAAAAAATTTGATCAAGAATAGAAAAAGATAATTTCATTCATTCACATGAAGAATTTGATACAATGCAAGCCAAAATTCAAACTTCAATTATTCACAGATACAAACAATTTCAAGTGCACAAAATGCTGATGTTTGAAAATTACATATCATAGAAACCTATCATAAACATTTACAACCAAAATGTTCTAAACATAACTAAATGGATCTTATATATAATCTAATCAACAATAGGCTCCGGAGGGTCGGATGTGGCTGGATCAACAGGTGCTAAAGTGCACTGCTCGGTGAACACTTCTCTCACAGCATCTTTAATTAGCTGAGGAAGACCACCAGATATCCTATCATATACATGCTGCACAATCTCTTCGATATGATCCTCATGTAATCTGACAGTGGACGAAGATGGAGCAGGCGCAGGATGCTGTGGCACGGGCTCTGGCTCATGTCTTTCTTTCTCTTCTTCATCTAGCCTTACCCAAATACCATTTACTTTCTTGAATTTCATCCTATGCATTGACTTCAAATTGTAGGTATCATAGTGCTGAAGCTTCTTACTAGGGTTTCCTTCCAGGCTAACTCTAAAGTTCTGGAATATTAGTATCAAGAACATCCCATATGCCAGTGCTGGTTTTCCTCTTGGGATGCTTCTTACATTATCCTTAAGATCAAGGCTAGAAGGTTGAACTTTGCCCTCATGAGAATGTGGTATATCACAGCTATATCATTTTTGTTTAGAAAATCGAATCTTCCTACTCGGGATACTAGAATTCGAGCTAAAATATGGTGAAGTAGTCTGCTTTCCATGGATAGATCCTTAGCATGGATTTCCTCAAAATGCATGGCATCGTCCCTTCCAAACAACAACTGTAGCCCACTTGCTCAATCATTGAGCCTCTCAGCTCTGACAGTGGCTGTCCTAAGTAAATTGCCTAGCTTTTCTATAATTAAATTAATTTTCACCTTCTTGACTTCTGATTCAAATGATCTTGGGCTAACATTAGCATTCCTATAGAACTCCCTCACTAGATTTGGATAGGTCGGAAGATATATTCCTGAGCAAAGGTATTCCCATCCTTGAAACTTTAATCCCTCTCAAAACTCAAAACCCTCGCTTGTTAGAAAGTCAAAATCCACCCTTCTACCAGTTGTGATAGCCCTAGAGGAGAGTGGAACGAGTACGAAAGAAGGAGATGGAGGCGAAACCGTAGTAGGAGGCTGAAGGGATTGAGTGGGTGGTCCTGATGGAGGTGAGGATGACTGAGATGACCTAGAAGAATGGTCTTCATGGAACTTTGATCGTCGTTCTCCATCGCATGCCCCCCTTCTAAATGGCGAATCCAAACGTACATGCTTAAACCTAGGGGTTATGGTTTGTTTCTTGGGTGGCATGATTCCAAAACCCACTCAAAATCGATGGAAAAAGATTTTCTAGGGGATGGTCTTAAGGGTTCTAGGATTTCTCTCTAGATGGCTAAGAAACGAAAGATAAAAGAACCGTCGGTCTGTTCGTTTAAAAAACAAGATGCCTAATAACTTAGCCGACCCAGTTTTTTGTGAAGAAAAACTGAGTCGGCCTAGTACTGGGATGGCTATGTTTTTCAGAAGAGAAAAACTGAGACGGCCCAGTTTCGTACAGACCTGAACATTTTGAGTTTCAAGATCAAAAATTTTTTCATCCATTTTTCTTTTCTAAATAAGATAAAAATAAACTAATATAAAAAAATTTATCACATGAAAATTAATCATTTCATCATATGAAAACCAATCATCACAAGATATGCAATTAACAAATTGGATCAAATAAACCTAATTGTTTACTTATTGTGCAAAATCTTTCTTCATTCAAGGGTTTAGTAAAGATATCAGCAACTTAATTTTAAGTAGACACATATTCAAGAAGTATATCACTATTTTGAACATTCTCTCTAATAAAATGATTCCTTGCTTCTATATACTTTGTTCTTGGGTGTAATATCGGATTTTTAGTTAAATTTATAGCACTTGTGTTGTCACAACAAATAGAAATATTATTACAAGTAATACCATAGTCTTCTAGTTGTTGCTTGATCTACAATAGTTGAGCATAACAACTCCCAATAGCAATGTATTCAGCTTCCACTGTAGACAAGACTACCGAGTGTTGTTTCTTGCAAAACTAAGAGATCAAATTTACTTCTAGAAATTGACATGTTCCACTTGTACTTTTTTCTATCTAAGTAACAAACCACAAAATCTAAGTCACTATAACCAATTAAATCTAATGAAGATTGTTTAGAGTACCATAAACCAACATCTTGAGTATATATTAGATACTTAAAGATTCTTTTAACTGCTAATACATGTGATTCCTTAGGATTTGATTGATAACGTGTATGCATGCATACACTAAACATTATGTCCGGCCTACTTCCAGTTAAGTATAGTAAAGATCCAATCATACCTTGATATAGCTTAGGATCTACTACTTTTTCTTTTGGATCTTGATCAAGCTTGCAACTTGTGCTTATAGGGGTGCCACTTTCTTTGACATTCTCCATCCCAAATTTCTTTAATATTTTCTTGATGTATTTGCTTTGGTTGATGAAGATCTCCATATTTGATTGCTTGATTTGGAGTTCGAGGAAAAAGTTGAGCTCTCCCATTATGCTCATCTCGAACTCGCCTTGCATGAGACTAGCAAACTCTCTACACAAAACTTAATTAGTAGCACTAAATACTATATCATCAACATATAATTGGACAATCAATAGATCACTTGATTTTCTTTTAATAAATAGTGTTTTATCAACACTACCTCTTTTAAAATCATTGTTTAATAAGAACTTACTCAATCTATCATACTAAGCTCTAGGTGCTTGTTTTAATCCATATAGTACTTTCTTAAGTTTATATACATGATTAGGTAATTCTTGACTTTCAAAGCTTGGAGGTTGTTCTACGTAAACTTCTTCTTCAATTAAACCATTTAAGAATGCACTCTTTACATCTATTTGAAAAAGTTTAAAATTCATGAAACATGCAAATGCTAAGAGCAATCTAATAGCTTCAAGTCTAGCTATGGGTGCAAAAAATTCATCAAAATCAATACCCTCTTCTTGATTGTACCCTTGTGCAACTAATCTAGCCTTGTTTCTAATTACATTATCCTTCTCATCTAGTTTATTTTTAAAGATCCATTTTGTACCAATTACAAGAAAATTTAGGTCTTTCAACTAATTTTCAAACTTTATTTCTTTCAAATTGGTTTAACTCTTCTTGCATTGCTAATATCCAATTTGGATCTTTTTCAACTTTAATTATATTTTTAGGTTCTAGATCAGATATAAATGCAATATGATTCATAGCTTCTCTAAAAGATGATCTAGTTTTAACTCTTTGAGATGGATCACCTATTATTAATTTCTTAGGATGATTATGATCATACCTCCATTTCTTTGGTAAGTTGGATGTACCTTGATCATCTTGAGAATGTGGCATTATTTCTTCAACCTCTTGCTCTTTATCTTCTTTTTCTTGAGAGGGAATATCTTCAATTGATATATCTTTTGTTTTATTTTCTAAAATTTCTGCATTCACATCAAGCTCTTCTTCTCTTGTTTTAAGAGAATTAGTTTCATCAAAAATTACATGTATGGATTCTTTCACAATCAATGTTCTTTTATTAAATACTCTAGATGCTCTACTATGTGATGAATATCCTAGAAAAATTTCTTCTTCTGATTTTGCATCAAACTTTTCAAGCTTATCTTTACCATTTATAAGAATAAAATATCTACATCCAAAGATTTTAAAATAAAAAATATTTGGTTTCATTTTTTTATAGAGTTCATATGGAGTTTTCTTTAAGATTGATCTAATTAGAGCTCTATTTAGCATATAGCATGCGGTGTTAATAGCTTCCATCCAAAAATATTTTGGAAGGTTGCTTTCACAAAGCATGGTTCATGCCATTTCAATCAATGTCCTGTTCTTTTTTTCTACCATCCCATTTTGTTGGGGTATCCTAGGTGCTAAAAAGTTATGATTGATTTCATTTTCAAAATAAAAATTTTAAAATTTTTGATTTTCAAATTTCATGCCATGATCACTTCTTATATATAAAACATTACATTCTTTTTTTTTTGTTATTTTGTTAAATAGATTAACAAGCATATCAAAAACTTCATCTTTATGTGACAAAAATAAAATCCATGTATATCTTGAAAAATCATCTGTTACTACAAAGCCATATCTTTTTCCTTCAAGACTAGTAGTCGAAATAGATCCAGACAAATTCATATAGAGTAATTCTAGAGGCCTAGTAGTTAAAATAATAATTTTAGATTTAAAAAAAGATTTCATTTGTTTACCAAGTTGGCATGCTTTGCAAATTTTATCCTTCTCAAAATTTATTTTAGGTAATCTCCTTACTAAATCAAGTTTAATTAGTCTTGCAAGAGAGTCCATACTTGCATGACCTAATCTATTATGCCAAATCCAACTTGATTCATTTAGTTTAGCATTTATAGCAATAAGACAATCAATATTCTCATTTTTAGGTTCATCAAGATCAACAATGTAAACATTTTCATATCTTTTTTCTATAAATTTAATACTTTTATCTATAGAGCTAGTTACAATACAATGAGATGATTTGAATGAAACATTAAAGTCCTTATCATAAAGTTGACTTATACTAAGTAAGTTATGCATTAGTCCTTCAACATATAAGACATCTTCTATGCTAGTAGAGGATGTTATCAATATATTATCGAGACCAAAGATTTTTTCTTTACCATTGTCTCCAAATGTTACAACACCTCCATCTTTAGCTTCAAGAGAGATAAATTATGATTTATCTCCTATCATGTGCCTCGAGCTTCTACTACTAAGGTACCATCTTCTTTTAGCTCTTACGGATGCCAAGCACACCTTATCCTCTAATTCCATAAGACAAAGATTGGCTTTTTCTTCTCTTAGATATTCTTCTTCACTTGAAGATGAGTCTTCGTCATTGCCCCATGTTGCTTTTAATACTTTCTTTCTTGATTTCTTTGAGCTCTTCTTTATCAATGGATAGTCCATTCAAAAATATCTGGGCCTCTTACATTCATAGCAGGTGATTTGATCTTTTTCTTTTTCTCTTTCTCTTTCTTTGCTACCTTCGCTCTTGCTAAAATTTTTTTTTCTTGGTTCAAAGTTCTCCCTTCTTTTCATGAATTTCTTGAACCTTCTAGTAATTAGTGCCATTTCTTCATCATCCTCCGAGTCTTCTTTGGAGTCGCTTTCCTCTTCATACATGGCAGCAGCTTTGAGTGCTATACTCTTCTTTTTCTTCACTTCCTCTTCTTGTCTTTGATTCATGTTCAGCTCATGGGTCATAAGAGAACCAATGAGCTCTACTAATGCTAACTTATTTAAGTCCTTTACTTCTTGAATGGCAGTCACCTTTGGCTCCCAATTATTTGGCAAGGACCTAAGAATTTTTTACACAACATCACTGTTAGCATAATCTCTTTCGAGACTTTTCGAATCATTCAAAATATCAGTAAACCTAGTAAACATTTTGATGGTTTCATATGGTTCCATTTTAAATAATTCATACTTATGCACCAACACGTTGATCTTAGACTCCTTGACTTGATTAGTACTCTCATGGATAACTTCAAGTCTATCCCAAATTTTTTTGGTGGATGAGCATGTTGATATCCTATTAAACTCATTAGCATCCAAAGCATAATATAAGACATTCCTTGCTTTAGCGGTAAGTTGATCTTTCTTCTTGTCATGCTCATCCCAATTCTATTTAGATTTTGGGATGGACACTCCATCAACAATAATTATTGGTGTGTAAGGAACTACCATTATGATATTTCACATGTCATAGTCTTATACTTGGATGAATATCCTCATTCGTGCTTTCCAATATGTGTAATTTATTTCATTAAATAGGGAAGGTCTATTGGTTGATTGCCCCTGAATCAATGGAGTCCCAATTGGGGTTGCCATGTGATATTTAGCTCTTTGATAGCTTAATCAACAACTAATACTAGAGCACCTACTCTAATATCACTTGTTGTCCAAGTATGGCTACTCAAGAGGGGGGATGAATTGGGTATTTTAAATTTTAAGCTTATGATGTTAATAGATTGATCTAATTAAATGCCAACAAATAAGCTATGTAATGTGTAGTGAAGAAAATCAATAGAATAGTAATATGCAATCACAAACATAATAATTTTATAGTGGTTCGGTGCCAAACTCAGCACCTACGTCCACTTCCTAAGTAAACCACTTAGGAATTCAACTATAATCACTAGGCTTGATTACAGTCCGATTATTTTACTTACTTGGGCCATAATCCAACTTAGTTGGTTTTGACCTTGACTCACCAACCACAATCATACAATGATTATTTTTTGGACTAATAATTAACCCTGATTGATTTTCACTTTGGCTCACCAATCACAACCATACACCATCCAATTTTAGTTTTGGACTAATCCAACTTTCTCACCCTAAGAAACTTGAAATAAATATGAAAAATACAATGAACAAAATAAAACAAACTCTTTAAAGCTTAAGAGAAGAAAATTTGGGAGCTTGGCTTGTAGGCTTGATTTCTTCTCTTTAAGTGCTTCAAAGAAATAAGAGTTGATCTTCAATGGTGTTGGCCTAACTTCTTTCTAATTAAGGATGTTAGAAGAATAAGAAACGCTCTAAGAAATACTTCTTCTTTTTTACTATTTAGCTCATACACTTGAAAAACTAAAAATTTGCTTGGAAGCTCTTTCTTTTTGGTTCATAAGTTATTTTTCTTGTCTCAAGTGCTTTCTTAAGTATCCCAGAGATTTTTCACCATTACAAGTCACCAACATAAGCTTCTGAAAGTGATCTAGCCATTGGAGAACCAAAAAGAGTCGTTGTCAGACGTGTGGAGTGAAAAAGCTATGAAATTGAAAACTAACCATTATAGGCACTGGACTGGCTCAGTTTTAAACTAGGTCAGCTCAATCAAAACTAGGATGGCTCAGTTTTTGACTTGGACATCTCAGTCTTAGTGCATCCAAAATCTAATTTCTATCTTTTCTATCTTCTGAGACTAGGATGGCTCACTTTCTGACTGGGTCGGCCTAGTTGCCACTAGATCGGCTAAGTTTGAAACTAAGTCGGCTCAGTCCCCTAAATCATGAAAAATTTAGCTTTTTATCCTTTCTATCTTCTACTTTCATTAAGACTAGATCGGCCCAGTCCGAGACTAGGTCGGTCCAATTTGCATGCCATGTGTGCCAAAGATCATTTGTGATCCTTTCTTCTTCAAATTTCTTTGTAGGCTAGACTTATCCTTTTTATCTTGATTTAATATTTATTTTGATCTCTTGAAAGATATATCCATTCTAGAATTTTTTTTCTAAAATCTTAAGTGATGAATCTCCATTTGGATGAGTGAAAATATTTAAAGTTTATGAGCTCTTGAAATTTTCAACTATACATCCTCACAAACATCATCAGTAATTTAATAATTTATACTCAAATACTTTTGTTATCATCAAAATCAAACTATGGTCAACAATTAGGTTAGAGCTAAGGTTAGTTAAAAAATGAACTAAATTAGAGTAATTGATCAAATCTAACCAAATGTTGATTTAGATTAGATCAAGAATTCTTTAGACTCAATTACAATAGTTATAGTTGGTTAAGTCCATGCCTTTAATAAGAACTAAATGGACTTGATTCATGGCTACGCGATTGAATCCAAAATTACTAGGTTGATCAAATTGAAACTGATGAACTAGATAGTGTCTAAGGTATGTTTTGTTAGAATTTAATGCCTATTATTTAATCCATAGTAGAAGAGAATTAGTTTTCAGCACAGCAGTCGGACTAGCTTTAATATACGCTCAAGCCAGCTCGATTTGAGATCGAGCCAACTCGAACCATAGCCAAGTTGACTCTCTCAGGTAGATAGATAGCAGGAGTTTGGGTGAGATGAGCAAGCCACCTTGATCCCTGATCGAGCCGACTTAATGGAGGTGAGCAGAACAGATAGAGTTTTTATGTTTGGACTCGAATTATAATTAATCCAAGGGATCTATGGGAGTTGCATGTGGATCACAGGATCCAACAGTCATGGAGAGTTGCGGTCATGATTTGAAGATCGAAAAATATTTCAAGACTCCATCAAGGACATGTTCGATTCATATTAGAAGAAAGAACCCTATTAGGACTCCTATAAACTACTGAGAAGAGGATTCTCATCCTATTTAAAGGGTTGAGGTATTTTAGAGCAGGGGGTGGCATGTATGATGTGAGAGGTATGTAGAGAGGCTCAGACAGCTGTCGAGAGGAGCTTGGTAGAGCATCGAGTATGTGCAGCCCATGAGAGAGAGAAGCAACAAGTGCATAGCATCCGACAAGAAGGCTGTTAGGGCAGAGCATCTTGTAGTTTTTATGGAACTCCTTGGGATTCTTAGACATCTTTTATGAGGATAGCTTCTAGTTGAAAGAGATTTATGTACGGTGAGTTGAGAGTAGATGTTCTCTTCTTGTACCTATTTTTTTTTTCATAGTAAAGCTTTGCATGCTATGTGGAGGCAAGCCTTTAACTGATCCACGTACTTGATTATTTTTTTATTTTATTTTTTCCTTATTTCTACCATAATAATTTGATACTAGATCCTTAACAAGCGATATCAGAGTAGCTAAAATTCTAATAGATTAGTATCAGAGCGAGTTGATACCATAATAATTAGTATCGAGTCAGATAGTACTGCAGCGCAGATTGCAGCAGTGGTGTTAAAGATTGAAAAACATGAAGAAGACAAGTGCAATCAAGATGGAGATCAACAAGTTCGATGGGAAGGATAATTTCTTCTTGTGGCAATCCAAGGATAAAGGATGTCCTCATCCAATATGGGTTGATCGATGCTCTCTTGTATGAGGAGATGCCAGCCATCATAAAGATGAAGGATTAGAAGTGGATTCAGATGTAGGCGGTGAGCATGATCCACTTGTACTTAGCAGATGATGTGGTGATCCATGTACTTGGTGAGACTTTTTCGATGGTGCCATGGTCGAAGCTCAAGGAGTTATATATGGTAAAGTTGCTCACCAACATACTATTCCTTTGGAGGTAGTTCTACTAGCTCTGAATGGACGAAGGCCAAAGCATGCGGGAGCATCTATCCAATTTTTAGAAGATCCTCACCGACCTCCTCAGTGTTGATGAAAAAGTTAAGAAGAAGATCAGGGCATTGGTCCTGCTAGCATCACTCCCCTCTTCATATGAGTCCTTGGTGACTACTCTTTTAGTGGAAAAGAGCATCATCAAAATGGATGAGGTCACTATAGCGATACTCCAGAATGAGGTTCTCAGGAGGGAGAACCCAGCTTCGAGCTCAGATGGTGGTAGCTTAGCTTTGGCGACTTTTGGAGGAGCAAAAGGTAGTAGACAGAGTGGTAGAGGATCATGAGGAGGACGATCCAAGTCCAAGATGATGGACCAAAGCAAGATCAGATGCTATAGATGCGATAAGTTGGGGCATCAAGTCAAGAATTATCCATAACTCAAGGATCAAACAAGGGCTACTGCAGCAACGGCCAGTAGTGAGTCAGAGGATGATGTCCTAGAGATATCTGATAAGGTATCTAGTTCTTTCTAGTAGTGAATTTTAGATTCTACATACACATATCATGTTTATTACAGAAACGGGTAGTTTGACTCCTTGGAGAGTAGTGATGGCACTGTTTATATGCTAGATAGATCAAGCTATATGATTAGAGGCATCGGAATGGTCAACTGGAGGACATATAATGGTGCCATAAGAAAATTGGGGGAGGTCCGATACATACCCAATTTTAGACAAAATCTTATCTCATTGAGTAGACTGGATTCAAAATAGCTACAAGTGGATAGCTGATGATAAAATCTTGAAGGTCATGCATGGCATAGGATGATATTGAAGGAAAAGAATAAGATAAGAGAATATTACTATCTGGCAGGAAACCTAGTGCGAGGTGGAGCTCCAGGTGGAGATGGATCAGGCACGAGATGAGAGACTTGGGAGGATGAGAGGTGACATCACAGAGTAAAATTTCTATTACTGTAGGAGAATTCTCTGAGCAAGTCTTTGGTCAAAGTGGAAACAGCCCATGACAGAGATGGGATCGAGCAGCCTGGCTCGATTTTCATGTTTGCCCATCCATGATTAGCAGGCATGTCCCAGGGCATGGAGGTGAGATGGATCACAAGCTCTCAAAGTCAGATGGAGGCTGAATGTCAAGTCAAGATGGAGATTGTTAGAATTTGATGCCTCAAATTCGATCCATAGTAGAAGAGAATCAGTTTTCAGCACAGCAGTCGGGCCGACTCTGTTACGTGGTCAAGCCAGCTTGGATTAAGATTGAGCCAGCTCAAACCATAGCCGAGCAAGCTCTCTCAGGCAGACAGATAGCAAAAATTTAGACAAGATGCAGTCAAGCCAGCTTGACCCCTGATCGAGTCGGCTCGATGTAGGCGAATAGAAATGATGAAGTTTTCATGTTTGGACTTAGATTGTGATTAATCCAAGAAATCTACAGGAGTTGTACATGGACCATAGGATCTAGTGGCCATGGAAGGTTGCGGTCATGATCTAAAAGTTAGAAAATATTCAAAGACTCCATCAAGCATATGTTCGACTCATATTAGGAGAAAGAGCCCTATTAGGACTCCTATAAACTACTGAGAAGAGGATTTTCATCCTATTTAAAGGATTGAGGTGCTGTGGAGCAGGAGGTGGCACGTGGGTCTCCTTGGGATTCTTAGAGAGCTTTTATAAGTATAGCTTCTAATTGAGAGAGATTTGTTTATGGTGAGTTGAGAGTAGGTGTTCTCCTCCTGTACTCATTTTTTTTCTTTCATAGTCAAGCTTTGCATGCTTCATAGAGACGAGCCTTTAGGCTGATCCACATACTTGATTGTTTTCTTATTTTATTTCTTCCTTCTTTCTGTCACAATAATTTGGTACTAGATCCTTAACAAGCAGTATCAGAGTAGCTGATATCCCAACAGATTAGTATTAGAGCGAGTTGATACCACAATAAGTTTGGCAGTCTAGACCAGTGGTTTTTTATTCGGAGCTACTCATACTGATTTGATCTTTGACAAGTTAATGGTATATCCCTTCCACTGATCTCACTTACCTGGCCATCCTGATAAATTAAATTTTGATTAGATTACTTGGTGATTCAAGCTCACCCATGTCAATTAGGTAAATCAGTATGACTGATTTAGGTACTCCTAATGCTAGCATGAATTAGATCCTTTTTAATCTGACTTGATGAAGTCAGTAGAAGGATCAAAATTAGCTGGTTAATTCTCTCTCCTCTTCTTAAAATAGGTTAATCAAATCTTCTAAAATTATTAGGTTCTTAAAAATGATATAGTTATAGTGATAACTAGGTCATAGCCTTCCACTAAGTTGAGTGATAATGGGTCTATTAGTTTAATAATCATTGGAGGCCCAAAGGCCTAGTGCTTATTAACTAATGAAATTATCATTCATTAGTTAGGTTGACCAATTAGTTCAATTAGTGCTTATTAGGCCTAGTTCAATTAGTTTGGTTGTGTCTTTCTAACGGTGGTTAGGTTGACCAACCAAAATCGAGTCCGTTCATTTGTTGGTCAGATGCACCAAATATAGTCATGTTAATGCTTGGACCTAATCGGACCTTTTTAGTAGAGGCCAAAACATATTGATTAGGTTTTCAGGGCAAAATTAAAAATTACTAGAAGTTATTTAGAGAAACAATTGGTTATTAACCTACCCATAAATGCACATAGGTTGACCGACAAAAATCGAGCTTGTGTGTAGTCTATGTGGATTCTAGTACCTACTAAGGAGTTATGATAATTCTTCGAATTGAAGGTAGAGGCTACCAATTCGTATAAAATAGTGAAAGAACCTTTAAACTAAAGTCCAAGTCTTTAGGCTTAATAATTCATACTAATTAGGTTTGATTTTTCTTTTTCTACAGCTATGGCAACTATCCTATCGCTCCGATCATTGTTGGACAATGACAAACTGATGGGATCCAATATTGATAGCTGGTATCAAAAGTTGAAAATCATCCTAGAGCATGAGCGGATTTTGTATATTTTGTTAGATCCAGCACCTGAGAAGCAAGCTCTGAATGCTAGAGGAGTGGTCTAAGATACTTATCAGAAGTGGCTCAACGATCGCACTACCATTCGATGCATAATGCTCACAGCAATGAATGATGAGTTTAATCATAGATTTGAAAATGCCTAGCCTCAGAAGATGCTTCAAATGTTAAACAACTCCATTGGCACACCTAATGACGTTGAGAGGCACAAGACTAGTTGTGCCATTTTCAATACTTGGATGAGGGGCGAGGCATCAATCATCGATCATGTATTGTACTTGATCAGGATGATTGAGCACCTAAGTAAACTGGGCTTTTTCTTGCATGAGCAGCTTGAGAAGGATGCGATACTGAACTCTCTACCTAAGTCCTTCCATCCTTTTCTTACTCATTTTTGAAAGACAAAGCCTGCAGTGAACTACCATGGCTTATTGGGGTTGCTGCAGAACTTTGAGAAGGATCACCAGCTTCATAAGGAGTCAGTGAATGTGGTGGAAGGATCTTCTTCTAGTCATCGATCCTTTAGAAAGAAAAAGAAACAAGAAGAAGAAGAATAAGAAGATGTAGCCCCACACCGGGATGTCTGCATAGGATCAGACCAAGAAGCGCAAACCAGGCGGAATTCTTCTTTTACAAGAAGTAGGGGCACTGGAAAAGAAATTATTCTTAGTACATTGCCTCCCTGAACCCGAATAGGCTGAAAAAGAAGCAAGCAGTAATTAGGCAAGGTAATTATATGATAACACCTTGCAACTTCTCAGCCTTGGTATTAAATATCGAAAGTTCTTATCATATTTACAATTCGATGCAGGATTTGTAGGTCAATAGAAGATTTGATGAAGGCAAGAGGTTCCTGAATGTTGGGGATGGAAGATAAGTTTCAATTCTAGCTTTAGGAATCATGAACCTTGTAATCAATTCTCATAAAGTTATTCTATGTGATTGTCACTTTTGTCCAAACTTTTTATTGAATGTTATTTCTGTAGGCCTTTTGGCTAAGAATAATTATGAATTTTTAATAAAAAAAATTTGTAATATTATTTTGATTGGTGTTATGATTAGTATTGGATAATTAAATAATGATATTTATTTATTATCATAGCCTATTATTATGGTCCAGTCCTCTAGTAAACATCCTAGAATAAACGATGTATTTGAAGTTTACCTTTGGCACGGTAGGCTAGGTCACATTAACAAGAACAGAATAAATAGGTTAGCTTAAGAAGGAATTCTTGAAGTCAGTGATTATGAATCACTTTTGACCTGTGAGTCCAATCTTCTTGGTAAAATGACCAAGTCATCTTTATTGAAAAAGATGAGCGAGCCAGTGAACTCCTAGGTCTTATAAATACTGATGTATGTGGACCCATGAGCTCAAGTACTTAAGATAGATATTTCTACTTCATAATATTCACTGATGATCTATCTAGGTATAGGTTCATCTACTTGATGAAGCATAAATCAGAGTCATTTGAAATATTCCCATAATGAGGTAGAAAAGCAAACTGAAAAGAGTATTAAAACTCTTCGATCTGATCGAGGAGGTGAGTACCTTTCCAGTGAGTTTCAAACATATCTTGGAGAGAATAAAATTCTCTCCCAATAGACTCCATCTAGAATACCACAGTATAATGGTGTATCTAAAAGAAAGAATCGAATCCTATTGGACATGGTCTGATACATGATAGGATTTACCAGTCTGTCGATCTCTTTATAGGGATATGCACTCGAGTCTACTTGTTACATTCTGAATAGGGTTTCGAGTAAGTCTATTTCCAAAATATCACATGAGATGTGGACAGGATGTAAGCTAATACTCTCATACCTTAGGGTTTGGGGGTGTCCAACTTATGTCATGAAAAATAGAGAGAAGAAGGTGAGGATCATCTAGGTCCAAGTTTTGGGTGTCAGAAAAATCTAGAGAGTTTGAATTTTAGGTTTTTGGGTGTGCGAAATCCTAGGGTTTGAACCCTAGGTTCGGGTGGAGAGATTAAGCGCTGTGAGTGTCCAATCACCACCAATTTTTTACCACCACCTCATCATTCACCATATTGCATCCTGTAATCTTCTAGAGCATCCTAAAGTTTGAGAGAAGATCATTGATCGGATCGATGAAGACCGACCATCGAAGGCTCTGATGAGGAGTTAGCACTTTAGTGGAGCTGGTTGAGATCAGGAGCTCCATGTGAACTGACTGTAGAGGCCGAATGAGTATGCAGCTATATCATGATGTGATGGGGCTTCTTCCAGTAGTTTCAGATTATGGAGTTCGACTGCTTGCACTCAGGTGTTGTGTTTTGAACATTGGTTGTGTTTTGAACATTGGTCGATCAGCAAATATGATTTGCTGATCAAATGTATTTAATTTTCTATTAAATATATACATGTCTAGATTCACATATTTGCTGATCAAATGTATTTAATTTTTTATTGCATATATACATGTCTAGATTCTAGTATAGAATTTTTTATTAGATCAATGCATGCATAAAATTAATATTAGATTAATTTTTAGTTTTTGCTATAATTAAATTTTGAAAAAGTTTCAAAATGCATGCTTTATACCCTGCATGATTTCCATCATTGGTATCAGAGCAAGGGTTGCTTGACATGTTTATATGTTAATTATAAAATATTAAATATTAGTATATATGATATATTTTGATCTAGATAACTTAGTAATCGAGGGTGAATGAGCTATTAAGCCATCTGGTCATAAGGGATAAGTACGGTTTAAAGGCCATCTCCTCCCATTCAGTGGGGATCCCTTCTGGCGGTAGGGATGCCACCATAAACTCATTCATTAAGATGAACAGTGAAAAGATTTTTATTATTAAAATTATTTTAATTTAATAGTTAAACATGAATAAGTTTATATTAGATCTAAAAAGATTCATGGTTTAATTATGCTTTATTTTCTGTTATGAAACTAGTAATAGGTTGTTGTTTATGAAATGAGCTGACCCATTTGTAAAATGAGTCAACCCATTTAGTGAACAAAAAATATAGAAAATCTTTCAAAATTTAAAATTATTTTTAAAATATCGAACCCCAATCCATGAGCTCAAAAACTTAATTAAAAGAATTAAGTATTGTCTAGTAGGATTTAGATTATGAATTAAAGATCCTAAGACAAAAGCATAAGACTGTGGGTTAAAGAGTTCGATGAATTAGGTACATTCATTGGGTTACACCCAAGGTTAGTTAAAGAATGGACTTAACTAGAGTAATTGATCAAATCTAATGAAATGTTGAATTAGATTAGGTCAAAGACACTCTAGATTCAACTTCAATGGTTGTAGTTTGACAAGTCCATGTCTTTAACAAGGATCAATATGGACTTGATTCATGGCTAAGCGGTCTAGCCTAAAATTACTAGGTTGATCAAATTGAAGGTAATTATTTGATTGCTGTCTAAGGTAAGTTTGGCAGTCTAGACTAGTGGTTTTTAATTTGAAGCTACTCGCACTAATTCGATCTTTGACGAGTTAATAGCATATCCCTTCTATTGATCTTACTTACCTGGCTGACATGATCAATTAGGATTTGATTTGATCACTTGGTGATTTGAGCTGACCCATGTCATTAGAAATCAGTTTGACTAATTTCAATCAGTAAGACTAAATTGGGTGCCCATGGACCAAAATTGATCCTAGTCCTCATTTATTGACTTGGTGAAGTCAGTGGAAGGATTTAACTTGGTAAAGTCAGTGGGAGTAAATTTGTCTATGTCTTCTTTATCCTTAAGTCATATGTAAACTAAATTCTCTAAATTATTAGGTCTTTAAAAATGATAAAGTTATGAGGATAACTGAGTCAAAGCCTCCTGTTAAGATGAATGGTAATGAGTCCAATTTTTTATGTAGACATTGGAGGTGCCTAACACCTGGTGTTCATCTAGATGTTGGAATTACTATCCATCAAATGATGATTAGGTCGCACTCTCTGAATAGCGATCAAGTTGGCCAGAGCTTTTCTTGGTCTTGGTCTTTATTCATTTGACGTACTGAACTCAATTATGTTAATGGTTGGACCTAAACAAACCTTTTTAGTAGAGGCCATAACCTATTGAATTAGTTTTTAGGAAAAAATTAAATTATTAAAAATTATTTGAAGAAATAATTGATGGTGAACCTACCTGTAGATGCACATGGGTTGGCCAGAGCTTTCCTCGAGCTCATTTATATTCTATGTAAATTTTAGTACCCACAAAGGAGTTAGTGTAATTTCTAGAATTGGAGGTAGAGGCTATCAATTCATAAAAATAGTGGAAGGACCTTTAGACTAAAGTCCAAGTCTTTAGAATTAAATAATTTAAGTACTAATATGGTCATATATTTTTCTTGCAGTTAAATAGAATGGCTAGTGTATGGTCGCTCCTTTCACTGTTGGATAGTGACAAGCATTTAGCACCTGAATATGAGAAGTCTAGTATTGACCCTAATTAGGCAGACCTGAAGAGGAATTATTCTCTGAATCCAAATAGGCTGAATAGGAGAAACCAACAAGGAGTTGCTAGGCAAGGATGTTATATGATAACACCTTGCAATTTTATTGTTTGTGATACATCTATCTGGGTATTAGATACTGGAAGTCCAGTTCACATATGCAATTCATTGCATGGACATCAAATTGGTAGAACATTTGAGAACGATGATAAATTCTTGAATGTTGGGGATGGAAGAAATATTTCAGTCCTAGCATTGGGAACACTTGAGCTTATTTTCAAAACTAAAAATATTGTTTTAAGTGACTATCACTATTATCCATCTTTTATGATGAACATAATATCTATTGAGCTTTTGGCCTAAGATAGTACTGTTTATTGATAAAAAAAAATTATTATGATATCATTATGAATGATATTACAATAGTATGAGCACAATTAAGAAATGACATTTACATTTTATCGCAACCTATTAGTATATTGCACACATCAAACAAACACCCAAAACTAGATAATATCGTCCATGCCTATCTTTGGCACTATTAGCTCGATCATATAAATAAGAATAGGATCAACAAGTTAGTCAAGGAGTATATACTTGACATCGATGATTGTGAATCATTGACTATGAGTCCTATATTCTTGGTAAAATGACCAAATCATCTTTCATCGAAAAGAATGAACGGGCTACTAAACTTCTGGATCTAGTAAATACTGATATATGTGGACCTATGAACACATGTACTAGTGATGGATATTACTACTTCATTATATTTACTGATGATCTATCTAGGTATGGATATGTCTATCTTATTGTTAGGGGTAAAGTGCTCCCGTCGAAGTCCTGCTCGATGTCCAACCTTGATGAGGTGCATCTTGGAATTATGGTAATAGGTCTTGAACTCCAAGGCAACTTTATAATTGTAGACCCAGCCAAGGTTGGGTAATGAAGTTCGATCGGATGAGCTTGAACAGTGCCACCCTAATTCAATCACTGGATGACCTTGAGGGTGGCCAAATTCCTCTATTTCTCGAGCTCCTATTCAATCGAATTCCTTCACTATAGATGGTAGATGCTATCGGCTACCTCTAATAAACCTCAATCGGATGGATTTGAATTAGCATAAGGACCTCGATCAAAGGCGCTTAGGTTAGTAACAGGACTTCATCATCGATGTAGGTCCGAATTCATCCAAAAGAGGTAGCCAAACTTTCAAAAATAGTAGTCAGGCTGTAGTCCTCATCAAAGAGCCTATTATTCCCTCGCTTGAAATCTAGATGTTTACATGTACTCTCGGTCAACCTTGAAGGCGGCCAAGCTTCTAAGAGTCATCAAAGGTAGCCTCAACGAAATCCAATCATGAGTTTGTTATTAACTACATAGAAGTCGACCTTCAAATTTGACTAGTTCGATTTTGAGTTTTCCATCTCTAATATGAATAACTCACCACCAAGCATAGAGCTCCAGCTTCTCATCCGAACTCCATCAAATTAAATCGAACTGCCTATAAATCATGATAAATGATAGCTACTCTCTATAACAAACTCCGCATGACCCAAGCAACCTATTGATATTCTATTATGCCTGTCACTATCATTCTATTATGAGCTCCACCTAAAAAAGGGATCCTTTAGGTATGTTTTCGTTTCCAAGCACTAAGCTCTCCTCTCTATACTAAATTCCTATGAACACCATTCATATTGTCTAGAGAACTGACTTAACCATTGGAGGGTTCTGACGAAGCCACCTATCTCTGATCTAGACTTCATCTTGCAGGTCCCAGCAGCGGCCATCTCTTCCAGCTCCAATGAGTTCCAACGTTAGTAGCCATTTTTTGCACCAGCAGGATTAGTATTAGAGGAAGGGCCCTTTGAGCCCTTATTTTAAAAGGAGTTCACAATCGAAGTGATCATCTTTCTCTTGCCATTTCACCTTCATTTCCTACTGATCTTTCTCTTGTTTTAGTAAAATGCCTCTTAAGAGAGCTCCTTCGAGGCGATCCCTTGCCACTACCGCCAGATCCAACCAAAAATCGACAAATCCACATGCTCTGACCTCGTCACCAACACCTCAACCTCCACCAACAGTTATGGTAAATTTGGAGCAGTTTAACTTGCTAGTGCAGCAGGTTAATGTTGGAAAATATATCCTAAAGCCAATCATCTAAGTAGAAGATGATTGGAATTAGTATATGAATTATCTAATAATAATAGTAATTTGGTTGTTTCATCATAAAAGTTCTATCTTCCTTAAATGAACATCTAAATTATGATGAAGTTCTTAGAACCATAATCAATCAATAAAGAAGGATTTATCAGATGGTTCTTAAATTGTTCATGATCAAATGATAAGTTATTAACAAGGATGATAACTTACCAAGTGTAGGTCGCTGTATGCCATATGCATTGATTGTCCTCATAACCAAGTGGTGTGAAGACATTGGTATGGCATCCAGGTGAGATGTAGGAGTACATCTACACTGAACATGATCAATGTAGCACTATACTATCAAGAGTAGCTAGCTAAGGCTAATGGGTATAAGTGTCCCTCCGACCTGAGATTACCATGGTGACTTGGGAGCAACTCACTGTACTTTGGTGCTGGACTGTCTGTATTTCTAATATAGGTAATGAAAGATTTTTGGGTATAGTTAAGTACTTGTAGAGTTGGTGTGTGAGTCAAGATGGGATTGACCACTCCTGATTAACTTCAGGAAGATAATGACTCACTATGTTTTAATTTAGCAAAACCTAGACCTGGGTAATCCTCATGAGGTGTCATGGAATTTGCAAAATTTTGAGATACAATAGAGATGACTTGCATGAGTGTTGACATCATACTCGAAGTCATCTTGAGCATTATTGGTCATAGAGATGAATTATACAATAACCATGGGCCAGGGTTCTAAGAATGTTGCTTTGCATACATTCGACCTATCCGAATGTTGGAAACCATTACTAGATGGTAACTTTGATTAGTACAAAAATTGATTTCTATGCTATCGACTTAGGTTCAAACCTATGGGGTCACACACATTAGAGCTTGTAACCTAATCGAATGATTAATCGATGATTGAGATTCGTTTTGAGGTCAAGCGTTCAATGCGATTGATGTTTTACCTAATGCAAGTATTGCTGGAGGATCGATTAGCAATTGAATTGCTAATTGGCTCAATTTGATTGAGCAATTGGATTGAGATCAAGTCTAATTGAATTAAATTTAATTATAATTAATTTAGATTTAATTATATTAAGTCTAATTGATTTATTGGATAAGCCAATTGCAAGAGAAGAAAAATTTCTTATTTGACTAGGACTTGGGTGCACCTGATTGACTTAGGATTTAAATCAGATTTAAATCTTGATTTAATCTAATTTATTTGAGATCCTAGTTAGACTAGGATCATCCTTAATTATATTATATTTAATCTATTTTAAATAGGATTTAAAATAATTTTGACCTAGTCAAATAAGAGGAGTTTCAGTTGGACTAAGACTCTATCTCTTTCACTTGCGCCTAAGAAAGCCCACACCATATTTTAATTTCAAATTTTTTTTTTATGATTTTCATGCTTAAGAAATGATTCCTACACCCTATTATCTTAAGAATTAGATTTAAATTTAATTCGATCAAAATTAGAAGGAAGTTGGAAATTGTTTCCTACTTGGAAGAGTCTTCTTTGACCCAAACTCCTCCCTCCCTTGTGCGCCAACTCTACCCATGTCCCTTTATCTTATTCAGCCTTTTTTCACTTGGTTTTATGCATCAGAATCAGTGGTTACATAAAAAAATAAGTGTGAGGGGCGTCCAAGAGTTGGACACCCAATAGAAGTCCTCCTTTGACTAGGTTTTGACCTAGTTTTGCAATATAAAGGGGATGCCTTTTTTTTTGACCATAGACGACGTAAAAATTTCTAAAAAATTATAAAAAATCAGAGGAGAAGGAGGAGAAGGCATGGAGAATTTTTTCCACATAATTCATGGAGAAGAGCCCTTAATTAAGACATCAAAAGCTGATATCTTGAAGAGACAAGGTAAGAGAAGATTATCTTCTCTTATAATTTTCTTTTATGTTTTTCTCTTCCTATTTTATTTATAATTTTTATATGATAAAAATCTAAGAGAGAGAGAGAGGAAGGGCTTGAGGAAAGATGGCATTAAGATCCTTAAAGAAAAGGTCTTCATCTGGACATCAATCGTTGATGTCATGAAGGCACAAAGGTAAGAGAAGATTATCTTCTCTTTATTTTTTTTTTTTTTTTGAGTATCTTCTTCTCCATTTTATTTGTGATATTTTTATGAGAAGAATCTAAGGGTGTGAGATTTAGAAAAGTAGAGAAAAATCTAGAGGAGAAGGTCTCCTCTGAACCTAGCATAAGAGATGTTTTCAGGACATCGACATCAAATCAACCATTGATGTCCTGAAGGGGAAGATTTATCTTCTTCTAGGATTTTTCATATGTATTTATTTTTGATTTATGGAAGATCCAAGGGTTGGGTTCCTCCCTCATTTCTTCTCATGTTCTTCATCTCTTGGATTGTCTAAGAGATCTGAAGAACATGTATTTGATTAACCATCAGGAGGAATTCATGAGAAGCTAGCACTTCGAGCGGATCTTCATTCGACGAACCTTCGATCTGTGTAGCAAGTTTTTATGGATCACCTATAGAAGTTGAATGCATGTGCGGCTCCAAAGACAACAATAGATTCAATCATGAAGTTCTTGATCTGTGCAAAGGTAAGAGATCTGATCGGTTGGTGACCTAGATGTGATCTAGGATTACATCTAGAATTATTCTTGATCTTGGTATTGATGTGATCAATACCACTCATAATTAATTTAATTTTAGATTTATATTTATATCATAACATGTTATAGATCCTTGATATAGGATTGTATAATTTGATTACATGCATTTGTAGATTAAATAATTTAATCTATGTCTTCTACCGCTCTTTATTTCGAAAAAAATTTGAAATCTATGCATGAAACCTTGCATGTTTCCTATCAGTGGTATCAGAGCATCTAGGTTCGATTATAACATGTTTATGCATGATTCAAATTAAATCTAAAAAATAAAGTTAATTAAAGATTGCACATACTGCCATAAGGTTGTCTTGTTGTAAGGTTAACCCCTTACAATGTGCTGATCTAAATCAAATCATGAATTATTTAGATTAGATCTAAAAAAATTTATGATTTAATTTTTTAATTTAAATGAAAAATTTAATAGATATTAGATCTATTTTAGATTATTTTGATTAGATCTAAATAATATCAAGATTGTACATATTGCCATAAGGTTGTCCTGCTGTAAGGTTTACCTCTTACAGTGAAAAGGTTGTCCTAGTATGTGCTGATCCGAGAAACCTGAATCATAAATATGTTAGATGAGATCTAAAATAATTTATGATTTATTTTTAGATTTTAAATCTAAATTTAAATAATTTATGATCTAATTTTGATCATTTAGATGAGATCCATGTGATATTTCATGTTTAGATCTAGATCCTTATGTTGCAAATGTTGGATATGTAGCTTTTATTTTTGAATTTAGAATGAATATGTATGACATATTTGTTTTGTAAAATTTTAAATTGCGAACTTACTTTCTACAAAATCCTAGATTTGAAACCCTAGGACATGATCTAAACAATGAAATAAATCAGATCTAAAACTATATATTGAATATGATTCAATACATTTTGAAAATATTTTAAATAATAAAATCAAAAACTAGTTCTGAGATTTCATAAACCTAAACCCATAAGACTTGAAGTTAATTGAGAATTAAGTGATTGTTTAAGATCTAGTTTTGTGATTTGAAGATCCTAAGACAATTTCATAAAACATGGGCTAAATGGAAATGGGTTTGCTTTGATCATGTCCTTAACTGGGTTAGATGTAGGGTTAGATTAAATATGGACATAGTTAAAAAATTAATCAAACCTAATTAATAGTTAATTAGGATTAGATCATTTCTATAGATCACTTCAATAGTTGTAGTTGATCAAAGTCCATACATCTAACAAATAGATGATGATCGTGGCTCAGTGGTCGAGTCCGATTCTTTAGGCAAACCAAATCAAAACTGACAAACTAATTAGTGTCTAAGGCAAGTCTGGCATCCTAGATTGGTGATTTTTAATTGGCAGCCTGCTTACCTGGCCATTTTTGATGGTGTCTAAGGCAAGCCTTGGCAGACACTTCCACCGATCTCACTTACCTAGTCAATGTGGTTAATCAAGTTTTTGATTAGGTTGCTCATTGATTTAGCTAATCCATATCACATAGAAAATCAGTGAGACTGATTTAGGTGTCCATGGACCGTAATTGATCTTAGTCCTCATCAGTGACTTACGAAGTCAGTGGGAGGACTTGACTTGGTAAAGTTAGTGGGAGCAAATTGATCGATGTCCTTTCTATCCTTAAATCACTAATAATTTAAATCCTCTAAAATTATTAGACCCTTAAAATGATAAAGTTATGGAGATAACAGAGTCATAGCCTCCCAATAAGGTGTTTGATAATGGGTCCATTAACTCAATAATCATTGGAGGCCCAAAGGCCTGGTGCTTGTTGACTAATGAAACTATCATCCATCATATGACGGCTTGGATGTGTCTCTCTAATGATGGTTTGGTTGGCCAACCAAAGTTGGACCTGATTATTCATTGGTTGGATGCGCTAAGTATGGTCATGTTAATGGTTGGACCTAACTGGACCCTTTTCTGAGAAGGCCAAAGCCAACTGATCAGGGCCTAGGACAAAATTAAAATTACTAAAAATTATTTAGAGAAATAATTGGTTATAAACCTACCCTTAGATGTACATGGGTGGGCCAACCAAAGTTGGGCTCGTGTGCAGTCTATGTGGATTCTAGTACCTACTAGAAAATTAAAGTAATTTCTTGAATTTAAGGTAGAGGCTACCAGTTCGAATAAAATAGTGGAAGAACCTTTAGACTAAAGTCCAAGTTTTTAGGCTTAAAATGATTCAGATACAATAGGTCATTGTTCTCTATTAAGGCTAAATCCTAATTGCTCCGATCATTGTTAGATAGTGAAGACTTATGGATCCAACTTCGATAATCAGTACCAAAAGTTGAATATTGGTTTAGCAGTACGAATGGGTTCGTATTGGGATTTTTAAGCGCAATCAAAATAATTAATCCAAGGTTAATCCAAATCAGGCATAGTACTTTTAATGTCTAAAATAGGGTCATAGGAAGAAGATTTGTGTTGCTTTCCTTGACCACAATAGGCTAAACAAAAGAAAGGAGCAAAAGTTGCTTATTAAAGATATTATATGATAACACTTTAAAACTTCTCTATATGTAATTCTACTATCTGGGTATTAGATACCAGTGGTTTTATGCAATTCATTGCAAGGACTTAAGGTAAGTGGAATGTACACACCCTAGTTAGATTATGTCATGGATGTCTATGCTTGGCATTACAGGCTTAGTCATATTGACAAGAACAGGATAAATAGATTAGCTTGAGAGAAAAATCTCAATATCAACGATTGTGAATCATTGATAGCCTGTGAATCTTATCTTCTTAAGAAGATGACAAAGTAACCTTTTACTGGAAAAGGTGAAGAAGCTGATAAAGTTCTAAGTCTCATACATAGTGATGTATGTGAAGGGAAATCCTGATTTCCTGGTCCAGGTTCGTCCAGATCTGATCAGATCAAGAGATATATTTCAAAAATTTTCTCTTGATCTCAATCAGATCTTGATATGTTTCAGATCTGATTCTTATTATTTTAATAAATAAAATAAAATAAGATAAATTAAATCAAATTTAATTTACCTGATTTGGGTAATCCTATTATCCTATAGATGATCCTGATTGCAGCGGAAGGTTCTGGATCTAGCCACGCAAGCGCCTGGCCTCTACCGGTATCCACTCGGGTTGGATCTGGAGATCCTCTTCTTCTCTATCACACCTCCAAAAATCAGATCTGGATCTGATCTGGAGGATCTTCAAAACTCTTTTGAAGATCTGCAGTCGTCCTTTTGCAGCAGCGCAGCCTTCTTGCTTTTGATCGCCTTTCCTTGATCTGAATCGCACCAACCTAAGTCCAAAACTCTTTTGGACGTGGAGAGCAAGGGGAGAAGAGACTATGGCATGGAGAAGGAGGGGAGAGGCAGCCTTGGGGCATGGAGTTTCTCAATTGAATTGCATTAGCATTAAGGTTGGGCGCAGGGTCTTATTTATAGACCTCTTGTGATCCAACTCCTCTTCCTCTCAACCAATCACAACCCTTTGTGAAATCAGATCTAAATCTGATTGGTTGGAATAGAGACCCCTGGATTCCTCCTTAGAGGGCGCCTAAGACCAGTCAAACTGGATTCTTAGTAGAACTCTGATTGGAATCCAAAAGGGAGGTGGAGTCCTTGTCCAACAAGGACTCCTAGGCGCCTCCTACTTGGGCTCACGCCACCCTTGGCGTGCGCCCTTCTCCTTGCCAGGTTCTGGCAGGGGGACAGGCCCCCACCAGCTCTCCAATAGGTGCATGACATGTGGTCAAAAGTCAAAAGGGTCAATGGTCAACATTTGACCAGTCAAAGGTAGACTTTTGACCAAAGTCAAAGAACAAGAAATGGCAAGTGACCAAAAATGGCAGGTAATGTCTTACAAATAAGACAACCTATTCTGACTTGGACAACCTCCAGTCAGACCATATGAAGGCCTCTGATTGAGCACAAACTCCTTTGGCTCAGTCAGGACAACTTATTTATGATAGTAAAAGAAGAACGTTAGGTTCAATCGAGTGCTAGCACGATTTCCTTGAACCTAATTGAATCTCATTCAGATCAATTGAACTAGATCAGTTCAATTGATGATCACCAGATTCAAACCCTTGTTTGTGTGACCCAGTTAGGTTCAGTTCTGTATGGTAATGGGATATGTCATGATCTCTATCATAGACATCATCGAAACTCCTTTCGATGGATCAGAACTCTTCTGATTCGAACAGCTAGAATGATCGATCATCTAAATCATTCTAATTGCTCCCAAAATCCACCAGTGACACCTAGCAGTATATGGTGGCAACCCATCAGAGCTGAATGTGAACCTCTTGGTGCAGCTACCTGTGTGATTCAAGTTCTTCTATCTTGAGCCCCGATCAGATTAGGGTTAAGGTGAACTCGTCAAACCCTAGTCTCTGTCATATGATGTAATCATTCGATTCGAGTCCAATGTGAAAATCTAAATAGAAACTCTTTCTATTATTTCACTCTACCATGGCCATGGATTTCTGGACTTGATTCTCATGATCATCATAGGGCTACTCCTCTACCACCGAGGTAGATAGATTCCATCTTGATGCAATCCAGTTCCTACAATGAACATGTCACGGCCAACATACACCTCAGGGTTCCATATGGCTAGGAGACCGAGTAATGGTGTAGTCAAACTATAACACCCTCAAGGTGAACTGCCGATGCATCTCAGGTCAAAGAACCAGACATACACTACTGCAGCATCGAGTCAGTCATTGACGAGAAGGTAGACTTCCTAATGACTACTCGAGGTGGTCACGCTCAGTGCCCTCGTTCTCTAACGAGTACCTGTACTCTCGCTCCGGTGTCTCCACACCGTAGACTCAAGACTCATCTACTAAAGAGAAGCGATCGTACACCAACCTTCTGGATCAATCACCATCCTCGTGATGATCCTATGGTCGGGAGCTATTTATGAGTTAATAATGATTATTCATGTCTTAAATTTTCAACTCTTGAAAATATGAATTATCATTATCATTAACTCAAAGGATGTATCACAGACACTAAATACATATGTGTGATAGAAAATAATGCATTTCATTAATTATAGTCAAAATTATAATTTTGCCCCTAGAAGTGTATTACAAGTGTCAGCCAATTCTGGCTTCTAGGGCACATATATCTAACAGTATGTGGACCTTGAACTTAAGTGCCAAAGGAAGACATTAATATTTCATTACAGACAACCTATCTGGATATGGGTACGTCTGGGATGAATCATTTTAAATATTCAAATAATTCAATATTAAAAAATAAATAAATTGGATAAGGTATTAAAACTCTTCGATCAGATTGAGGCAAATACTTATCTAGTGAGTTTGTGACATATCTAGGAGAGAATAGGATTCTCTCTCAGTGGATTTTTTTTTAAAATATAGTGTATCTAAAAGGCAAAATTAAACTTTGTTAGACATGGTTCAATCCACAATAGGGTATACTTGTCTGCCTGTTGCAGAGTTGTGCTCTTGTGACTATTTTTTTACTCTAAAAATTTATACCAAGTTAATCTATTGCATTGACTCCATATGGGATATGGATTGGGCGTAGACCTAGACTCTCTCACTTTCAGGTTTGGAGTTGATCAGCCTATGTCGTATATTTGCACACAGATAAACTTGGATCCTGATCCAATAAGTGTTTAAGGATTATTAATTCTACTATGCTAAAGAGCATAAGATGTTCATCAGTAGTAGGGTATTTCTTTTAAAAAGAAGTTTCTTAGATAAAGAACTGATGCCTATCAAGTTGAACTTGAAAAAGTTTGACCGGTAGAAAGGAACTGACATTATCTGATAAATCTACAGAACTGAATTTGATCAGATCAAATTCGAAGCCCATTAAAGTATCATCTTTAAGGAGATCCGATAGAGTACCGTGTTAGTCGGACAGATACTTCAGTGTCTAGGTCTGGGATGGCGATCATATTGAGCTCGATGAGAATAACAAAGATCCAATCATCTATAAGGATATAGTGTAGTGGCCTGATTCTGAGAAGTGGCTTGGAGCCACATGATCCAAATTGAAGTCTATGAAAATCAATAGTGTATGGACATTAGTTGATTCATCTGAAGGGATAAAATCCATTGGGTGTGAATAGATTTTCAAAAGGATCAGAGTAGCATAGATGGGAAGGTAAAGAACTTAAAGTCTATTTGGCTATTATCTCAGAGTTCAAATATATGTTCTGAACGTATATCTTAGTTATGAACAAAGACAAACCCTACACTTTTATTGGATAAAATATTTTGTAGTGTTATTTTTTGTGATGTTTGAGGATGAAATTCTCTTAATCAGGAATAGCATTCCAATATTGTAAGGAATAAAGGTTTAGTTGTCATCTTATTTATCCATATACGAGATTAGACATGGTATACTCACTACAAGTAGTGAGCAGATACCAGTCTGATCTAAGTAAGAGCCATTGGAGAATTGTATAGACAATCCCTAAGTATTTGGAAAATACTAAGGTCCAGTGACTCAAATATGAAAGTACTGACTTAAAACATATGGATGTTTTGATTTCAGTCAGAACAAGGTGACAACAAGAGAATGTCGACTCATACCCTAATTGTAGAGGCAATCTGCTGGAAAGATTCCAAGCAGGATACTTTAGTCTATTCAATTAGTGATGTAGAGTACATCATGGCATATGATACTACCATATAAGCTGTGTAGTTACTAAGGTTCATTAGTAGGTTGGGAGTGGCACCCTCCACCCATGGTCCAGTCCTACCGTAGCACTAGAGCCATAGCTCAAGCTAAAGAATCGAAGGACCAGCATATTCTGCATCATTTTCATCTTAGATATTTGATCTGGGTGATGTCGATCTTTAGAAGATCAATGTAAAACGAGAACTTGATCGACCCATTTGCTAAGGCCTCGAAACGAAGGAGTTCTACGAACTTAAGTGGAAAATAGGATATTTGATATCATTCTAATTATCTTTAGTCTAAGTGGGAGTTATTGAAAAGTGTGTCTTAAAGCCAATCATCTAAGTAGTAGATGATTGAAATTAGTATATAAATTATCTAATAATAATAGTAATTTGGTTGTTTCATTATAAAAGTTCTATCTTTCTTAAATAAGCTTCTAAATTATGATGAAATTCTTAGAACCACAATCAATCGATAAAGGAGGATTTATTGGATGGTTCTTAAATTGTTCATGATCAAATGATAAGTTATTAATAAGGATGATAACTTATCGAGTGTAGGTCGCTGTATGCCATATGTGTTGGTTGTCCTCGTAACCAAATGGTGTGAAAATACTGGTATGGCATCCAGATGAGATGTAGGAGTACATCTACATTGAATGTGATCAATGTAGCACTCTACTGTCAAGAGTAGCTAGCTAAGGCCAATGGGTATAAGTGTTCCTTCGATCTAAAATCGCCATGGTGACTTACGAGCAACTCACTGTACTTTAGTGCTGGATTGTCTATATTTCTAATATAGATGATGAAAGATTTTTGGGTACAGTCAAGTACTTGTAGAGTCGATGTGTGAGTTGAGATGGGATTGACCACTCCAAATTAACTTTTGAAAGAGAATGACTCACTGTATTTCAATTTAGCAAAACCTAGGCCTGCGTAATCCTCGTGAGGTGTCACAAAATTTACAAAATTTTAAGATACAATAGAGATGACTTGTATGAGTGTTGATAGCATACTCAAAGTCATCTTGAGCATTATTGATCATAGGGATGAATTATATAGTAACTATGGATCAGGGTTCTAAGAATGTTGCTTTGCATATATTCAACCTATCCGGACATCGAAAACCATTGCTAGATGATAATTTTGATTGGCACAAAAATTAGTTTCTATGCTACCAACTTAGGTTCGAACCTATGGGGTCACACATATTAGAGCTTGTAACCTGATCGAATAGTTAATCGATGATTGAGAATCATTTCAAGATCAAACATTCAATGCGATTGATGTTTGACCTAATGCAAGTGTTGTAGGAGGATCGATTAACAATTGGATTACTAATTGGCTTAATTTGATTAAGCAATCAGGCTGAGATCAAGTCTAATTGAATTAGATTCAATTAAAATTAATTTAGATTTAATTAGATTAAGTCTAATTAGTTTATTGGATAAGCTAATTGCAAGGGAAGAATAATTCCTTGTTTGACTAGGACTTGGGTGCACCTGATTGACTTTGGATTTAAATCAGATTTAAATATTGATTTAATCTGATTTAATTGAGCTTCTAGTTAGATAAGGATTATCCTTAATTGGATTATATTTAATCTAGTTTAAATAGAATTTAAATTAGATTTAAAATAATTTTGACCTGGTCAAACAAGAGGAGTCCTAGTTGGACTGAGACTCTCTCTCTTTCACTTGTGCCTAAGAAAGCCCACACCATATTTTAATTCTAGATCTTTTCTTATGATTTCCATGCCTAAGAAATGATTTTCTACACCACATTATCTTAGAAATTGAATTTAAATTTGATTTGATTAAAATTAGAAGGAAGTTGGAAATTGTTTCCTACTTGGAAGAGTCTTCTTTGACCCAAACTCCTCCCTCCCTTGTGCGCCAACTCTACCCATGCCCCTTTATCTTATTCAGCCCTTTTCTTCTTGGTTTTGTGCATGAGAATCAGTGGTTACATAAAAAAATAAGTGGGAGGGGCGTTCAAGAGTTGGACACCCCATAGAAGTCCACCTTTGATTAGGTTTTGACCTAGTTTTGCAATATAAAGGGGATGCCTCTTTCTTTGACCGTAGAGGATGTGAAAAATTCTAAAAACATTATAAAAAATCAGTGGATAAGGAGAAGAAAGCATGGAGGATTTGTGGTGCCAAGATTCATGGAAAAAAACCCTCAATTAAGACATCAAAGGTTGATATCTTGAAGAGACATGGTAAGAGAAGATTGACTTCTTTTATAATTTTCTTTTATGTTTCTCTCTTCCTATTTTATTTGTAATGCTTATATGATAAAAATCTGAGAGAGAGAGAGAGAGAGAGAGAGAGAGAGAGAGAGAGGAAGGTATTGAAGAAAGATGGCATTAAGATCCTTAAAAAAAAGGTTTTCATCTGGACATTAATCGTTGATGTCATGAAGGCACAAAGGTAAGAGAAGATTATCTTCTCTTTATTTTTTTTTTTTTTGAGTATCTTCTTCTATATTTTATTTGTTAGATTTTAATGAAAAAAATTTGAGGGTGTGAGGTCTAGAAAATTAGAAAAAAATCTAGAGGAGAAGGTCTCCTCTGAACCTAGCATAAGAGATGTTTTCAGGACATCAACCATTAATGTCCTGAAGGAGAAGATTTGTCTTCTCCTAGGGTTTTTCGTACGTATTTATTTTTGATTTATGGGAGATCCAAGGGTTGGGTTCCTCCCTCATTCCTCCTCATGTTCTTCATCTCTTGGATTGTCCAAAAGATTCGAAGAACATGTATTTCATTAACCATCCGGAGGAATCCACAAAAAGCTAGCACTTCGAGTGGATCTTCATTCGACAAACCTCCAATCTGTGTATTAGGTTCGTGTGGATCACCTATAGAGTCTGGATGTATGTGTGGCTCCAAAGGCAATAATAGATTCAACTGCGGAGTTCTCGACCCATGCAAAGGTAAGAGATCTAATTTCTTTGTGACCTAGATGTGATCTAGGATTAGATCTAGAATTGTTCTAGATCTAGGTATTGATGTGATCAATACCACTCATGATTAATTTAATTTTAGATTTATATTTGCATCATAACATGTTATAGATCCTTGATGTAGGGTTTTATAATTTGATTACATGCATTTGTAGATTAAATAGTTTAATCTATATCTTCCACTGCTCTTTATTTTGAAAATATTTTGAAATCTATGCATGAAACCCTATATGTTTTCTATCAGTTAAGGGCCTCACTGAAGCAATGCAGGCCATGCAATAGCCCCCGACATCAGTCCAATCGGAGAGATCCTTGCTGGAGTGCTGAGATCTGATGTAGAGGAGGCCGACCTAGATGAGTCAGTTGATGACCCCCGAGAAAAGAAAGTAGAGAGCAGAGAGCCCCTGCTTAGACCATGATTCGACCCTCGGGAGATCTTTGCCTCCCTTAAGCCACCTACCCTTTGAGATCCATGATCGAGTTGCTTTTCTCGATCAAAAGCACTATGAAATGATTCAATGGGCTGAGAAACTCTGTCATGTCATCCCAGTCCATAATGATGATATCTGCACTGATCCTCCCTTTTCTATTCAAATAATGCAGGAGCCCATCCCATCAAACTTCAAGCTTCCTCAGTTTGAAAGTTACGATGAGACTGCTGACCTAGTCGACCACCTCGAAGCCTTCAAGACCATGATGCTACTCTAAGGCACTCCTGATGCCATTCTCTACCATGCTTTTTCCTCTACTATGAAAGGAGCAGCAAGAAATTGATACTCAGACCTCAAATAGGGTGCCATCTTTTCTTTTCATTAGCTGAGTCATAAATTCATGGCTCATTTTTTCAGCAGTTGGTGTAAGAGGCGTGGTTCCGACTCTCTCATCAACATCAAATAGAAAGGAGAGTCCATCTGAGCTTATATCAACCATTTTAATGCTATTACTTTAGAGGTCCGTAATCTAGACCAATCTATTGCCATGGCTGCATTAAAAAATGGTCTTCAGAAAAATGATTTCCTCTTCTCTCTAAAGAAGTACCCTCGGGTCTTCGCTGACATGCTGGCTCAAGCTGAAGGCTATGCCTGAGAGGAGGAGGCCTTCAAGATGAAAGATGAAGAGGCTGTAAGAGAGCAGCAGGCGGATGAATCAAGCAAGCCCATAGTTGTTGAGAAGCCATGTGAAGCTTGACTGCACTGTAGAACTCTTGAGTGCCGACAAGCTCGAACTCCACCTGAAGCTCGTCAATAGAAGAGCCCGGACTGAAGGGCATGGTGGAACTCCCCTCCTAGGAGATTTCACAACTACTCCTAACTGAATGCTCCAAAGATCCAAGAGCTGATGGAAATCAAGGAGCAGCTATCGAGGCCAGAAAGGATGCACACTCACCTTGGCAAGTGTAATCCTAACAAGTACTGTCCTACCATCATGACCACGGTCATGATATCGAGGAATGCATCCAGCTCTAGGATGAGGTCAAGGAGCTCATCAGGCAAGGCTGGTTAGATCGATTTCTATGGTGCTGATCTGAAAGGAGAAAAGATTGGCCAATAGCACCCCAACAATCAGAGCTACCTCAATGGAAAGAACAGCAAGGAGATCAGCCCCCACTTGAGATCATCAACACCATCACTATGGGACATCGGTAGGGGAGAGCGAGTGAATCAGCAGAGCCATCAAAGAAGCAAAGGATTGAAGAGCCCATCATTTTCACTAAAAAAGATGCATAAAGGGTTCAATTTCTATATAATGACGTGATTATAGTTTCTTTAAATATTGCTGATTATGATATTCATTGTGTTTTAATTGATAATGAAAGCTCTACTGATATTTTATTTTACGATGCATTCCCTAAAATATCTATACCTAGTAATCGTATGGGACCAATAAACTCCCCACTGGTAGGTTTTAGTAGTGATTCTATATCGATTAAAGGAATAATTACCATACCAATAGTAGCAGGTTGGTACCCAAAGCAATCCAAGGCTCAAGTTGACTTTTTGGTGGTAAAGGCTCCATCCGTCTATAATGCAATTCTTGGTTTACCTAGTTTAAATGTAATTCGAACTGCGGTTTCAACCTACCACTTGAAGATGAAGTTCTTGATAGACTACGAAGTTGGAGAGGTCAAGGGAGATCAGGCTTTAGCATGACATTGCTACACTACTGCTCTTATTAGGATTTGATGCCTCGAATTTGATCTACAGTAAGAAGAGAAATAGTTTTCAGCATAGTAGTCAGGCCAACTTTGATATGCGGTCGAGTCGGCTTGAATTAAGATTGAGCCAACTCGAACCATAGTCGAGCCGGCTCTCTCAGGAAGAAAGACAGTAGGAGTTCGGATGAGATGTAGTCGAGCCAACTAGACCCCTGATCGAGCCAGCTCGATAGAGGCAAACAGAACATGATGGAGTTTTTCTATTTAGATTCGGATTGTGATTAATCCAAGAGGTCTATGGGAGTTACGTATGGACCGTAAGATCCAGCAGCCATGGAGGGTTGCGGTCATGATCTGAAGGTTGAAAAATATTTTAAGACTCCATCAAGGACATGTTCGACTCATATTAAGAGAATGAGCCTTATTAGAACTCTAGTAACTACTGAAAAGAGGATTCTTATCCTATTTAAAGGGTTGAGATGCTGTAGAGTAGAAGAGATGGTGCGTGTGGCATGAGAGGCACGTGGAGAGGCTCAGGCAATCATCAAGAGAAGCTTGGTAGAGCATCAAGCACGTGCAACCCACGAGAGAGAAAACCAATAGGTGCATAGCATTCAATGAGGAGGCTATGAGGGCAGAGCATCTTATAGCTTCTATGGATCTTCTTGAGATTCTAAGAGAGCTTTTATGAGGATAGCTTCTAGTTAAGAGAGATTTATGTACAGTGAGTTGAGAGTGCATGTTCTCCTCTTATACCTTTTTTCTCTTTCATAGTGAAGCTTTGTATGCTTCGTGGAGGCGAGCCTTTAGGCTAATCCACGTACTTGATTATTTTCTTATTTTGGTACTAAATCCTGAACAAGTGGTATTAGAATAGCTGATATACCAATAGTTTGGTATCAAAGCAAGTTGATACCATAATAATTGATATCAGAGTTAGATCATACCGGAGCATAGATTGTAGCAGTGGATAGAGATTGAAGAATATGGAAATGGCAAGCACAATCAAGATGGAGATCAACAGGTTCAATGAAAAGGGCAATTTCTCCTTATGGCAAGTAAGGGTAAAGGATGTCCTCATCCAACAAGGGTTGATCAATGCGCTCTTGTATGATGAGATGTCAGCCACCATAAAGGTGAAGGATTGGAAGCAGATCTAGTTGTAGGTAGTGAGCACGATGTGCTTGTACCTAGCGGATGATGTGGTGATCCATGTACTTGGTGAGACTTTCCTGATGGTGCTATGGTCGAAGTTCGAGGAGTTGTACATGGTGAAGTCGCTCACCAACATGCTATTCTTTTGGAGGTAGTTCTACCGGCTATGGATGGATGAAGGTCAGAGCATGTGAGAGCATCTATCCAACTCTCAGAAGATCCTCATCGATCTCCTTAGCATTGGTGAAAAAGTTGAGAAGAAGACCAGGGCATTGGTCTTGCTAGTGTCGCTCCCCCTTCGTATGAGTCCTTGGTGACTGCTCTTCTAGTGAAAAATTGCACCATCAAGATGGATGAGGTCACTATAGCGATACTCCATAATGAGATTCTCAGGAGGAAGAATCCAGCTTCGAGCTTAGATAGTGGCAGCTTAACTTTGATGATTTTTGAAGGAGCAGGAGGTAGTAGATAGAGTAGTAGAGAATCACGAGAAGGACGATCAGGTCCAAGACGAGGGATCCTAGCAAGATCAGATGCTACAGATGCGATGAGTTGAGGCATCGAGTCAAGGATTGCCCATAATTCAAGGATCGGACGAGAGCTACTGCAACGACGGCTAGTAACAAGTTAGAGTATGATGTTCTAAAGATATTTGATGAGGTATCTAGTTCTTTCCAGTAGTGAATTTTTGATTCTGCATGCACATATCATTTTTATTATAGAAAGGAGCAGTTTGACTCCTTGGAGAGCAGTGATGGCACTATTTATCTATCGGATGGATCGAACTGTGCGATCAAAGGCATCGAAATGGTCAGCTAAAAGACACAAGATGGTGTAGTGAGGAGATTGGAGGAGGTTCGATACATATCCAATTTCAGGTGGAATATTATCTCACTATGTAGACTAGATTTAAATGGCTACAGGTGGGTAGCTGGTGATGGAATCCTGAAGGTCATGCATGGCGTAGGATGATATTGGAGGGAAAGAAGAAGATAAGAGAACATTACTATCTATCAGGAAGCTTAGTGTGATGTAGAGCTTCAAGAGCCAGAGGGAGCCCAATGCAAGGTGGAGCTCTATGTAGAGATGGATCAGACACGAGATGGAAGATTCGGAAGGACAAGAGGCGACATCATAGAATGAAGTCTCTATTACCATAGAAAAATTCTTCGAGAAGATCTTTGATCAAAGTGGACACAGCCCATGATAGAGGTGGGATCGAGCAGCCTAGCTCGACTCCCACATTTGCCCATCAATGATCAGCAGGCATGCCCTAGGGAATGGGGGCTAGATTGATTACAAGCTATCAAAGTCAGGTGGAGGTCAAATGTCGAGTTGAGATGAAGATTGTTAGGATTTGATATCTTAAATTCGACCCACAGAAAGAAGAGAATTAGTTTTCAGCATAGCAGTCGGGCTGACTCTGATATGCGATCAAGCTAGCTCGAATTGAGGTTGAGCTAGCTCGAACCATAGTCGAGACGGTGCTATTAGGTAGACAAATAGTAAGAGTCCAGGTGAGATGCAGTCGAGCCAGCTCGACCCCTAATCGAGCTGGCTCGATGGAGGTGAACAAAACACGTTGGAGGTTTTTCTATTTGGACTCAGATTGTGATTAATCCAAGGGATCTATGGGAGTTGTACGTGGACCATAGGATCCAGCAGTCATGGAGGGTTGTGAAGGAAAATCCTGATTTCCCAGACCATGTTCGTTCAGATCTAATCGGATCAAGAGATATATTTCAAAAAAAATTTTCTTTAATTCAGATCAAATCTAGAATATTTTAGATCTGATCTTTATTATTTTAATAATTAAAATAAATTTAGATAAATTAAATCAAATTTAATTTACCTTGATGTATGGTAATCCTATTACCCATTGATGATCCTGTAAGCAGCGGAAGGTTCTGGATCTAGCCATGCAAGTGCCTGGCCTCTATCAGAATCCACTCGAACTAGATCTAGAGATCCTCTTCTTCTCTATCACATCTCCAAAAATTAGATCTAGATATGATTTGGATGATCTTCAAAACACCTTTCGAAGATCAGCAGTTGTCCTTTGCAGCAATGCAGCATTCTAGCTTTCTATCGTCTTTCTCTCGTCTAGATTGCACCAACTTGGATCCCAAACTTCTTTGGGCGTGGAGAGGAGAGGGAGAAGATGACTTGGCATGGAGGAGGAGAGGAGAGGCAGCCTTGGGGCGTGGAAATTTTTAATGCTTTTTGAGTTGGGCGCAGGGTCTTATTTATAGACTATGCGTGATCCAACTCCTCTTCTTCCCAACCAATCACAACCCTTTGTGAAATCAGATCTAAATCTGATTGGTGGGAATAGAGTCCCCTGGATTCCTCCTTAGATGGGTGCCTAAGACCAGTCAAACTTGGTTCTTAGGAGAACTCTAATTGGAATCCAAAAAGGAGATGGAGTCCCTGTCCAACAGGGACTCCTAGGCGCCTCCAGCTTGGGCACATGCCAAGGGTGGCGTGCGCCCTCCTCCTTGCCAGGTTCTGGCAGGGGGACAAGCCCCCACCAGCTCTCCAATAGGTGCATGACATGTGGTCAAAAGTCAAAGTGTCAATGGTCAACATTTGACCAGTCAAAGGTCAGACTTTTGACCAAAGTCAAAGGAACGAAGAAATGGCAGGTGACCAAAAATGGCAGGTAATGTCTTACAAAATAAGACAACCTTTTCTGACTTGGACAACCTCCAGTCAGACCATAGTGAAGGCCTCTGATTGAGCACAAACTCCTTTGGCTCAGTCAGGACAACTTATTTATGATAGTAAAAGAAGAACGTTAGGTTCAATCGAGTGCTAGCACGATTTTCCTTGAACCTAATTGAATCTCATTCAGATCAATTGAACTAGATCAGTTCAATTGATGATCACCAGATTCAAACCCTTGTTTGTGTGACCCAGTTAGGTTCAGTTCTGTATGGTAATGGGATATGTCATGATCTCTATCATCGACATCATCGAAACTCCTTTCGATGGATCAGAACTCTTCTGATTCGAACAGCTAGAATGATCGATCATCTAAATCATTCTAATTGCTCCCAAAATCCACCAGTGACACCTAGCAGTATATGGTGGCAACCCATCAGAGCTGAATGCGAACCTCTTGGTGCAGCTACCTGTGTGATTAAGTTCTTCTATCTTGAGCCCCGATCAGATTAGGGTTAAGGTGAACTCGTCAAACCCTAGTCTCTGTCATATGATGTAATCATTCGATTCAAGTCCAATGTGAAAATCTAAATAGAAACTCTTTCTATTATTTCACTCTGCCATGGCCATGGGCTTCTGGACTTGATTCTCATGATCATCATAGGGCTGCTCCTCTACCACCGAGGTAGATAGATTCCATCTTGATGCAATCCAGTTCCTACAATGAACATGCTATAGCCAACATACACCTCAGGGTTTCCATATGGCTAGGAGATCCGAGTAATGGTGTAGTCAAACTATAACACCCTCAAGGTGAACTGTCCGATGCATCTCTCAGGTCAAAGAACCAGACACACTACTGCAGCATCGAGTCAGTCATTGACGAGAAGGTAGACTTCCTAATGACTACTCGAGGTGGTCACGCTCAGTGCCCTCGTTCTCTAACGAGTACCTGTACTCTCGCTCCGGTGTCTCCACACCGTAGACTCAAGACTCATCTACTAAAGAGAAGCGATTGTACACCAACCTTCCGGATCAATCACCATCCTCGTGATGATCCTATGGTCGGGAGAGCATTTTATGAGTTAATAATGATTATTCATGTCTTAAATTTTCAACTCTTGAAAATATGAATTATCATTACCATTAACTCAAAGGATGTATCACAGACACTAAATACACATATGTGATAGAAAATAACCCATTTTATTGATTATAGTCAAAATTATAATTTTGCCCCTAGAAGTGTATTACAAGTGTCAGCCAATTCTGGCTTCTAGGGCACATATATCTAACAATCTCCCACTTGTCCTAAAGCCAATTGGCTACAAGTCTAAGTCCCATCTTCTCAAGGTGGGCTTCGATCTTCTGCTGGCCCAACGGCTTTGTAAGTGGGTCTGCCACATTATCTGTGGAGTTGACTCTCTTGACCTCGACGTAACCCTTCTCGAGGTAATCGCGGATGAGGTGGTATCGCCGCTCAATGTGCTTGGATTTTTGGTGAGACCTCGGCTCCTTAGCAAGGGCTATGGCGCCATTATTGTCGCAGTATAGAGGAATGGCATCTGATGGCATTACTCGAATTTCTGCAGCAAACTTCTTGTACCAGAATGCTTCCTTTGCAGCCTCTGATGCAGCGATATATTCTGCTTCCATGGTGGAATCTGCTATCACAGTTTGCTTGGAACTCTTCCAGCTGACAGCACCACCATTGCACACAAACAGACTCCCAGATGTCGACTTTCGATCATCTATATCGGACATGAAATCCGAGTCTGTGTATCCCTGGACTTGGAGTTCTCCGTTACCAAAGACCAACATCATATCCTTAGTTCTTCTCAAGTACTTAAGGATACATTTCACAGAAGTCCAGTGTTCTTCACCTGGATTTGACTGATATCTGCTTGTGACACTCACAGCATGGGCTATATCAGGTCGTGTACATAGCATGGCATACATGAGGCTCCCTATTGCAGAAGCATAAGGGATCTTGCTCATGCGTTCTATTTCCTCAGGTGTGCTAGGGCACATCTTCTTGGAAAGATGAATACCATGTCTGAAGGGTATTAATCCCCTCTTAGAGTTTTCCATACTAAACCTCTTTAGTACTTTCTCTATGTACATCTTCTGTGAAAGTCCTAGCATCCTATTCGGTCTATCCCTATAGACCTTAATTCCTAGAATAAAGGATGCTTCACCTAGGTCTTTCATGGAGAATTCCTTGGACAACCATATTTTGACTGATCGTCAACATGGGAATATCATTCCCAATAAGGAGGATGTCATCCACGTACAATACGAGGAAGACAACAGCGCTCCCACTGACCTTTTTGAAAACACATGGTTCCTCTTCATTTTTGATGAAACCAAACTTTTTGATCACATCATTGAAATGAGTGTTCCAGCTCCGAGATGCTTGCTTAAGTCCATATATGGACCTTTGCAGCTTGCAAACCTTGTGATCAGTATCACTGGATGTGAAACCTAGCGGCTGTTCCATATAGATATCTTCCTCAAGATATCCATTTAAGAATGCCATTTTCACGTCCATTTGCCATATTTCATAATCGAAATAGGCTGCAACGGCAAGCAATGTGCGGATGGATTTTAGCATAGCCACTGGGAAAAAGGTATCCTGATAGTCAATGCCTTCGCGTTGACTATAACCTTTTGCCACTAGTCTAGCCTTGAATGTCTCCACATTTCCCATCTGCACCAATCTTTCTCTTGAAGATCCATTTACACCCAATAGGTACTATACCTTCTGGTGGATCTACCAAGGTCCAGACTTGGTTTGAGTGCATCGAGTCAATTTCTGACTGCATTGCCTCTAGCCATTTCTCGGAGTCGATATCTGATATCGCCTCGTTGTAGGTTTTGGGATCATCACCATGAGCACCATTACCTACGAGGAACATTTTCCTCTACTTCCTCTGAAATAATACCTAAGTATCTTTCAGGGGGACGGAAAACTCTTTCCGATCTACGAGGTGGAGGAGGTAGTGTTCTTATTGGCTCAACCTGATTTGGTTCCAATTGGTCCTTAGCTCGTTGTACTTGTGAGACTTTCTCATCAAGCTTAATCTGCTTTCCAATGCCGCTATCTTGAATAAACTATTTTTCAAGAAAGATGGCATGTCGACTCACAATCACATTGTGGTCTTCTGGAATGTAGAAATAGTATCCTAATGACTCTTTAGGATATCCTATGAATCGAGCTCTGAAGGACCTAAACTCTAACTTGTCCGCTTGTTGTCTTTTGACATGAGCCGGACAACCCCAAATTCTGAGATGACTCAGACTTGGTTTCTTACCGTGCCATATCTCATACGGTGTGGTAGGAACGGTTTTAGAGGGAACCCTATTCAGTAGATAAATTGAAGTTAACAATGAGTGTCCCCAAAGAAAATCAGGAAGGTCTGTGAAGCTCATCATGGATCGAACCATATCCAATAGAGTCCGATTTCTCCATTCTGAAACCCCGTTGAGTTGAGGTGTTCCTGGTGGAGTCCATTGAGAGACTATGCCATTTTCCTTGAGATAGTCTAGGAATTCTCGGCTAAGGTATTCACCTCCTCGATCTGATCGAAGAACCTTAATGGGTTTTTCAGTTTGTTTTTCTACTTCATGTCTGAATTCTTTGAACTTTTCAAAAGCTTCAGACTTGTGTCTCATAAGATACACATACCCATACCTAGACAGATCATCGGTAAAGGTAATGAAGTAGACAAAATTGCCTCTAGCCGGCACATCAAATGGGCCGCACACATCAGTATGTACTAGGGCAAGGAGATCTGTGGCCCTCTCCCCATGTCCAACAAAAGGGAGTTTAGTCATTTTGCCTTGAAGACAAGATTCACAAGTTGGATATGACTCGAAAGTCAATGGACTCAATAGCCCATTTTTCTCCAATTTGTTGATCCTATCTTCTGCTATATGACCTAATCTCAGGTGCCATAGATATCTATCGTTTGGACTATCCCTAGGTCGTTTGGCATTCACGTTTTGCTCGATAGTTAGAACAGGTACATCAATATGTAGCTGATAAAGACCATTAATAAGGAAACCATTTGCAATTTTATTTCTTTCATAAAGAATGTTACAATGGTCCTTAAAGAAGGTAATCACATAGCCTTCTAGTGCTAAGCATGAAACAGAAATCAAATTCCTGCTAGCTGCAGGCACATAATAACAGTCTTTCAAAACTAAGTCTAAACCAGATGGTAATCGAAGAGGGTATGTTCCCACGGCTACTGCAGCAACTCTTGCTCCATTACCGATGCGTAGGATCATGTCTCCATCCCTCAGCCTCCTGCTATCCTCAAGACCCTGCATGGAAGTGCACAGATGAGCACTAGAACCAGAGTCAAGCACCCAACTGGATGCAGAAGAAATTATAAGGTTAGACTCAATAACGAGCATACCTCCAGAAGGACCTTCCTTCTTGTTCTTCAGGGTGGCCAGGTAAGTAGGGCAGTTCCGCTTCCAATGGCCGTCGCTGTTGCAATGGAAACACTTTCCTTTGGCATCGGCTTTCATTCTTCGGCTCTGCCTTCTTCTTCTTTGCTCCTTCCACCTTTTGCTTTTTCACAGACTTCTTTTTCTTTCCATAAGACTTTCTTTTGGAAGAAGTCCATTCCATAGCAAGAACTGAGCCTTTAGAACCTTTCATAGAAAGCTCAGCGGTGACCAGCATATTCATTAATTCGGCCAAGGAATTTTGAAGTTTATGCATGTGGTAATTCATGATGAATTGCCCATATGCATCAGTCAAGGATTGCAGAATAATATCGTTCTGCAGATCCAAGTCTAACTTCACACCGAGCTTCTCAAGCTCTTCCATGTCCTTGATCATCATCAGACAGTGATCTTGGACTGACTGCCCATCACGCTTCTTAGCCTTAAAAAGTCATTTCGTGACTTGATACTTTGGCTGCGCGACTCTGTTCACCAAACATCTCCTGCAGGTGAGCCAACATTTGGCGAGCAGTCCCGATATCTTCATGTTGGCGCTGGAGCTTATCAGACATCAAGCCCAACATGTAATATTTGGCCTTATTATCTTCGTCTATCCATTTTTCCAGAGACGCTCTCTGTTCAGTGGATGGACGGGCTGGTAAGGTGGGAGGGTCCTGGTCCAATACATGGGTTAACTTCTCGAAACCCAAAATAATTTTGTAGTTCCTGAGCCAATCTTTATAATTGGGTCCGGTCAGTCTATGTGTGTCCAGGATACGTGCCAATGGGTTGGACGCAGACATTTTTCCTGTAGAGAGTCAAAGATTCTAGTTAGATACTGTAATTATGACTTGACCAATTTATTTAGGGAATTTTATTTTTAAATAAATTAGCTCCCACTATTTTCTCGGATCCCTACACTCCCTCTGTAGAGATGCGAAAATCTCCATGATTAATGATTTCTAGTGGGTGGTGCGGTCTCACCAACTGACTCATCACCTCACCTAACAGTTATTGGTGATGGGTTAGCCAATGAGTGAACAACTCTTGTTCAATGATTCTCTAATCATGGTGCACCCAAACTTGGTCTCTAATTCATGAATCTCACCGTATCCAAATATTGATCCACTCCTTAGTTAAGTCAGACCCACCATTTGCATAGACTGGATTCCTAATTGAGTCTCTCACCGTATCCAAAATATTGAGCCCAACTCATCCTCCAGCCCATAGCATCCAATGCCTAATAGACATGGTTGCATCTTTTCCGGTGCAACTGAGCCACTGTATCCAGTCCGAGAACAATCAACCCCGGGAAGGGCCCGCACATCTACAATGGTGGAAGACCTCAGACTTAATCTTTTCTTAGGGAGAATTGATTCAGGTCTCATTAAACTAGACTTGTCATAGTCATAACAATTATGACTAACCTAGTGGCATGGGTTAGCTCGGATTATTGACCACCTCAGATCAGAACTGTGTCAACAGATATGGCCAGGTAAGTGAGACCGGTGGAAGGAATATGCCATTAACTCATACAAGAATGCATTCAGGTCGAGTAGCTTCCAATTAAAAATCCAGTCGGTCGTATGTGCCAAACTTACCTTAGACACCAAATTATTGAGCCAGAACCAATTGGGTTAGCCTACAATCCAGACTCTAACCTCTGAGCCTAATTAGGTCTTGCTTGATCGTGACTCGATCTTGACCCAGACTTAATCCTATTAGGCTGGTCAATTTAAGCATTGTTGATCCCATCTAACCAACTCTTGATTCGGTTTGATCAACCGCTTAGACCTAATTGAGCTACCCAAGCCCGAACCCAGTATTATGAATATGTCTTAGATCTAAAATTCTTAATTTTAGATCCTAATTAATATTTCATAATCTTAATTTTTAATTAAGTAGGGTTCATAAATAAAATATGCACAATAAATCCTAGGGTTTCAGGATCTAGGGTTTTGCAGAAAGTAAGTTTTGGATTTCTGATTAAGGACGAACGTGCAGCACCCCTACACATCATAAGAACACCCCATCGGAATGGGAAGAGAGGGCCTTTAAATCCCTTCTTCATTCTTATGACCGGACGGCCAAGAGGAACGCCTTAATCAGGAACATGCAATACTACAAAATAGTTTTAGATCTATATCATATATCTCATATACAAATTAGATCTAATCATGGCATATTTTGCATACATCTCATGTATCGAATCATGCATATTTTCAGATCTAAATTATCTCATAATAATCTAAAAAATTAGATTTAAATTGATCTAATCAAAATAAATCTCTAATCTAGACAACTTATGTAGAACTATTCTACAACTAGTCTAGACATGCATCAATCATATCTCATATGATATTTAAAATTAAATAATTTTTATTTGCTATTTTTTAGATGTTATTATAATAATTATAATATCAAAAAATAGTAAATAAATAGATCTAAAATATGATTTAATCAAATTAAATCAAAAACATGCAAGACTATTCTATAGAACTATTCTATTTTAGAACTAGTCATGCATATTTTCTAATCTTAGATCCAAATCATTTAATTTTAATTTTTTTCTAATTTTAGATCTGATCACATCTCATGTGACATCTGAAAATCACTTATTTTTTAATTAAAATAAATTTAAAATTAGATCTAAATACTTTTAGAACCTTGGCTCTGATACCAGTTGAAGGAAAATCCTGATTTCCCGGATCCAGGTTCGTTCAGATCTGATCAGATCAAGAGATATATTTCAAAAAAAAAAATTTTGATCTAGATTAGATCTAAGATATTTTAGATCTTGATTTTTATTATTTTAATAATTAAAATAAAATTAGATAAATTAAATTAAATTTAATTTACCTTGATGTGGGTAATCCTATTACCCGTTGATGATCCTATGTAAGCAGCGGAAGGTTCTGGATCTAGCCACGCAAGTGCCTGGCCTCTATCGGTATCCACTCAGCTTGGATCTGGAGATCCTCTTCTTCTCTATCACATCTCAAAAATTAGATCTGGATCTGATCTGGAGGATCTTCAAAACTCCTTTTGAAGATCAGCAGTTGTCCTTTGCAGCAGCACAGCCTTCTAGCTTTCTGATCGCCTTTCTCTTGATCTGGATTAAACCAACTTGGATCCAAAACTCCTTTTGGATGTGGAGAGGAGAGGGAGAAGATGGACTTGGCATGGAGGAGGAGAGGAGAGGCAGCCTTGGGGCATGGGAATTTTTAATTGCTTTTTGAGTTGGGCGCAGGGTCTTATTTATAGACTATGATCCAACTCCTCTTCAACTCACCTCTTTGAAATCCAGATCTAAATCTGATCATCTAATCTGATTGGTGAGAATAGAGTCCCTTGGATTCCTCCTTAGATGGTGTGCCTAAGACCAGTCAAACAAACTTGGTTTCTTAGGAGAACTCTAATTGGAAATCCAAAAAGGAGATGGAGTCCTATCCAACAAGGACTCCTAGGCGCCTCCAACTTGGGCACACGCCAAGGGTGGCGTGCGCCCTCCTCCTTGCCAGGTTCTAGGCAGGGGGACAAGGCCCCCACCAGCTCTCCAATAGGTGCATGACATGTGGACAGAAAGTCAAAGTGTCAATGGTCAACATTTTGACCAGTCAAAGGTCAACTTTTGACCAAAGTCAAAGAACGAAGAAATGGCAGGTGACCAAAAATGGCAGGTAATGTCTTACAAAATAAGACAACCCTTTTCTGACTTGGACAACCTCCTAGTCAGACCATATGAAGGCCTCTGATTGAGCACAAACTCCTTTGGCTCAGTCAGGACAACTTATTTATGATAGTAAAAGAAGAACGTTAAGGTTCAATCGAGTGCTAGCACGATTTCTTTGAACCTAATTGAATCTCATTCAGATCAATTGAACTGGATCAGTTCAATTGATGATCACCAGATTCAAACCCTTGTTTGTGTGACCCAGTTAGGTTCAGTTCTGTATGGTAATGGGATATGTCATGATCTCTATCATCGACATCATCGAAACTCCTTTCGATGGATCAGAACTCTTCTGATTCGAACAGCTAGAATGATCGATCATCTAAATCATTCTAATTGCTCCCAAAATCCATCAGTGACACCTAGCAGTATATGGTGGCAACCCATCAGAGCTGAATGCGAACCTCTTGGTGTAGCTACCTGTGTGATTAAGTTCTTCTATCTTGAGCCCCGATCAGATTAGGGTTAAGGTGAACTCGTCAAACCCTAGTCTCTGTCATATGATGTAATCATTCGATTCAAGTCCGATGTGAAAATCTAAATAGAAACTCTTTCTATTATTTCACTCTACCATGGCCATGGCTTCTGGACTTGATTCTCATGATCATCATAGGGCTGCTCCTCTATCCATCCGAGGTAGATAGATTCCATCTTGATGCAATCCAGTTCCTACAATGAACATGCTATAGCCAACATACACCTCAGGGTTCCATGGCTAGGAGATCAAGTAATGGTGTAGTCAAACTATAACACCCTCAAGGTGAACTATTGATGCATCTCAGGTCAAAGAACCAGACACACTACTGCAGCATCGAGTCAGTCATTGACGAGAAGGTAGACTTCCTAATGACTACTCGAGGTGGTCACGCTCAGTGCCCTCGTTCTCTAACGAGTACCTATACTCTCGCTCCGGTGTCTCCACATCATAGACTCAAGACTCATCTACTAAAGAGAAGTGATTGTACACCAACCTTCTGGATCAATCACCATCCTCATGATGATCCTATGGTCGGGAGCATTTTATGAGTTAATAATGATTATTAATGTCTTAAATTTTCAACTCTTGAAAATATGAATTATCATTATCATTAACTCAAAGGATGTATCACAGACACTAAATATACATATGTGGTAGAAAATAATCCATTTTATTGATTATAGTCAAAATTATAATTTTGCCCCTAGAAGTGTATTACAAGTGTCAGCCGATTCTAGCTTCTAGGGCACATATATCTAACAGGTTGCATGTTACATGTGTCCCATAAAAGCCAGATTGACTAAATACTTGTAATATATTTCTATGGATAATTTTATAGTTTTAAGTGTAAATTAATAAAAGGATTGTTTTCTATCATAGTATGTTTTTAAAGTATTTGTGATACATCCTTTGAGTTAATGGTATTAACAATTTATATTTTTAAGAGTTAAAAATTTAAGACAAATTTTTATAATTAACTCATAAACTACTCCTGACTGTAGGATTATCATGAGAATGGTGATCAATTCAAAAAGTTGGTGTACAATCACTTTTTAGGATAGATGTGTATTAAGTCTATGGTGTAGAGACATCAAAGCGAGAGTATAGGTACTCGTTAGAGGAGGACACTGAGTGTGACCACCTCGAACAGTCATAAGAAAGTCTATCTTTTCATTGATGACTAACTCAATGCTGCAGTGGTGTGTCTGGTTCTTTGACCTAAGGTGCGTTGATGGTTCACTTTGAGGGTGTTATAGTTTGACTATATCATAACTCGGTCTCCTAACCATTTGGAATCCTGAGATATATGTTGGCCATAGCATGTTCATTGTAGGAATTGGATTGCATCAATAGGGGACTATCTACCTTGGTAGATGAGGAGTAGAACTATAATAATCATGAGATTGAGTCTTTAAGCCCATGGCCATGGCAGAGTGAAGATGATAGAAAGAGTTTCTCTTAGGATTTTACACTAGACTCGAATTGAATGATTAATTCATATGATGGATATTGGGTTTGACGAGTTCACCTTAACCCTAATCCTATCGAAGCTCAAGATAGAGGAATCCAATCAAATAGGTAGCTGCACCAAAAGGTTTACTTTCGATTCTGATGGATTGCCACCATATACTACTAGGTGTCACTAGTAAATTTTAGGAGCAATTAGAATGATTTAGATGATCGATCATTCTAATTATATGAATCAGAAAAGTTCTGATCCATCGTAAGGTGTTTCGATGATAGAGATCGCGACATGTCTCACTACCATGCGGAGCTAAACCTAACTAAGTCACATAATAAGGGTTTGCATCTAGATGTCATTAATTAGACTAACCCAGTTTAATTGATTTGGATTAGATCCAATTAGGTTCAAGAAAATTATGCTAGCACATGATGGAGCCGAACATTCTCCTTTTTGTAATCATTTTGGTTCATCTTGGTTGAGCCAAATATATTTGGGCTCACTCAGAAACCTCATCTTAGTCTAACTAGAGCTTGTATGGATCAGAAAAGGGTTGTCCTAATATATTAGATAGATTTAAGACAACACCTGCCAATTCCTGTCACCTGCTAATTTCTATTTTTGGACATAGGTCAATAGTTGACCCTGGACATTTGGACATAGGGCCATGTGTCATGCACCTATAGGAGAGTACCTAGGGCTCTTGTCCTCCTGCTAAAAGTGGTAAGAGAGAGGGTGCACGCCGCCCTAGGCATGCGACCCATATGGATAAGGGATGGAGTCCCATATAGATGGGACTCTATGATTTCTTGATGGGTTTAAATACCTAGGTGCCAAAGAGTTTTGTTTTATCCAGTCTTGGCACCACCTATGTGGATTTTTAGAGAATCTCATCTGATTGGATCAAATGACATCATCTCATCAATCAAATTTAGATCTGATTGAATGAGGGCCTCTGATTGGTGAGGATAATGTAGCACTGCATGGCGCAGTAGGGTCTATTTAAACCCTATCTATGCCTAGGGTTAAAAAAGTTTTGCACAATTTTCATGCCCTAAAGTCTATCTCTCTCTCTCTCTCTTCCATGCCCCATCTGATCCACTCTCTCCTCTCTCCATGTCCAAGGAGTTGGGCATGGGTTCAAGTGTCATCCAAGGAACAAAGGCACCTATATCAGGAAAAATGCAGCACTACTGAAAGAGATGACTGCTGCTTCTTCAAAAGAAGTTGTGAAGAACTTCAAGATCAGATCCAAATCTGATTTTTGATGAGTTAATTCAAAAGGAGAAAATCTCTAGATCCTGTCTGAGTGGATAATGGTAAAGGCCAGGCACATGCATGGATCCTTCCAGAATCTTAGAAACAATCAGGATCATCATAGGATAATCTGATTATCCAAAACAAGATATGAAATTAAATTAGATTTAATTTTATTTTTAATTTTAATATTAAATCTTTAGGATTAGATCCAAGATGTCTAAGATCTGATTAGAATCATAAAAAAAATTTTAAAATATTTCTTCAGATCCAATCAGATCTGAATGATCCTATGTCAAAAAAATAGGATTTTTTCTTTACAGTCATGATCTAAAGGTCAGAAAATATTCCAAAACTCCATCAAGGATATGTTCAACTCATATTAGGAGAACAAGCTCTGTTAGGACTCCTATGAACTATTGAGAAGAGGATTCTCATGCTATTTAAAGGGTTGAGATGCCGTTAAGTAGAAGAGGTGGCACGTGTGGCATGAGAGGTACGTAGAGAGGCTCAGACTATCATCGAGAGAAGCTTGGCAGAGCATCGAGTATGTATAGCCCATGAGAGAGAGAAGCAATAGGTGCATAGCATCCAGTGAGGAAGCTGTGAGGGTAGAGCATCTTGTAGCTTCTGTGGATCTCCTTGGGATTCTAAGAGAGCTTTTATGAGGATAGCTTCTAGTTGAGAGATATTTATGTACGGTGAGTTGAGAGTGGGTGTTCTCCTCTTGTACCTATTTTTTTCTTTTATAGTGAAGATTTGCATGCCCCATGGAAGTGAGCCTTTATGCTGATCCACGTACTTGATTATTTTCTTATTTTATTTTCTACCATAATAATTTGATACTAGATCCTTAACAAGTAGTATCAGAGTAGCTGATATCCTAATAGTTTGGTATCAGAGTGAGTTGATACCATAATAGCCCTATAGGGGGGAAGCAAGCAGAACACTATCTAGTAGATGGACTTGATACCCATGATGATTTGACTGAAGAGCAGGGGGAACCATTAGATGACCTTGTCGTGATCACTCTGAATGATGAAAATGAAGATCACACTATTCAAATCAACTCCAATCTAAGAGAAAAAGTTAAGGAGCAGCCTGTCGCCTTCTTATGAAGGAATGCTAACATCTTTTCCTGGGTTCTTGCAGACATGCCTTGGATCGACGTAGAGGTAATGGAGCGTCGCCTGGTTGTTGATCATAAATGTCGACCGGTAAAGCAAAAGAGGCATAGTTTTGCACCAGAGCGATAGAAGGCAATTGTAGATGAGGTCAACAAGCTCCTCGAAGCCAAGTTCATTTGAGAAGCATCCTATCCAGACTGGATTGTAAATGTCATCCTTATTAGAAAGGTAAATGATAAGTGGAGGATGTGCATCGACTTCACAAACTTAAATAAGACCTACCCAAAGGACAGTTACCCCCTGCCTAGGATAGACCAACTGGTGGATGCAACTTCAGGCCATGAACTCCTCACTTTCATGGATGCCTTTACTAGTTAGAATCAGATTCAGATGGCACCAGAAGATGAGGAGAAAACCACTTTTGTTACCGACCATGGTCTTTATTATTACAGAGTCATGTCCTTCAGACTAAGGTGCAACCTACTAGCACCTAGTGAATAAAATTTCTAAGGAGTAGATTGGCTGCAACATGGAGGTCTATGTGGATGACATGCTGGTCAAAAGCTGATCTTCAATAAACCATGTCATCGACCTAGAAGAGGCCTTCATCACCCTCCGAAAGTATAAGATGAAGCTGAATCTGACTAGGTATGCCTTTAGGGTAACCTTGAAAAAATTCTTAGGATTTATGGTGTTAAGGCAAGGCATCGAAGTAAATCCTAAAAAGATTCGAGCCATTCAATAAATGACGGTCCCAAAGAAAATAAAAGAAGTCCAGCACCTAACAAGAAAGGTCATAGCTCTGAATCACTTCATTTCAAGGTCAATAGAGCACTGTATGCCTTTCTTCTAGGTGCTTAAGCAGCCAAAGAACTTCTGCTGGACTCCGAAATGCCAACAAGCCTTTGAGGAGCTAAGAAACTATCTTGATTCACCTCCTCTCCTTGCCAAGCGTAAGCTAGGTGAAGAATTATCCTTGTACCTGGTCATGTCTCCTATGGCCATCGTGGCTATCCTGGTTAAAGAAGAGATGAAGATACAAAAGCTAATCTAACCTGGTTAAAAGATAATCTATTCCTTTGATCTTCTAATCTTATACCTTAAAGACGGCATCCTTCCTCGAGATCCCAAAGAAGCTCGAAAGTTGAGAAACCAAGCCTTCCGCTACATTTTGTATGAAAATAAACTATATAAGAGGTCGTATTTCTTGTCGCTTTTTAAATATCTCCAGCCATCCAAACTTGACTATGCCCTGAGAGAAGTCCAAGGAGTCTATAGAAATCATCTTGGAGTAGGTCACTGTTCTGCAAACTACTTCGGCAAGAATATTATTGGCCCACCATGCAGCAGGATGCCACTAATTATGTGAGAAGATGTGATCGATATTAGAGGAATGCAAATATTCAAAGACAATCAGCATCTCAACTGACACCTTTAAGTGCTCCATGGTCATTTGCTCAGTGAAAAATGGATATACTCGAGCCCTTTTTCATGGAATCGGGATCGCAAAAATTTTTCTTAGTAGTAGTAGACTACTTCACCAAATGAGTCGAAGCCATACCGTTGGCGAAGATAACTGAAGCTAAAGTGCAAGACTTCATCTAAAAGTTGATAGTCTATAGATTCAGCCTACCTCGGACTCTAATTACTGATAATAGGCATCAATTTGCAAGAGCAAAATTTATTAATTTCTATGAAGATTTGAACATCTCATACCATTTTACTTCTATGGCTCATCCCTAATAAAATGGTGAAGTCGAGGTAACCAACAGGACTTTGCTTCAGGGGATAAAAGCGAGGCTTGAAAGAGTGAAAAGAACATGAGTGGATGAACTCTATCATGTGCTCTAAGCTTATAGAACCATCCAAAGGTTGTCAACTAGAGAAACACCTTTCACTTTGGCTTTTGGAACTAAGGCAGTTATCCTAGTTGAACTTGGACTCCCCTCAGCGTGAGTGGAAGGTTTCAATGAGCAAAGAAATTCACGGGACCTTCAGACAAATCTAAATCTATTGGAAGATAAAAGAGAAAGAGCTAAAATTTGGATGGCAGCCTATAAGTAGAAAATGGCCCGATATTTCAACTCTAAGTTTAGGAGCAAAATATTCAAGGTTGGCCATTTGGTGCTACGATGAGCAGATGTCTCTCAGCCACAAAATTAGGGCAAGCTTGCACCAAATTGGAAAGGCCCTTATGAGGTTGGGAAAATCATTCGACCTGGGACATATTACTTGAAAACGCTAGGAGGAGCTACACTCCCATGAACATGGAACTCGAAAAATTTATGAATATACTATTAATGATTTAATTTTAATAAAATTTCTTTACTTTAACATCTTTATCCTTGGTACAAAGTTGTGATGATAGAAAATAACCTTCCAAACTTCATCACTAAATAAAGTAGAAAGCCTCCAGTTATCTGAGACAGAAGGTAATGGAGAGAGGTCCTCTCAATGGCCCATTTGTATCCTAGCAATCTTGTTAGGAATAGGAGGAGGACCTTATCCTAACAAAGATAGATGCTAACCATGTTAGGAATAGGAGAAGAACCTCATCCTAACGTGGGTGAAGCCCTCCGATTATCTAAGATATGAGGTAATGAGGAGAGACCCTCTCAACGGTTTATTTGTGCCCTAGCAATCTTGTTAGAAATAGCAACAGGACCTCATCCTAATAAGGATAAATGCTAACCATGTTAGAAATAAGTAGAGGACCTCATCCTAACATGGGTGAAGCTCTCTGATTATCTAAGATAGGAGAATGGGTAAGAGGCCCTTCTCAATAGCCATTTGTTTCCCATGACCTTGTTAGGAATAGGAGGACGACCTCATCCTAACAACGATAAATACTAACCACATTAGGAATAGGAGGAGAACCTCATCCTAAGATGGGTGAAGTCCTCTGGTTATCTAAGATAGGAGGTAATGGGGAGAGGCTCTCTCAATGGCCCATTTACATCCCAGCAATTTTGTTAGGAATAGGAGGAGGATCTCGTCCTAATAACGATAAATGCTAACCACGTTAGGAATGGAAGGAGGACCTCATCCTAATATGGGTGATAGCCTTTGGATATCTAAGATAGGAGGTAATAAGGAGAGGCCCTCTCAACGGCCCATTTCTATCCTAGTGACCTTGTTAAGAATAGGAGGAGGTGTTAGATATATGTGCCCTAGAAGCCAGAATTGGCTGACACTTGTAATACACTTCTAGGGGCAAAATTATAATTTTGACTATAATTAATAAAATGGGTTATTTTCTATCACACCTGTGTATTTAGTGTCTGTGATACATCCTTTGAGTTAATGGTAATGATAATTCATATTTTCAAGAGTTGAAAATTTAAGACATGAATAATCATTATTAACTCATAAATAGCTTCCGACCATAGGATCATCACGAGGATGGTGATTGATCCGGAAGGTTGGTGTACGATCGCTTCTCTTTAGTAGATGAGTCTTGAGTCTATGGTGTGGAGACACCGGAGCAAAAGTACAGGTACTCATTAGAGAACGAGGGCACTAAGCGTGACCACCTCGAAGTCATTAGGAAGTCTACCTTCTCGTCAATGACTGACTCGATGCTGCAGTAGTGTATCTGGTTCTTTGACCTGAGAATGCATCGGCAGTTCACCTTGAGTGGTTTATAGTTTGACTACACCATTACTCGGTCTCCTAGCCATATGGAACCCTGAGTGTATGTTGACTATAGCATTCATTGTAGGAACTGGATTGCATCAAGATGGATCTATCTACCTCGGTGGTAGAGAGCCAGCCCTATGATTATCATGAGAATCAAGTCCTGAAGCCCATGGCCATGGCAGAGTGAAATAATAGAAAGAGTTTCTATTTAGATTTTCACATTGGACTCGAATCGAATGATTATATCATATGACAGAGACTAGGGTTGACGAGTTACCTTAACCCTTAATCTGATTGGGGCTCAAGATAGAAGAACTTAATCACATAGGTAGCTGCACCAAGAGGTTCGCATTCAGCTCTGATGGGTTGCCACCATATACTGCTAGGTGTCACTAGTGGATTTTCAGAGCAATTAGAATGATTTAGATGATCGATCATTCTAGCTGTTCGAATCAGAAGAGTTCTGATCCATCGAAAAGGAGTTTCGATGATGTCTATGATAGAAGATCATGACATATCCCATTACCATACAGAACTAAACCTAACTGGGTCAACACAAACAAGGTTGAATCTGGTGATCATCAATTGAACTGATCTTAGTTCAATTGATCTGAATGAGATTCAAATTAGCGTTCAAGAAATCGTGCTAGCACTCGATTAACCTAACGTTCTTCTTTTGCTATCATAAATAAGTTGTCCTGACTGAGCCAAAGAGTTTGTGCTCGATCAGAGGCCTTTCATATGTCTGACTGGAGGTTTCCAACAAAATCCATAGTCAACAAATCTATTTGTAAGACAAAACGACCATCCATTTGGTCACCTGCCATTTCTTGTTCTTTGACGTTGGTCAAAAGTCTAACCTTGACGGTCAAACGGTGACCATTGACCCTTTGACTTTTGACCACATGTCATGCACCTATTGGAGAGCTGTGGGGGCCTGTCTCCCGCCAGAACCTGCAAGGAGAAGGCGCACACCAAGGGTGCGTGAGCCCAAGTAGGAGGTGCCTAGGAGTCCTTGTTGACAAGACTCCACCTCCCTTTTGGATTTCAATCAGAGTTCTACTAAGAATCTAGTTTAACTGGTCTTAGCGCCTCTCTAAGGAGGAATCCAGGGGTCTCTATTCCAACCAATCAGATTTAGATCTGATTTCACAAAGGGTTGTGATTGTTGAGGGAAGAGAGTTGGATCACAAGAGTCTATAAATAAGACCCTGCGCCCAACCCTAATAGAAATGCAATTCAATTGCAGAAACCCCATGCCCCAAGGCTGCCTCTCCCCTCCTCCTCCATGCCATAGCTTTTTCTCCTTGCTCTCACATCCAAAAGGAGATTTGGACTTAGGTTGGTGCGATTCAGATCAAGGAAAGGCGATCAAAAAGCAAAGAAGCGGCGCTGCTGCAAAAGGACGACTGCAGATCTCAAAAGAGTTTTGAAGATCCTCCAGATCAGATCCAAGATCTGATTTTTGGAGTGTGATAGAGAAGAAGAGGATCTCCAGATCCAACCCGAGTGGATACCGTTAGAGGCCAGGCGCTTGCGTGGTGCTAGTCCAGAACCCTTCCGCTGCAAACAGGATCATCAACAGGTAATAGGCATTACCCAGATCAGGTTAAATTAAATTTGATTTTAATTATCTTTTAATTTTATTTTATTAAAATAATAAGAATCAGATCTGAAAAACATATCAAAGCATCTGATTCGGATCAAGAGAAAAAATTTTTGAATATTATCTCTTGATCTATCAATCTGTACAACCTGGACTGGGGAATCAGGATTCCCTTCAGCGAGGTACCTCATTCCTAAAAGGATAAATGCTAACCTAGTTAGAAATGTGAGGATACCTCATCCTAACATGGGTGAAGATTCTTTGTTATCTAATATAGGAGAAATTGGGAAAGGCCTCTCAAAGTCTATTTGTGCCCTGGTGACTTGTTAAAATAGAGATTCTGTCCTAACAAGGTAAATGCTAATCATTGTTAGATAGAGGACCTCGATCATCCTAACATGGTGAAGGCCTTCGGCTATTTAAATAAAGGTTAACCCATCCCAATGAGGGTTAAGACCTCTGATTACCTAGATAAGGGGCTAAACTTCATCTGAGCGAGGGGACCCGGATTGGTTAGATAATAATGGATGACCTCGTCCTGAATGTAGAAATCCAAAAATCCCATGGAAACATGAAGCCCCTGATCTCTGAAGGAAAAGAGTAAGTTCCTATACTAGACTCAGAGCTCAAATCATAAACAAGGGGCAGACCTAGAAATAACGAACCAAAGATCATTGTCCAAGAACGCCGAAAGTCAAAGGCAATGCAAGAAAAGAGTATATCAACACTCAAATCAAGATGATATGAGAAGGAACAAAAGAAGTTCGCTTCATTAAGATGGAATTCATTACCAACGTGGAGTCCCAGGGAACCCGTTACAAAATAAAAAGGAAAAATGTTGAAGTCCTATTTAGTATGAATTTGGGACTGCCAGCTCCAGCAATATAAGGAGTGCTTCAGATCGGCATCTTCTCATGCTCCTTCATGCTGGCAAGCTTTTGCTAAATAATTTTTAGACCGTCGAAGATCTCTTCAGTCTCTCTCAATCTTTTTCTTAAAATGGCTGATTTAGCCTCAACTTCTTTTACGAGACCCAGCTGGTATGCCATTTGAATGTAGCTCATTGAAGTTCCTTTCTCGATTATTTTGACATATATAGTTAGAATTCCCCAAGATGCACCTAAGAGAGAAACTCTCATCCGCGTCTCTACTTGAACGGCCTAGGGCCCATCATTATCTGCTTTAAGCTGAATGACCTCGTTGTCCGCTGAGCCCAAAGCCTCCATTCGAGCTTGTGAGAACCATAAAACTATCTTATTCCTCTTCAGCCTCATGCAACTGCCTTTGAGGCAAATAATTTTTCGACTAGTCCAAAACCATTATTGTCACGATGGTAGACAGCTGAACTACCCTAGCAGTCGATCTTTCCTCAAATGCTCTGAACTCAACTGAGAGAACTGATTCTTAGCCATCAAGTCCAGGACTTTCACTAGCATGCTCTTTATTTCTTCAAGTCTTCCTTCAATGATTTTCTTGGTGTATAATCTCTAAAGAAATGTTTGTTGACTACAAAGTGATTGATCACAAGCATGCCTCAGCATAATTATTTTGGAGTTTTTAAATTCATCTTCATCTTCTCCTACAATTCTCTTGACTTGGCAAATTTTTTCTTTAAATCCTTAATTGAGCCTTTAGAGGTGATACCTAGGTAGAGGGTTGGCTTCGGACTGGGTTGTGTTGTATAGAAAATATGCATATATCACAACCATGGTTGATGGAAGAATCCACTTTTATTAATCAAAAATATTACTAAGTACATGAAGAGTAGGAAGAAAAGAAAAAATGTACAACAAATTGTGAAGGGAAAATTCCTGATTTCCCGGTCAAGGTTCGTTCAGATCTGATCAGATCAAGAGATATATTTTAAAATTTTTTCTCTTGATTCCCAATCAGATCTTGATATATTTAGATCTGATTCTTATTATTTTAATAAAATAAAATTAAAAGATAAATTAAATCAAATTTAATTACCTGATCTGGTAATCCTATTACCCCTGTTGATGATCCTGTTTGCAGCGAAGGTTCTGATCTAGCCACGCAAGCGCCGGCCTCTACGCGTATCCACTTGGGTTGGATCTGAGATCTCTCTTCTTCTCTATCACACCTCCAAAAATCAGATCTGAATATGATCTGAGAGATTCATCAAAACTCCTTGAAGATGAGCAGTCTCCTTTGAGCGCGCAGCCCTTTTTATTTTGATTGCCTTTCTTTGATCTGAATCCGCACCAACCAAGGTCCAAAACTCCTTTTGGACGGTGGAGAGCAAGGGAAAGAGACTATGCATGGAGAAGGAGGGAGAGCACCTTGGGTGCTGGAGAAACATGATCTCATCATATCTCGATACCTCATATAATCTGAGTTGGATACAGGTCTTATTTATAGACTAGCTATGACCAACTCCTCTTCTTCCCAACCCAATCACAACCTTTGTTGAAATCAGATCTAAACTTGATTGGTGGAATAGAGCCCCTGGATCCTCCTTAGAGCGCCTAAGACCATCAAAGTTGGTTCTTAGAAGAAACTCTAATTGAAAATCCAAAAAGGAGATGGAGTCCTTGTCCAACAAGGACTCCTACGCCTCCAACTTGGGCACAGCCTAGGGTGGCGTGCTCCCTTCTCCTTGCTAGTTCTGCAGGGGACAGGCCCCCACCAGCTCTCCAATAGTGCATGACATGGTCAAAAGTCAAAGTGTCAAATGGTCAAAGTTTGACCAGTCAAAGGTAGACTTTTGACCAAAGTCAAAAACAAGAAATGACAGAACCAAAATGTAGATAGTTGTCTTACAAATAAGACAACCTTTTCTGACTTGGACAACCTCCGTCAACCAGATGAAGGCCTCATTTGAGCACAAAACTCCTTTGGCTCAGACAGGACAACTTATTTATGATAGCAAAAGAAAGAACTTATTCAATTGAGTGCTAGCACGATTTCCTTGAACCTAATTGAATCTCATTCAGATCAATTGAACTAGATCAGTTCAAATGAATCACACCAGATTCAAACCCTTGTTGTGTGACCCAGTTAGGTTCAGTCTGTATGGTAATGATATGTCATATCTCTATCATCGACATCATCGAAACTCCTTCGATGGATCAGAAACTCTTCTGATTCGAACAGCTTAAGAAGATCGATCATCTAAATCATTCTAATTGCTCCCAAAATCCACCAATGACAACCTAGAGTATATGGTGGCAACCACATCAAGCTGAATGTGAACTCTTGGTGACTACCTATGTGATTCAGTTCTTCTATCTTGAGCCCCGATCAGATTAGGGTTAAGTGAACTCGTCAAACCCTAGTCTCTGTCATATGATGTAATCATTCGATTCGAGTCCAATGTGAAAATCTAAATAGAAACTCTTTCTATTATTTTACTCTACCAGGCATGGATTTCTGGACTTCATTCTCATGATCATCATAGGGCTACTCCTCTTACCACCGAGTAGATAGATTCCATCTTGACGCAATCCAGTCCTACAATGAACATGTCATACCAAATACACCTCAGGTTCCATATGCTAGAGAACGAGTAATGTGTAGTCAAACTATAAAACACCCTCAAGGTGAAACTGCCGATGCATCTCAGGTCAAAAGAACCAGAGACACTACATGCAGCCATCGAGTCAGTCATTGACGAAGAAGGTAGACTGCCTAATGACTACTCAGGTGTCATGCTCAGTGCCCTCGTTCTCTAACAATACTGTACTCTCGCTCGTGGTCTCCACCACCGTAGATCAAGACTCATTTTCGATAAAAGAGAAAGATTGTTACACCAAAACTTTCGGATCAATCACCATCCTCGTGATGATCCGATGCAGGACCAATTTATGAGTTAATAATGATATATTCATGTCTTAAATTTTAACTCTTGAAAATATGAATTATCATTACCATTAACTCAAAGGATGTGTCACAGACACTAAATACACATATGAGATAGAAAATAATCCATTTATTGATTTTAGTCAAAATTATAATTTTGCCCCTAGAAGTGTATTACAAGTGTCAGCCAATTCTGGCTTCTAGGGCACATATATCTAACATAATGGAGGTCCCCAACCTCCGAGGGGGATAGTAGATGAAGTGGATGTGGCCCCGGTGGGGGTGGTGTTAGGAAATGTGTCTCAAAGCCAATCATTAGTCTATTGATAGTTGAGCTACATTATATCTGTAATTGATTCATTAATGAATAAAATATATTTTTGGTATTTTTTCATCATAAAGTATTCATCTTCTAATGAACTCCACTATTGTGATAAAGTTCTTAGGACTATTTAGATTTGATAAAGAAAGAATTTATCGATTAGTCCTTAAATTTATTCACAACCAAATGATAGGTTGTTAATTAGGATGATAGCGTCTATCAAGCATAGGTCACTATATGCCATATAGGTTGGTTGTCCTCTTAACTAAGGATTGTGGAGACACTGGTATGGCATACAGCTGAGATGTATGGATATATCATCATTGAACGTGACCAACTCCATAGCATTTGGCTATCGAGAATGTCTTTGATGGGATATAGGTATAAGTATCCCTTAGATCTGAGATCACCTCAGTGACTTACAAGCAACTCACTGTGCTTTGATACTTGACTAACTGAATTTCTAATTCAGTAATGGAAGGCTTCTGGGCATAGTCAAGTTCTTGCAAAGTTGGTGTGTGATCAAGATGGAATGGACTATTCCAAGAGTTGGAGAATAATGTATCGCTGTATTTCAATATAGCAAAATCTTGGCCAGGATAATCCATCAAATAGATTTGATATTTTGAAATATAATATGGACAACCTGATTAGAGTTGACAGTTGAACTCTGAGGTGTCCTATGAGCATTTTGGTTAAGGGAATGAATTATATGGAAACTATATCCACATGGGTTCTAAGGATATTGTTCCAAACATTCGACCTATCCGACCTGTTCGGGTACCATTACTAGATGGTCACTTCGATTGGTACAGAAATCTGTTCCTATGCTATTCAGACTTAGGTTTGGACCTATGAGGTCACATACATTAGAGCTCACATCTAATCGGATGGTTGATTCAGTTGAGTAAGAATCGTTCTAGGATTAAACAATCAATATGATTGGTGTTTAACCTAGTACAAGTGTTGCAGGAGGATCGATTAGCAATTAGATTGCTAATTGGCTTAATTTGATTAAGCTAGAGAGCTGAGATTAAATTTAATTAAATATGTATTTAATTAGATTTAGTTTGGGCTTGATTGGATCAAGTCCAATTGACTTATTGGATAAGCCAAGTGCAAGGAAGAACTAGTCCTAGTCTAACTAGGACTCGAGTCAACCCAATTTTCTAATTTGGATTAAAAAATTAAATTAAAATAAATCTAATTTAATCTAATTTAACTATGTTTTTAAATGGGTTAGGGTCTTATTTAATTGTGTTCGGTTTACTCTTACTTTTATTTGGTTAAAAGATCTTGTTTGACCAAGTCAAAATAGGAGTCCTAGTGTGACTATGACTCCCTAACCTTATGCCACCTTAGCCCACGCCCCCCACACCCACTTTTCTTTATTTTGTGCATGAGATCTCCTCTCCCTGATGTTCATGCATGCCCCTCTCTCCCTCCTTTTCTCATAAGGCAATTTGTTGGAAGATCAAGTCAAAAGGGGAGTTAGTTTTGCTTTAGGATTCTATAAGATAAAATCCTTGTTGACCAAAATACCATTCCTTGAGTGCTGCCCTCTCTTTTATTAATTCTTCTCTTATTCCATGTGAGAAACCTCTTTTTTTTGTGCCCTCCCTTGCTGGTCCACTCCAATAATTGTGGAGGAGGCACCCAAGAGTTGGGCGCCCCTTGTCTTGCCCTATTTGACCTTTCCTTGTCTAGTTTTTGACCTAGACAAGGACTCTTCTTTTTTTCTCTATTTATTAGATCAATTTAGGGCTGAAATTTTCATAAAATATAGAGCATTGGGAGAGGTTTGGGGTGTGCAAAAATTAGAGAAAATCCTTGGGCATAGGGGTTCCATAGGCACCAAACTCGGTGTCTAGGTGAGAGAAAAGAGAAGAAGACGAGGGTCTTCTTTTAGGGTTGTTTTATTCTTCATCTCTCCTCCTTCTTTTGAGTTTTTTCTAAGAGAGTCTCAAATTAGAAAACTCTTCTCTTCCTTCTCATATTTTGGAGAGTCCAAGTTTTGAAGAAGGAAGCATCGAATTGATCATTGAAGAAGGATCAGCATGGTACTATCATGTTGTGCTGATTTTCTGCATTGGACTATAGATCAGAATTCGTAGGCTCGTGTGGACGACTCCTAGAGGTCAGACACATGTATAGTTTATGAATTCATCCTCAAGCCTAGATCATCAAGTTAGAATATCTAACTTGTATTGGTAATACATCCAATCTATTGATTTCATACCTGCATTAGATGTAGTGTAGATCTAGGTTGATGTGATCAACCTTTCCTTCTCCTTTATATTTTTAATTTTTTATTTAATATCATGCCTTGATCATGTAATAGATCTATGATCTAAGTATTTACATATTTATTTAAATAAATATTTAATTTACTTAAGTCTTTCGCTGTCTGATCCTGAAAATATTTCAAGATCTACCCATGAAACCCTAGATCTGGTTCCTCCAATTAGTATCAGAGCCTAGATTCTTATTACAAAGTTTTTGTACATGTTTAAATTATTTCTTAAATTAGATATAATTTATAATCTAATTATTAAATCTAAAAATAAAAATCTAAATCTCGCGAACTGCCATAAGGTTGTCCTACTGTAAGGTTTACCCCTTATAGTGAAAAAATTATCCTAGTTTATGATGATCTAACTCTAATCATAAATTTATTAGATTTAATTTAATTTTATTTATAATTTAATAGATTTAAAATAGTTTTAAATCTAAAAATAAAATATTTTAGATTGCACGGACTGTCATAAGGTTATCCTACTGTAAGGTCTACCCCTTATAGTGGAAAGATTATTTTAGTATGTGCTGATCTAAAATATTGATCATAAAATTTTAGATTAAATCTAAAAAATTTTATAATCTAATTAAAAATATTTTAATCTAATTTTAGTCATCATAAATATGTTAGATTTGATCTAGAAAGATTTATGATTGATTATTATTGAAACTATTTTAATTACATGAATTTGTTTAGATTAGATCTAAAGTAGTTTCATATTTATTTTACTTGCATATTGATTATAAATCAAACATGCAACTTGGTTGATAGAACCATATTTATAAAAATATTTTATAAATATAAAAATTATTTTTGAAAAGCCAAACCCCAACCCTCAGTCCAAAACTTAATTAAGAATTAAGAAGTTGTTTGATTAGATTCTAGGATTGTAAATTGAAGATCCTATGATACGAATCATAACACATTGAGTTAATGGGTTAGTGGGGATTAGATTCATTAATTGGGTTAGACCTAAGGTTAGATTAAAGAATGAAATTAATTAGAGAATTGACTAAACCTAATCAATTGTTGTCTTAAATTAGGTCAAGAATTCTCTAGATCAATTACAATAGTTGTAGTTGGTTAAGTTCATGTTTTTAACAAGAACTAAATGAACTTGATTTTTGGCTTAGTGATCTAGCTCAAATTGTTAGGTTGATCTAATCAAGACTAATTAAACCAGTTGGTGACTAAGGTAAGTTTGGCACATACGATCGGTGGTTTTTAATTGGCAGTCTGCTTACCTGACCATTTCTGATGGTATCTAAGGCAAGCTTTGGCAGACCCTCCCACCGATCTCACTTACCTGACCTTCTTGGTGAGATTAAGTTTTGATCTGATTACTTGATAATTTGAGTTGACCCATGTCAGCTAGGTAAATCAATGTGATTGATTTAGGTGCTCCTAGACCAGCCAGTTAGTGGTCTCTCTTAAGTTGACTTGGTGAAGTTAGTGGGAGGATCATGACAAGCTGGTTAATCTGACCTACTCACTTCTATTAATTAAATCTTCTAAAATTATTAGATCCTTAAAATAAAATAGTTATGGTAATAACTAGGTCATAGCCTCCCATTAAGTGGATGATAATGGGTTCATTAGTTGGATAATTATTGGAGGCCCATAGGCTTGGTGCTTATTCGCTAATGGAATTATCATTTATAATATAATTTCTTTGTCGCATCTCTCTAAATGGTGGTTAGGCTAACCAACCATAGTTGAGCTTAATCATTCATTAGTTAGATGGACCAAGTATGATCATGTTAATAGTTGGACCTAAGCAGGACTTTCAGTAAAGGCCCTAGCCTACTGAAAAGATACCTGGGGCAAAATTAAATTACTAAAAATTATTTGAAGAAATAATTGATTATGAACCTATCCTTAAATGTACATAGGTTGACCAACCATAGTTGGGCTTGTGTGTAGTCTATGTGGATTCTAGTATCCACTAAGAAATTAGGGTAATTACTCGAATTGGAGGTAGAGGCTACCAATTCAAATAAAATAGTGGGAGAAACATTTTGATCAAAGTCCAAATCTTTAGATTTAATAAATCAATTACTAATTAGGCTTTTGGTTCTCCTTTATGTAGTTAAATCTTAACCACAGTTGTTTAATTCATTGTTAGATAGTGATTAACTTATGGGACCCAACTTTAATAATAAGTATTAAAAGTTGAATGTTGTTTAGCAACATGAAGTGGTTTGCACTGAGGCCTCTATGCCCAATTTAAACATAAGATCCAAGAATAACCTAGATCAGGCAGAGTGTTTTCATTATAAGAAGCAGGAGTATTGGAAGAAGAACTGTCCTCAGTATCGTGATTCCTATGATCCCAATAGGCTAAATAAGAAAGATGAGCAAGTGGTTGCTAATCAAGGATGTTATATGATAACACCTTATAATTTCTCTATTTATGATACTTCTACTTAGGTATTGGATATCGGAAGTCCAATCCATATTTGCAATACGTTGCAAGAACTTCAAATTAGTAGAAGATTTGAAAATAATGAGCGATTCCTGAATGTTGGAGATGGAAGGTATGTTCCAATTCTAGCTATGAAAATAGTTCAACTTATTCTCAATATTAATATCATTTCTTTAAATGAATGTCATTATTGTCCTTTCTTTCTATTGAATATAATCTCTGTTAGCCTTTTGGCCAACGATGGTTATCATTTATCTATAAAGGAAGATTATTGTGATATCATTATGAATGATGTTATAATAATGCAAGGATAACAAAGAAATGGTATTTATATTTTATCACAGCCTATGAGTATAATATACACTTCTAGAAAACATCCTAGATTAGATAATGTCTTTGATATCTACCTGTGGAACTATAGGCTAGGTCACATTAACAAGAATAGGATAAACAGGTTGATCCAAGAGAAAATCCTCGAAGTCAGTGATTATGAATCACTTCCGACTTATGAGTCCTATCTTCTTGAAAAAATGATCAAGTCATCTTTTACTAAAATAAATGAAAGAGCTACTGAGCTCTTAGGTCTAGTACATACTGATATATATGGACCAATGAACATAGGTGCTAGAGGTAGATATGTCTACTTCATAACTTTTATAGATTATCTTTCTAGGTATGGATATGTTTATCTGATAAAACATAAGTCACATTCATTTGAAATATTCAAAAGATTCTAAAGTGAAGTAGAAAAATAAACTAGGAAGACTATTAAAACTCTTTGATCGAATCAAGGAGGTAAATATCTATCCAGTGAGTTCTTGACATATCTAAGAGAGAATGGGATTCTCTCACAGTAGACTGCTCATGGGACACCATAGCATAATGGTGTATCGAAAAGGAGAAATCAAACCTTATTGGACATGGTTCGATCCATGATGGATTTTGCTAGTTTGCCTATTTCATTTTGGGATTATGCTCTTAAGACTGCATGTTATATATTGAACAATGTACCGAGTAAATCTATCACAAAGACTCCATATGAGATATGGACTAGGCATAAGCCTACACTCTCACACCTGCGGGTTTGGGGTTGTCCGATTTATGTCAAATATTTTTATACAGATAAGCTTGGACCACGGTCTGATGAGTGTGTATTTATAGGATATCCCAAAGAAAGTAAGGGTTACTATTTCTACCATGCTGAAGAACAAAAGGTGTTCGTCAGCCTTAAGGTAATCTTTTTGGAAAAGGAATTTCTTAGTGAAAGAACTGTTGTCTCTAAGGTTAAACTTAAGGAAGTTTAACAGGTAGAAAAATTGATACCTGTAGCTAAACCAGAATCGGATTTGATTAGATCAAATTTGGAGCCCAGGGTACCTACATCATTAAGGCGATCCGGTAGAGTACTGCATCAGCTGGATAGATACTATGATTTTTTGATCCAAAATGGTAATCCCATCAAACTCGATGAGAATAATGAGGATCCGATCACCTACATGGATGCTATGTAGAGACCTGATTCTGAAAGATGGCTTGAGGCCATAAATCTAAAATGGAGTCCATGAAGGTTAATGATGTGTGGACATTGGTTGACTCATCTGAATGGGTCAAACCATTGGGTGTAAATGGATCTTCAAAAGAAAAAGGAGCGTAGATGGAAAGATGAAGACTTATAAAGCCCATCTAGTTGCCAAGTGGTATCATCAATGTCATGGTATTGACTATGACAAGACGTTCTCTCCTGTGGCAGTGCTCAAATCCATTCAGATAATGCTTGCGATAGCTATCCATCTAGACTATAAGATCTGGCAAATGGATGTAAAAATAGCTTTTCTAAATGGATAGTTAACCGAAGAGGTGTATATGATACAACCTGAGGAATTTACATCCATAGATGAGTCCAAGGAGTACAGGCTTCAGAGATCCATTAATGGATTGAAGTAGGCATCTCAGAGTTAGAATATGCATTTTGATAAGATGATCAAAACGTATGACTTCATTAAGAACGAAGAAGAGTCCTGCATTTACAAATGGGCAAATGGTCCAGCAATAGTATTCCTTGTCTTATACGTGGGTGACATTCTCTTAATCGAAAATGACATTCCCGCACTCTAGGGAATAAAAGTCAGGTTGTCATCACAGTTCTCCATGAAAGACTTGGAAGAAGCATCCTACATCCTAGGGATGAAGATCTATAGAGATAGATCTAAGAGGATGCTTGGGTTATCCCAATCTACGTATATAGATACTATGCTGAAGAGGTTCAGCATGGAGAATTTCAAAAAGGGCTATCTCCCGATAGGCCATGGAATTTCTCTCTCTAAGAAGAATTGTCTGACAACTCCTAAAGAGAGAGCATATGAGTAGAGTCCTATATGCTTCGACAGTGGGATCTATCATATACGCCATGACATGTACAAGATTAGATGTGGCATACTCACTAGGAGTAGTGAGTAGATACCAATCTGATCTTGGAGAAAGCCACTGAAAAGTGGTTAAAGCCATACTTAAGTATTTAAGAAATACCAAGGACCAATGGTTGGTTTATGGTGAGTCAGATTTGAAACTTATGGGGTTTACAAACTCCAAATTTCAATTTGACCATGATGATAGAAGAAGCGTGTCGAGATATATCTTTACTCTGAATGGTGGAGCCATCTGCTGGAAGAGTTCCAAGCAGCATACTGTGGCAAACTCTATTTGCAAAGCAGATGCTACAAAGAAAGCTGCGTGACTCCGAAAGTTTATCACCGAGCTCAAAGTAGCATCCTTTCTTGATGGTCCAGTCCTGCTCTACTACGACAGCACTGATGCCATTGCTCAGAAAAAAGAATCGAAGGCACACCAACGGATGAAGCACATTCTGTGTTGCTTCCACCTGGTCCGAAAGATCGTGGATCGAGGTGACGTCAACCTTCAGAAGATCGATGGAAAGAAGAACCTGACTAACCCCTTCACTAAAGCCCTGGTGACAAAGGAGTTGAACAACCACAAGTCGAAGATGGGTATTAGATACGGTGCCGAGTGGCTTTAGGACAAGTGGGAGTTGTTGGAAAATATGTTCCAAAATCAATCATCAGCTTATTGATGGTTAAGCTACATTGTATCTGTAATTGATTCATTAATAAATAAAATATATTTTTGACATCTTTTCATCATAAAGTATTCATCTTCTAATGAACTCCATTATTGTGATGAAGTCCTTAGGACTATTTAGATTCGATAAAGAGAGAATTTATTGATTAATCCTTAAATTTGTTCATGACCAAATGATAGGCTGTTAATTAGGACGACAGCATCTATCAAGCATAGGTTACTATATGCCATATAGGTTGGTTATCCTCTTAACCAAGGAGTATGGAGACACTGATATGGCATACAGGTGAGATATATGGGTATATCATCATTGAACGTGACCAACTTCAGAGCATTTTACTGTCGAGAATGTCTCTAATGGGATATAGGTATAAGTGTCCCTTAGATCTGAGATCACCTCAGTGACTTGCAAGCAACTCACTATGCTTTGGTATTGGACTAACTAAATTTCTAATTCAGTAATGAAAGGCTTCTAGGCACAGTCAAGTACTTGCGAAGTCAGTGTGTGATCAATATGGAATTGAACACTCCAAGGGTTGGAGAAGAATGTATCACTGTATTTCAATATAGCAAAATCTTGGCCAGGATAATCCATCAGATAGATTTGATATTTTGAAATATAATGTAGACAATTTGATCAGAGTTGATAGTTGAACTCTAAGGTGTCCTACGAGCATTTTGGTCAAGGGGATAAATTATATGAAAACTATATCCGCATCGGTTCTAAGGATGTTGTTCTACACATTCGACCTATCCGACGTCGGATACCATTGCTAGATGGTCACTTTGATTGATACAAAAATCTATTTTTATGCTATCAGCTTAGGTTTGGATCTATGAGATCATATATATTAGAGCTCATAATCTGATCAGATGGTTGATCAATGATTAAGAATCATTCTAGGGTTAAACAATCAATACGATTGGTGTTTAATCTAGTGCAAGTATTGTAAGAGGATCGATTAGCAATTAAATTACTGATTTAGCTTAATTTGATTAAGCCAGAGAGTTGAGATTAAGTTTAATTAAATATAATTTAATTAGATTTAGTTTTGGCTTGATTGGATCAAGTCTAATTAACTTATTGGATAAGCCAAGTGCAAGGAAGAACTAGTCCTAGTCTAAGTACGACTTGGGTCAACCCAATTCTCTAATTGGATTATAAAATTAAATCAAAATTAAATCTGATTTAATCTAATTTAATTTAGCCTTTAAATGAGTTAGGACCTTATTTAATTGAGTTGGTTTACTCTTGATTTTATTTGGTTAAAAGACCTTGTTTGACCAAGTCAAAATAGGAGTCCTAGTGTGACTAGGACTCCCTAACCTTGCACCATCTTAGCCCACACCCCCCACACCCACTTTTCTTTATTTTGTCCATGAGATCTCCTCTCCCTGATGTTCATTCATGCCCCTCTCTCCCTCCTTTTCTCATAAGATAATTTGTTGGAAGACCAAGTCAAAAGGGGAGTTAGTTTTGCTTTAGGATTCTATGAGATAGAATCCTTATTGACCAAAACACCTTCCCTTGAGTGCCGTCCCCTCTTTTATTAATTCTTCTCTTATTCCACATGAGAAACCTCTTTTTTGTGTGCTCTCCATTGCTGGTCCATGTCAATAACTGTGGAGGAGGCACCTAAGAGTTGGGCACCCCTTGTCTTGCCCTGTTTGACCTTTCCTTGTCTAGTTTTTGACCTAGACAAGGACTCTTCTTTTTTTATCTATTTATTGGATGATTTTTTGGCTGAAATTATCATGAAATATAGAGCTTTAGGAGAGGTTTGGGGTGTGTAAAAATTAGAGGAAGAGGATCCTCTGGCATGGGGGTTCCATAGACACCAAACTAGGTGTCTAGGTGAGAGAAAAGTGAAGAAGAAGAGGGTCTTCTTCTAGGACTGTTTTATTCTTCATCTCTCCTCTTTCTTTTAAGTTTTTTCTAAGAGAGTCTCAGATTAGAAAACTCTCCTCTTTTTTTTCATATTTTAGAGAGTCAAAGTTTTAAAGAAGAGAGCATCAGATCGACCATCAAAGAAGGATCAGTATGGTACTAGCATGCTGTGCTGATTTCCTACATCAGACTTCAGATCAGAGTTTGCTCGTGTGGATGACTCCTAGAGGTTGGATACATGTGCAGCTCATGAATTCATCCTCCAGCCTAGATCAGTAAGTTACAATGTCTAACTTGCACAGATAATAGATCTGATCTATTGATTTCATACCTGCATTAGATGTAGTGTAGATCTAAGTTGATGTGATCAACCTTTCCTTCTCCTTTATATTTTTAATTTTTGATTTAATATCATGCCTTGATCATGTAATAGATCTAAGATCTAAGTATTTACATATTTATTTAAATAAATATTTAATTTATTTAAGTTTTTCATTGTCTGATCCTAAAAAAGTTTCAAGATCTACCCATGAAACCCTAGATCTAGTTCCTTCAGGTGGTTCGTCAGTAGGCACCGCAATGGGTTTGGAAGGAGGAAGTTCAGCACCGGCAGTTGGAGGCTCGACTTCATCCTTAAAACCTTCAAACAAAAAGTTGAGGTCCATTTCAGAGAATTTTTCCACGATCTTCTTCTGGCAGACCTTAAACCCCTTAAGGAAGGACTCCTGAGTGAAAACAATTTTGATGTCCCTCATCTCCCCCGCAATTTTGAGATCGTTTCTCTCTAACCTAAGAGCTCGATGGATGGAATCTCTTAATTATCCCCAAAAAGGGAGCCTAAATTCTATCAAAGGATATGAGACAAAAAAAATTCTTCTTTCAGTTATGAATAGAAAAAGGAGCGTCCTTAAGCAATCCCTTCTTGCAGAACTGAGGGGACGTGTACCACCAACTCTTAAGAGTGGGATGGCGCTTGAAAGTAAAATAGCTACAAAATAATGAAATAGTTGGCTAGACCTCGATCGTAATACAAAGAGAGGAACCTTATGATAAACCTGAAGAAGTTCAAAACTATGAAGGCGAAGAAGATGTTCAAGAACCTAAAGAGCTCTATGACAAAAAAAGGAATCGAAAGCCAAAGTCCAACACGAAGAGCTTCAACATACAAGCAGAAGTGACTCAAGGGAGGAAAGAAAGCTCAATCACTCTGTCCAAGAATCTCTAGTTCATATTCTGAAGGAACCCCATATTATATTCTAAGTAAAGAAAGGTCTTAATGACACAGCAAACAAGGGATAGTCCTAGGAATAAAGACTGGATGAGGTATTTCTTCAGGTTCGGTAGTTTTCCTAAGGTTAGGTTTTGGTAAGTTTGGACGAGCCGAACTCCCAAAATCAGAAGACCAAGACCCCATGGAAGACATCAGATCAAACTAAACTCAAAAAATCCCTAAAAAATCAAAAGAAAAGGATTGTTGACGTTTGTAAAAATCTAAGATGGGTGCCAAACTTTTCAAAGGAAATCGAAAGGCTACAAAGCAGAAGAAAAGCAAAGAGATAGGAAGGAGAGGTTAGGAAACTATCCTAGATTGATCGAAGATCTTAGAGAATGGTCGAAAGAGAGGAAGTGAGATGGGAGAGACACTGATGGATGGAGGAATTGCGATGGGAAGTGAATGGAAGGCCAGGAGGAGATGAAGAATAAAGGAAGGAGAAGGACCCAGGCGAGAATAGGAAGTCAGGTGGAGAAGGAGCGTTAAAATATCAGAGGAGGTTATGATAGTAGTGAAAGGAATATGCCCTCAAGTCAATCAAAATTTGTATTTTGATGGGCTATTCTTTTATTTTCGAAACTCATGTAATGATATTTTTAAATAAATAAAAGATATTTATTTGATCATGTGCTGCATCTTAATTATTTATTTAAGATTATGATGAACCCCATAAATTAAGAATATAATTTTAGAATTATGATGAAATCATGCCTGTGAGATCTAAAATCTTAAAATCCTAATCTAAAATATTTTTAGTCGATGAAACATTAAGTTAGGGATCAACAATTCCGAAAAGACTAGCACATCCTATGTATGATTGATTAAAGGATGATTGATCTCACTATCACTTATTTATGATACTATTACAAGGATATGGGTGCTCATTAGAGAATGAGTTTATTAAATTGATCCAATTTGAGAACATCTAATGAAGTCTTATCTACATGTCAATAGATGGTTCTCATAGTGGGAGTTGTGCATGTAATCCTTTGACCTGAGACTACCATAGAACCTTTTATGCATGAATTCGTATTTTGATTCATATTCATTCATGACTTAGTCATGTACGGGATGATCTGGATATGGTGGATTGTATACGGAGGTTATGAGTAGGTCAATAAGGGATTGATCACTCCTAGAAAGAGGAGATCACATCCTACTTGCTTTAATCGAATGATGATTCAGGAAGACTTTGATCAAAGCATGATGAAAATTAGAAATGGTTTCTAATATTTCATTAATCAAATCATCATCATATGATTGAAAGAAAAATGAATATGAAAATGGATTTGATATAATTTCATATCCATAGTCATATTCAAGATGTAGGGTGATTGAAGGATCCTATTGCACGATAACTTTTTACTGAAGGATATTTTTGATTTTTTCATCAAAATTTCATATCTTCTAGGTAGACATGATACATTACTAGACATCAATCTTATCTTGTGGGCTTGATCGAATTAAAGAGTTTAATTTGATTATTAATTAGAAAGTGTTCTAATTGATCAAATCGGGTTAGCAAGTTTTGACCTAAATCGGTTTGATTGATTCTAACCAAATTAGGTCAAATTGCACCTGGATCCACAACTAGCAAGATGTGGAATCCAATGGGCCACACACAAAGGGAATTGATCAAGGGTCTAATTCGTATTAGATCATGTTTGCAGGTTGAATATGCTAGCACATATTGCAAACCCTAGCACCTAGATTCAAATCAGATTTGAATTGGGTTCTGATTTAGGCTAATTAAATCTAATTTAAGTCAAATCAAATTTGGCTAATTAGTTGGGTTGACCCTTGGCTTGCTAACCAAGAGATTGGGCATCATCTATTAGTAGCCTATGTGCCAGAGACTCTCTTTCTTTCGCACGTGGGATTTGGTCCATGCGCTAGGGACATGTGGCGCATGGATATGTTTTGATGCCAAAATCTTCCTTAGTTTTTTATGTAAATTTTGATACATGAATTTCAGATGAAGAAAGGGCATAGAAGAGTCCTTTTGCTAATGAATCTCTTCGTTGGTTATCTAGTATTTGGATAACCAAAGAGTCTTTGCCGCCCCCTTAGTTGTAGGCGCCCCTTGGACCAAGTCAAATGCCTTTGAGCTTTGAGTTTTCCATGCCATCCTTATCTCCATTCCCCATCTGAAATTGGTGCACATAATGATGGCCTTTGATGGTCTTGTGATCAGATCACAACCCTTCATAGGTGGCGCCAAGCAAAAATGAAACTACGTGACTTTTCAAAAACAATGGAGAATTATTTTTCGAAGAGTCATTCTGCATGAAGCAACTCTTGGACTTAATTTCCCTTGCTTCCATGTGGCATTATTTTCAGATGGGCGTGAGATGAGGATAGGGAAAGGGTGTGAAATTTGGTGGAAGCACCCCTACGTATAATATAAATAGGGGTGTGCTCCAAGAGTCTATTTCAATTCAGAACTCTCTCCTTCTTTCTTACATACTCTCCCTAATTATCCAATTGCTCTCCTCCTTCTCTTGTTAAGACAAAGTCCTATTAAAGGATAAGAGGTCTACTTTAGGACAAGGGCCTAGGAAGAGAGCAAAGGAAGATAAGGAGAATAGAAAGAAAGAAAAGGGTAGGCAAGAAGGGAGACAACAAGGCTAATGGAAGATTTTGCCCAAATAGATTTAATTCTTACAATAAGAATTAAATTGAAGGAATCTGAATTTTTATTATGCTAATGGCTTGATCAAGTCCCTGTGTGGATCAACATTGGAGAATAAAAATGTGGGCACCTGGTGGAACCCCTAACGGACTGCTACCGACGATCAGGATTAAGTTAGGATTAAGCAATCAGAGGTATGTTCCAATGTCCTAATTTACGTTATAAATGCATATTATATAATTTAAATTCTAATAAGGTGGTCCTAGGTTTTGGATTTGGTTTTATGATTTTATAATTTTGCTTTGAAATCCATGCTTCCGCCCTGTACACCAAACCCTACAAGTAGATCCTTTCTACCCCATCCCCGCTCGTTGCATGTCCCACTCATCATGGCAATGACTGACAAACTGATAGGGAGTTAATGGAGTCATACCTCGAGCCTTGCCCTGGGGGAAATTTTGAACTCTGGTTTTTTTGAATCACTAGAGGTTTAGGAAACTTCAGCGCTGGTTGGAAAAAAGCCAAAATTATTTGGTCTCCCAAGAGTGGAAAGCCAAAAGGGACTTCAACAGTCGCAGGTTTTATACTCCCTTCGTCCAAACTTTAGACTTAGGAGTAGGGGGACATGTGTTGGGGGTAAAGTAGCTCCCATCGAAGTCCTGCTCGATGTCCAACCTTGATGAGGCATAGCTTGAAATTATGGAAATAGGTCTTGAACTCCAAGGCAACTTTATAATTACAAACCCAGCCAAGGTTGGGTAATGAAGTTCAACCAGATGAGCTTGAATAGTGCCACCCCAATTTAGTCACTGGACAACCTTTAGGGTGGCCGAATTACTCTATTTCAGCCTAAAGTTTGGGTTAAACAATAGCCATCCTAAGCAGGTCTCCTGCACCACCCAATCCTTAACGGTTCTCGAGCTCCTATCCAACCAAATTCCTTCACTATGGATGGTAGATGCTATCGGCTACCTCTTATAGACCTCGATTGGATGGATTTGAATCAGCATAAGGACCTCGGCCAAAGGCACTCGGGTTAGTAATAGGACTTCGAGATCGATGTAAGTCCGAATTCACCTAGAAGAGATAGTCGAACTTCTAAAAGCATAAGTTAGGCTGCAGTCCTCATCAAAGAGCCTATTGTTCCCTCGCTTCTGGTGTGGATGTTTACATCTAATCTCGACCGACCATGAAGGTGGCCGAGTTTCTGAGAGCTATCAAAGGTAGCCTCAGTGGAATCTAATCATGAGTCCATCATTAACTACTTAGAAGCCGATCTTTAAGTTTGGCCAATCTAATTTTGAGTTCTCCATCTCCAATATGAATAACTCGCCACTAAGCATAGCTCCAGCTTCTCATCTGAACTCCATCAAATTAAATCCAACTACCTATAAGTGATGATAAATGATAGCCCACTCTTTGTAACAAACTTCGCATAGTCCGAATGGCCTACCGACATTCTGTTATGGCAATCACTATCATTCTGTTATGAGTTTCGCCTATAAAAGGGACCCTCCATATACGTTTTCATTTCTATGCACTAAGCTCTTCTCTCTACTCTAAATTCCTATGAACTCCATTTTTATTGGCTAGAGAACTGACTTAACCATCGAAGGATCCTATCAGAGCCATCCATCTTCGGTCTAGACTTCGTCTTGTAGGTTCCAACAGTGGCCGTCTCTTCCAGCTCCAGCGAGTTCCGACGTTAGCAGCCATTTTCTGAACCAACACTTATGAAGAGTAAATCCGATTCATTTGAAATGTTTAAATGATATCGCAATGAGGTAGAAAAATAACTTAAAAAGAGTATTAAAACTCTTCAATCAAATCAAAAAGGTGAATATCTTTTCAATGAGTTTTTGATATATCTAGGAAAGATTGTGATTCTCTCATAATGGACCCCTCCTAGAGCACCATAGCATAATGGTTTGCCTGAAAGGAGGAATCGAATCCTATTAGACATGGTTTGGTCCATAATGGGGTTTGCAAGTCTGCCATTTTTTTGGAGGGTAATGCATTTGAGACTGCTTGTTATGTTTTGAATAATGTTTCGAGTAAGTCTGTTGCAAAGACTCCATATGAGATATGGACTGGGCATAGCCCGACGCTCTCTCACTTTAGGGTTTGGGGATGTCCGGCTTATGTAAAATATTTATAGGCAAAAAAGCTTGGACCCAGGTTCGATAAATGCTTATTTATAGGATATCCTAAGAAAACTGAGAGATATTACTTCTACCTTGTTGAAAAGCAAAAGATGTTCAACAGCAATAGGACAGTCTTTTTGGAAAAGTAGTTCCTTAGGGAAGGAAAAGCTGCCTCTAATGTTGAGCTTGGTGAAGTTTGATAGGTGGAAGAAATGATACATTCAAATAAACCTGCAAAACTGGATTTGATAAGATCAAACCCAAAGCCCATTAAAGAGAAACCCTTGAGGAGATCCGGTAGAGTACTGCATCAACTAGATAGATACTATGGTTTCTTGGTCTGAAATGATGATCCTATTGAGCTCAATGAGAATGACGAGAATTCGATCACCTACATGGATGCCATGAAGAGATCTGACTCTGATAAGTGGCTAAAAGCCATGAAGTCCGAAATAGAGTCCATGAAGTTCAATTGTGTATGGAAACTAGTTGATCCACCTGAAGGGGTAAAACTCATTATGTTTAAGTGGATTTTCAAAAGAAAAAAAGCATAGATGGAAAGATGGAGACCTATAAAGCCCGTCTAGTTGCCAAGGGATATCGTCAGCATTATCGTATTGACTATGATGAGATATTTTTTTTGATGGTAATGCTTAAGTCCATTTGGATTATGCTTATGATAGCAGCATACCTGGACTATGAGTTTGATAAATGGATGTGAAGATAGCTTTCCTAAATGAAGAGCTGGAAGAATAGGTGTATATGATACAACCTGAGGGATCATATCCACGACGAGTCTAAGGTGTGTAGGCTTCAGAGATCCATTTATGGATTGAAGCAGGCATCTCGGAGTTAGAACATGCATTTTGATAAGATGATCAGTACGTATTACTTCGTTAAGAATGGAAAAACCTTGCACGTATAAATGGACTAATGATTCTATAGTCGTATTTTTTATATTGTATATGGATGATATTCTCTTAATTGAAAATGATATTCTTGCATTACAAAGAATAAAGATTTGGCTATCATCTCAATTCTCCATGAAGGATTTGAGAGAAGCTTCCTACATCCTAGGGATAAAGATCTATAGAGATAGATCTAAAACATTGCTTGGGTTGTCCCAGTCCACGTACATCGATACCATGGTAAAGCTATTTAGCATGGTGAATTTCAAGAAAGGCTATCTTCTAATAGGCCATGGGATTACTCTCTCAAAGAGGGATTGTCCAACAACTCCTCAAGAAAGAGAGCATATAAGTAGAATACCATATACTTCGATAGTGGATTCTATTTTATATGCCATGACGTGTACGAAATTGGATGTGGCATACTCACTAGGGGTAATAAATAGGTACCAGTTTGATCTAGGTGAGAATCACTAGATGGTTGTAAAGACAATTCTGAAGTATTTAAGAAATACTAAGGACCAATGGCTCACTTATGAAGATATTAACTTGAAACTTGTGGGACATACTGATTCCAACTTTCAACCAGATTATGATGATAGTAAGAGTGTATCAGGTTATGTGTTTACCCTGAATGGTGGAGCAATCTACTAGAAGAGTTCTAAGCAGCACACTGTGATCGATTTTATATGCGAGGTAGAGTATGTCGCGGCATCTGATACTACGAAGAAAGCTGTGTGGCTGCGAAAGTTCATCGATGAGCTAGGAGTGGCACCCTCCTTAGATGGTCCAGTTCTACTTTACTATGATAGCACTAGAGCCATAGCTCAAGCGAAGGAGTTGAAGGCACATCAGCGCACCAAGCAAATTCTGCATCGCTACCATCTTGTATGAGAGATCATGAAACAAGATGATGTCGAGCTTCAGAAGATCAATGGAAAGGAGAATGTGGCTAACCCATTAACTAAATCCCTCGAAATTAAAGAGTTCGATAATCATAAATGGAAGGTGGGTATTCAATACTATTCTGAATGGCTTTAGTCTAAGTGAGAGTTGTTGGGTATTATATCCTAAAGCTAATTATTTAGATGGTTGAGCTAAATATAATTTATACTTGAATTATAAATGAATAAAATTATTATTCTAGCTTTTCATCATGTTTGTGCATCTTCCTATAATGAACTCTTCTGTGATGAAGTTCTTAGGATTATTTAGACTTAATAAAGAAGGATTTATCATTTAGTCCTTAAATCTGATCACGACCAAATGATACGTTATTACCTAGGATGATAACATTTATCGAGTGTAGGTTGTTGCATGCCATATGGATTGGTTGTCTTCTTAACCAAGGAGTATGGAGATACTGGTATGGCATATAGGTAAAATGTTGGGGTATATTTTATCGATCGTGATCCAACTATGAAGCTCTCTGCTATCAAGAGTTGATCACGGAAGATATAGGTATAAGTATTTCTTAGACCTAAGATCACCATGGTGACTAGCAAGCAACTCATTGTACTTTGGTATCGGACTATCTGAATTTTTAATTTAGTTATGGAAGGTTACTAGGTGCAGTCAAGTACTTGAGTAGTCGATGCATGAGTCAAGATAGGATTGACCCCTCCAAGTGTTGGAGTAAATACATCACTGTATTTCAATTTAAAAAAACCTCGATCGGATAGTCCATATGACAGATACTGAATTTTAAAATACAATATGAATGAATTTTTATGATTGGAAGTTAAATCCTAGTTCATCCTTGGAGCATTGAGATCAAAGAGATGAATTATACGGTAACAATATGCCATAGGTTCGTCGATGTTGTGTTGCGACTATTCAATCTATTTGGATGTCGGATTTCATTACTAGATGGTCACATCGATTGGTATAGAAATTGATTTCTATACTATTGGTTTAGGATTCGAACCTTTAAGGTCACACATAATAGGAGTTTCTACCTGATCTGATGGATAATCAAGAGTCCCAATAGTCTGAGACTCTATGGTCAAGAGTCCCACTGGACTAAAACTCTATGACTAGGAGTCCTACTAGACTAGGATTCTACCATCAGGGGTCCCACTTGTTTGGATTTGATGCCTCAAATTCGACCTACAATAAGAAGAGAATCAATTTTCAGCATAGCAGTTGGGCCAACTCTGATATGCGGTCAAGTCGACTCTCTCAGGTAGACAGACAGTAAGAGTCCGGGCAAGATGCAGTCGAGCTAGCTCGACCCTTGATCGAGCTGGCTCGATGGAGGTGAATAGAACACGATGGAATTTTTTCTGTTTGGACATGGATTATAATTAATCCAAGGGATCTATGGAAGTTGCACGTGGATCCAATGGTCATGGAGGATTGCGGTCATAATCTGAAGGTTAGAAAATATTTCAAGACTCCATCAAGGACATGTTTGACTCATATTAGGAAAATAAGCCATGTTAGGACTCCTATGAACTACTGAGAAGAGGATTCTCATCCTATTTAAGGGGCTAAGGTGCTGTCGAGTAGAAGAGATGGTGCGTGTAGCATGAGAAGCACATAGAGAGGCTCAGGCAGCCATCAAAAGGATCTTGGCATAGTGTCAAGTACGTGCAGCCCATGAGAGAGAGAAGCAATAGGTGCATAGCATTCGGCGAGGAGGCTATAAGGGCAAAGCATCTTGTAGCTTCTGTGGATCTCCTTAGGATTCTAAGAAAATTTTTGTGAGGATTGCTTCTAGTTGAGAGAGATTTATGTACGATGAGTTAAGAGTGGGTGTTCTTCTCTTATACCTATTTTTCTCTTTCATAGTGAAGCTTTGCATGCCCCATGGAGGCGAGCCTTTAGGCTAATCCATGTACTTGATTATTTTTTTATTTTATATTTTTTTTCTACCATAATAATTTGGTACTAGATTCTTAACAAGCGGTATCAGAGTAGCTGATATCCTAATAGTTTGGTATCAGAGCGAGTTGATACCACAACAATTGGTATCAGAGCTAGATAGTACCGAAGTGTAGATTGTAGCAGTAGATAGAGATTGAAGAATATGAAAAAGATAAGCACAATCAAGATGGAGATCAATAGGTTCAATGGGAAGGGCAATTTTTTCTTGTGGAAAGTAAGGATAAAGGATGTCCTCATCCAACATGGGTTGATCGATGCTCTCTTATATGATGAGACAACCACCATAGAGGTGAAGGATTGGAAGCAAATCTAGATGCAGATGGTGAGCACAATTCGCTTGTTCCTAGCGGATGATGTGGTGATCCATGTACTTAGGAAGACTTCCCCGATGGCACTATGGTTAAAGCTCAAGGAGTTGTACATGGCGAAGTGGCTCACCAACATGCTATTCCTTTAGAGATAGTTCTACTAGCTATGGATGGATGAAGGCTAGAAAATATGGAAGCATCTATCCAACTTCTAGAAGATCCTCACCAACCTCCTCTGCATTGGTGAAAAGGTTGAGGAGAAGACTAGGGTGTTGGTCTTGCTAGCGTCGCTCCCTCTTTCGTATGAGTTCTTGGTGACTGCTCTTCTAGTGGAAAAGAGTACCATCAAGATGGATAAGGTCATTGCAGCAATACTCCAGAATGAGGTTCTTAGGAGGAAGAACCCAGCTTCAAGCTCAGATGATGGCAACTCAGCTTTGGCAATTTCTAGAGAAGCAAGAGGTAGTAGATGGAGTGGTAGAGGATTGTGAGAAGGATAATTCAGATCTAAGAAGAGAGATCCTAGTAAGATTAGATGCTATAGGTGCAACAAGTTGGAACATCGAGTCAAGGATTGCCCATACTCAAAGATCGAATGAGGGCTACTATAGTGATGGCCAATAGCGAGTCAGAGGATGATGTCCTGAAGATGTCTGATGAGGTATCTAGTTTTCTCCAGTAGTGGATTTTAGATTTTACATGCATATATTATGTTTGTTGTAGAAAGGAGCAGTTTGACTCCCTAGAGAGCAGTGATGGCATTGTTTATCTACTGAATGGATCGAGCTGTGCGATCAGAGGCATCGGGATGGTTAGTTGGAAGACACATGATGGTATAGTGAGGAGATTGGGTGAGGTCTAATACATACCTAATTTCAAACAAAATCTTATGTCACTGAGCAGATTGGATTTAAATAGCTACAAGTGGGTAGCTAGTGATGGAATCTTGAAGGTCATGCAAGATGATAGGATGATATTGGAGGAGAAGAAGAAGATAAGAGAACATTACTATCTAGTAGGAAGTCCAGTGCGAGGTGGAGCTTCAGGAGTCAGAGGGAGCCTAGTGCAAGGTGGAGCTCCAGGTGGAGATGGATCGGGCACGAGATGGGAGACTCGGAAGGATGAGAGGCGACATCATAGATTGAAGTTTTTATTGACGCAAGAGAATTCCCCAAGCAGGTCTGTGGTCAAAGTGGACATAGCCCATGATAGAGATGGGATCGAGTGACCTGGCTTGACTCCCACATTTGCCCATCCATGATCAGTAGGCATGCCCCAGGGCATGGGGGCGAGATGGATCACAATCTCTCAAAGTCAGGTGGAGGCCGAATGTCGAGTCAAGGTGGAGATTGTTAAGATTTAATACCTCAAATTCGATCCACAATAAGAAGAAAATCAATTTTCAGCATAGCAGTCAGGTTGGATCTAATATGCGGTCAAGTCAGCTTGGATTGAGATTGTTCTCCAGCTATGCAACTCAAGAGGGGGGTGAATTAGATTTTTAAAATTTTAAAGCTAATTTAAAGATATCAAGATTGAATGATGATATGCAAGACGTGTGTGTGAAGTGATTTAGGTTAGAAAAAAAATATAAAAGATTAGAAAGCAAGAATTTAACAAACTAAGGAAAGAAAGATAGCAAGTATCCACAAATAAGCAAGATTTATAGTGGTTCGGTGATTTTCTTGCACCTACATCCACTCTCCAAGCTCCTACTTGGGAATTGAGATCCACTAATCGTATTCAAACTGAATACACAATTGGAAACCTCCAATCCTAGTTATCCCAAGCTAGAACACTTATTTTCTGCGTATAAGCCAACCCAATACAATCCTATTCAAAGTTAGGATCAACCTTTTCAAGTTTTGGAACCCCCCGAAAACTTGAATCAAAACGGTAAAGCAGAGTAAAAGATTTAATGACAATCAAATACAAATTTAGCTCCCTTTATGAGTAAATAAAATCTTAAGAACGCTTTTCACAATAATGAAGAAAGCTTCTTTGATTTTCTTTAAGGTCGTTGGAGATTTGAAAGAGCTTTTGAGAGGTAGGTGAACTTGAAATGAAGACTTCTTTGCTTGAAGATGACTTTTCCTTAGGGCTGAAATTGAATCACACCAATCTCTTGTATTTTTTCCTATTTAAAGCCTTTTAGATCTTCAATAGGTGGAGGGGAGAATCTTGGGCAAGATTTATAGTCATTGGAGACATTAAAGAAACCATTAAAATCTGCCAAAATAAGAAAAATAGCCATTGTAGAAAAAGTTTTGTTGCAGGGGTTGACTCATGCCATAGGGGTTGACTCATGGCATAGGGGTCGACCTCGAGGTCGACCTCTGAGACAAAATTTAGAAAACAGCTATTCTATATTTTTATCCTTCGAAACAACAAAGGTCGACTCAAGGGTCAACCCTTGGCATGGAGATAGCGTGCCAAATAGCCCTTTTCAATAGGAGATGACCTAGGGGTCGACCCTTTCGCTTCAAACTTGATTTTCTCCCAAAATAAGCATCCAAAAATCATGGGACTACCTCCAAAGGATTAGAAATCTTCTATACTTGCTCTTAAGGCTCTCAGATCAAAACTTGATAAAATTATGATTTTGTCCCTGAAATACAAAAAATCTTTTTTCAAGCCAAATTCATTAGTAATCTCCTCAAATGCTTTGTAATCATTAAAATCAATTCTTGGAGCAATAATCTCTCCCTTTTTGATAATGACAAAATATTTGAGCATAAGCAAAAATAAAGCATGTAGAAGCATTGATTGAGGATTTCAAAAATTTTGAAGGAACATGTTACATTACATACTAGGATATTATATTCAATTATTTAACCAATATGGCATCAAGAGTAGTTTGATGATTACTTATAGTCAGGCATTTAAATGATTTACAAAAGTGTTTGACTTACTTATTTCTTTTGTCAATTTTACTTCAATTTTATTTCTTTTATCAATTTTACTTTAATTTTGCTTATAGCCCAATTTTATTTACTCTACTCTCCCTTTTTGACATCATCAAGTAAGATCTTAAAGGATTTTAAAGTTCAAAAATAAAAAAGCCTCCTCCTTAAGTTATTTCATATGTTGTCCTGTTAGAACAAAAGTTTATAACAAAACTTTTAATTTATAACATAATGATCATAATGAAATTTAGCCAATTCACAAAGATTTCATTTCACATCATTCAAATGACATCGTCACATATTTACATCCAAATGATTACCATAACATCAAGTCAACAAAATATATAAGTGCTAAACATTCAAAATATAAATGTATCAAAAGTATTCATGAGAATTAGGCCATCAAAATATACAAAATTCATGAATACAACTATCCATGACCCAAACAGCCAATAGTACCAATGCCATAAGTTTGATCCAAAAAAATATATAACCAATTATGACTTGACCAATAACTCACAGAAACAACTAAGAGATACTAGATCATAACCTAATACAAAAATGACTAAACTAAATCTAGTAGAGATCACGGCTGAAAGCATCTAAATCAGATAAGAAATCAAAGATATGATGGGATGTGTCAAATGATAGATGTATCAAATTCAAAAAATTAAATAAAAAATTTAGAAAATTAAATCAAATCAAATGAATCAGCTTTCTTTTAAAAGCTTATCATTTGAAATTTCTTTCTTTACAAAAAATTAGCTTAAACTCAAATATCAAAGGCGCTCCTCCTTTTTAAATGAATATGATTCTTTGAATAGATTTTCAAGTATGTACTTTTAAGCTTTAAGAGAATTAGAGCTTTTCAAAGATTTGAATAGTTGAATCAATCACAAAATTTAATTTATTATTCATTCTTTTCTTTTCTTAAATAAATTTCAATCAATTAAGCTCGAAAAAGATATATATCAGAAATGTATCGAGCAAAACAAAGATAGTATCAGAGCAAAAATGATTTTACAAAGATTTCTAAAGGCACATTAAAAATTTTATATTATATTCATATTTTTAAATGAGTTTCAAAATTAGAAGTATGTGTCAAAATTAATTTGTTTGGAGTGAGAATATATTTCAAATTAGCTTTAACTTCAATTAGTTATCAAAAATGATTTGGCAATCAAATCAATTGAATTTAAACTGAATAATCACATAAAGGCTTAAGTTAAAGGGATCATAAAACTAACAAAGTTCATTGTCCTTAACTCAAATTAATTAGAATATTCAGTCAAGGCTAGCTAGATAATATTTAACAAACAAACATCTTTTTCCTTATTTTTTAAGGATAAATACCAAAAAATTCATCACATAATATTTTCTCCCACTCTTTTTCATAATTATTATTGGATAAATTTATCTTTTAGCATTTCTTCCCCATTTTGAAAGAATACAATAAATTTAGAATGAATATATATATATATATATATATATATATATATATATATATATTAATTCTATTTATGAACAACATGGATTAAAAACGCATCTCTCCCTTTTTGAATAATATAAATGTATTAAATAAAATTATTTTGAACTTTAAAGATACAAGAGAGATGGAATATTTTAAAGATTAAAGATTTTAAATAGATCATTCAAAGCAAATTATAAGATATAATCAATTTTTTAGGGATCATCTCTTCTTTTCTTTTATTATATATATTAAGATCAATAAAATACAAAACAAATGGTAAGCTGTCTGATATCAATTGATTAAAAACTAAAATCCTCTTTTAAGATCAAAAATTATTTTTTGATACCAATTAATTTTCAAAAAAAATAAATAATATGATCAAAATGTGTAAAATACAAATAGTTGCTTAAAATGAATTAAATGATCAAAATCATTAGAATGCTCAAATAAATTCATGAGATAAATGAAGTACAATTATTTATCCATGATTTTTCTTATTAAGTTCAAAAATAATTTTTCTTCTTATAGTCAAGAAAAAGATAAAAAGGATGGATAATTTTTAACTTAAAGTAATAAAATTAAGTCTCAAGGATTGATCCAAAAATATTAGTAGAGGATAAGTTGGGATCAAAAGAAGGATAATTAAGCAGAAGGATCTAGAATTCCCAATTCTCTTCTAATCTCATAGAATTTATCTTCACTTAAGGCCTTAGTAAAAATATCAGCCAATTGATTTTCAGTACAAACATAATAAAAATTATGTCATTATTTTGAACATGCTCTCTTATGAAATGATGTCTTATTTCAATGTATTTTGATCTAGAGTGTTGGATTGGATTCTTAGTTAGATTTATGGCACTAGTATTATCACATCTTATGGGAGTTTTGTTTAGTTTAACGCCAAAGTCCTTAAGTTGTTGCTAAATCCACAAGATTTGTGCATAACAACTTTCGACTATAATATATTCAGCCTCAACCATAGATAATGCTACCGAATTTTGCTTTTTGCTAAACCAAGAGATTAAATTAACTCCTAGAAATTGACAAATTTCACTAGTGCTTTTTCTATCTAATTTACATCCAGTAAAGTCTGCATCTAAATATCCAATTAAATCGATTGATGAATTCTTAGAGTACCATAAACCTATGGATTGAGTTTCTTTTGGGTATTTAAGTATTCCTTTTACAGCATTTAAATATAATTCTTTTGGATTAGATTGAAATTGTGCACATAAACAAATACTAAACATGATATCTGATCTACTAATAGTTAAATATAATAAAAAATCAATCATGCCTTTATAAAGTTTTTGATCAATGCATTTACCTCCTTCATCTTTGTCAATTTTACATGATGGACTCATGGGGGTACCAATTACTTTGGAGCTCTCCATCCTAAATTTATTGAGTAGTTCTCTTATGTACTTGCTTTGAATGATGGAGATTTCTTCTTTTGTTTGTTTGATTTGAAGTCCGAGGAAGAATATTAGTTCACCCATCATGCTCATCTCGAACTCTTCCTACAAGAGCTTAGCAAAATCTTGACGTAAAGTTTCATTAGTAGATCCAAATATAATATCATCAACATATATTTATATTACTAAGATGTCATCATGATCTCTTTTAATAAAAAGGGTTGCATCAACATTTTCTCTTAAAAAACCATTATTAAGCAAAAATTTACTTAGTCTTTCATACCAAGCCCTAGGTGCTTGTTTTAAACCATATAATGCTTTAATTAATTTGAAACCATGATTTGAAAAAGCATGATTTTCAAAATTGGGACATTGTTCTACATAAACTTTTTCGGCAATATATCTATTTAGAAAAATATTTTTAACATCCATTTGAAATAGCTTGAAATTCATAAAGCATGTATAAGTGAGTAAAAGTCTAATTACTTCTAGTCTAGCAATGGATGCAAAGGTTTCATCAAAATCAATTCCCTCTTCTTGATTATAACCCTTAGCAACTAATCTTGCTTTATTCCTAATTATATTTCCATTTTCATCCAATTTATTTCTATATACCCATTTTTGTACCAATTAGTGGATAATTTTTAGGTCTTGATACTATGGTTTATACATTATTTCTTTCGAATTGATTAAGTTCCTCTTGCATTGCATTTATCCAATTATAATCTTTTTCGGCCTCATCAATAGTTTTGGGTTTAAAATAAGAAAAAATGCAAAATGATTGTATATCTCTAAGTGAAGAGCGAGTTCTTACCCCATGTGTAGGATCACTAATAATTAGTTCTTTGGGGTGATTGTGAACATACCTTCATTCTTTTGGAAGATCATTTGTACCTTGAGGTTATACTTGTTGTCCTTCATCCTTAATTTCTTGCTTGTCTTTATGATTCTCTTCATTTTGAATTGTTGAATCCTTTAGGATGATCTCCTTCATTCCTTCTATAAGAGGATCTACATCATTAATACCGTCACTCTTTCTTGATAGAAGATCATTAGTCTCATCAAAAATAACATGTATTGACTCTTCTACTACTAAAATTCTTTTGTTAAAAACTCTAAAAGCTTTACTAGAAGAAGAGTAATCAAGAAAAATAGCTTCATCAAATTTTGGCATCAAATTTACCTAATTTTTCTTTACCATTATTCAAAACAAAACATCGGCAACCAAAAATATGAAAATATGCAATGTTAGGTTCTCTTCCTTTTCAAAGCTCATAAGATGTTTTCTTTAAAATTGGTTTGATTAGGGCATGGTTTAAGATGTAATATGCTATGTTAATTGCTTTCGTCCAAAAGTATCTTGGAAGGTTGCTTTCACATAGCATAGTACAGACCATTTCTTCTAGAGTTCTATTTTTTTTTTCTACTACTCCATTTTGTTAGGGTGTCCTAGGTGCTGAAAAATTATGGCTAATTCCTTTATCATCACAAATTTTTTTAAAATCTTAATTTTCAAATTTGGTTCCATGATCACTTTGAATGCTTTAAATTGAAAATTCTTTTTCATTTGTAATTTTTTGGTAAAACTTTTTGAAAATATGAAAAGTTTCATCTTTGTATGCCAAAAAGAAAATCCATGTAAAACGTGAGTAGTCATCGATAATTACAAAATCATAACATTTTTCACCTAAGCTTACTATTCTTGTAGGACCAAATAAATCCATGTGCAAATTTCAAATGGCCTAGAAGTTGAAACAATGTTCTTAGATTTGAATGAAACTCTTGTTTGTTTACCTAGTTGGCATGCATCACAAATTTTATCTTTTTCAAAGTTTAATTTTGGTAAATCGATAACTAATTCTTTTTTGATAAGCTTTGAAAGTGAATGCATACTAATGTGTGCAAGTCTATGATGCCAAAGCCAACTAGTCTCACTAATTTTGGCATTCATAGCTACTAGACATTGCATGTTTATCACAGAAAGATCATTCAAATCTACCATATAAACATTACCATGTCTATGACCAACTAACTTAATGCCATCATTATTGGAATTAGTTACAAAGCACAATGAAGATTCAAAAATAACTTTATAATTCTTGTCATAAAATTGACTAATACTTAAGAGATTGTGTTTTAAACCATTTACTAATAAAATATTTTCAATATACTTGGAGGGAGTGATACCGACATTACCTATACCAATGATCTTTTCTTTTTTATTATCTCCAAATATAACCATCCCTCCATTTTTAGCATCAAACATGATGAATTGGCACTCATCATCGGTCATGTGTCTTAAGCATCCATTGTCAAGATACCATCTTCGATTTTCTTCTTTGGATGCAAGACACACCTACATGCAAAATCAAGTCCTTACTCTAGGTACTCAAGTTTTCTTGGGTCCTTTAAGGTTACTCACAATAGTTTCTTTTGAAACCCATATTTTCTTTACATTTGAATTGTTAGAGAAGCATGTATAAGATTTGTGTCCTAATTTACCACATTTAAAGAAAGTAACATTTAAAAATTTATTGCTTTATGAATTTATAAAAAAAAATTTCAAAATTTTTTATTTTCTTAGGGAGTTATAGCCTAGATCGGTCTTATCATAAACAACCTTTTGATTTTCAAAAATCTTATGAAGTTTATTTGAACTCAAAGTAATTTTTTCAACTATCTATTTTAAATTACCAATTTTATTTTTTAAATTTAGATTCTCTTGAGTTAAGACTAGTTTTTCACTTAGGATAGTTTCATTTTCTTTTAGCAAGATTTGATTTTTTAATTTTAGTTCTTTATTTTTAGTTCCTAACTTTTTTAAATCATCTACTAAATCATAGAAGACTTCTTAAAGTTCTTCGAATGTAAATTCATTTGAGATTTTAGCACTTACCTCATTCTCATGTGCCATAAGGCATAGGTTGGCTTGTTCATGAGCTTCTTCCTCTTCGGAGCTCGAGTCATCACTATCACTCCATGTTGCCACCATAGCCTTGTATATCTTGGAAACCTTTTTAAGTTGAGGACATTCAAACTTAAAGTGCCCCGACTTCTTACATTCATAGCAAATAAGGGGTTGCTTCCTATCATTTTTCTTGCTATGCTCCCCTTTGGTAGGTAGCCTCTTCCTCATCTCTTGTTTTCTCTTCAAAAATTTCTTGAACTTTCTTATGATGACGGCTATTTTTTCATCTTGTTCTTCATCTTTCATTTCATCAGATTTCTCATCTTGTTAAGTGGTGGATTTAAGGGCTATTATCTTTTTTTCTTGACATCTTCTTCTTGATCTTGTTTCATGCGTAGCTCATGCGTTATTAGTGATCCTAGAAGCTCCTCCAAGGGTAAAACATTCAAATCTATGGCTTTTTGGATTGCAGTCACTTTGGCCTTCCATGTCCTTGGTAGAGACCTAAGAATCTTCCTCATAAGGTTACTATTAGAATAAGACTTGCCAAGACTTTTAAGATCATTTATAATATCCATAAATCTAGTAAACATTACAATTATTGACTCATCATGATCCATTTTGAAAAGTTCATATTTATGCACAAGCATGTTAATTTTTGACTCCTTAACTTGATTAGTGCCTTCATAAGTTACTTTTAATCTATCCCATATTTTCTTAGCCGACATGCATGTTGAAATAAGATTAAATTCATTAGCATCTAGAGCACAATATAAAATATTCATGGCTCTTGCCTTGAGTTGAGCCATTTTTTTATCAATCTCATCCCATTTTTTTTGGATTTGATTGATTTCTCACCATCAATTATCTTAGTGGATGTGTGTGGTCCATTAACTATGATACTCTACATACCATAGTCAAGTGCTTTGATGAAAATTCTCATCCGAACTTTCTAATAGGTATAGTTTGTCCCATTGAAAAGTGGAGGTCAGTTTGTGGACCGCCCCTCGGCTAGAAAAATACTAACTTAGATTACCATAGATCTTTGGCTCTTTGATGGTTAAATCAAAGTAGGGCTAGAGCACTGGACTCTGATACCACTTGTTGCCCAGCTATGCAATCTAAGAGGGGAGGATGAATTAGATTTTTAAAATTTTAAAGCTAATTTAAAGATATCAAAATTGAATGATGATATGCACGACGTGTGTGTGAAGCGATTTAGATTAGAAAAAAATATAAAAGATTAGAGAGCAAGAATTTAACAAACTAAGAAAAGAAAGATAGCAAGTATCCACAAACAAGCAAGATTTATAGTGGTTCAATACTTTTCTTGCACCTATATCCACTTTCCAAGCTCCTACTTGAAAATTGAAATCCACTAACCATATTCAAACTAAATACACCATTGGAAACCTCCAACCCTAGCTATCCTAAGCTAGAATGCTTATTTTTTAGATACAAACTAATCCAATACAATCTTATTCAAGGTTAGGATCAACCTTTCCAAGTTTTGGAATCCTTTTAAAACTTGAATCAAAATAGTAAAGCAGAGTAAAAGATTTAATGACAATCAAATACAAGTTTAGCTCCCTTTGTGAGCAAATAAAACCTTAAGAACACTTTTCACAAAAATGGAGGAAGCTTCTCTGATTTTTCTCAAGGTTGTTGGAGATTTGAAAGAGATCTTGAGAGGTAGGTGAACTTGGAATGAGGGTTTCTTTGCTTGAAGATGACTTTTGCTTAGGGTTGAAATTGAATCACACCAATCTCTTATATTTTTTCCTATTTAAAGCCTTTTAGATCTTCAATAGATGGAGAAGAGAATCCTGGGCAAAATTTATAGTCATTGGAGATATTAAAGAAATCATTAAAATCTATCAAAATAATAAAAAAAATAGCTGTTGTAGAAAAAATTCCTTTGCACGGGTCAACTCATGGGTCGACTCATGGCATAGGGGTCGACTCATGGCATAGGGGTTGACTCATGGGTCGAGTCATGGCATAGAGATCGATCTCGAGGTCGACCTCTAAGATAAAATCCAAAAAAATAGTCATTCTATATTTTTATCCTTTGGAACAGTAGAGGTTGACCCTGAGGTCGACCCTTGGCATAGAGACAGCATGCCAAATAGCCCTTTTCAGTAGGGGACGACCTAGGGGTCGACCCTTTCGCTTCAAACTTGATTTTCTTTGAAAATAAGCATCCAAAAATCATGGAACTGCCACCAAAGGATCAAAAATCTTTTATACTTGCTCTTGAGACTCTCAAATCAAAACTTGATAAAATTATGATTTTGCTCCTGAAATACAAAAAATCTTGTTTCAAGTCAAATTCATTAGTAATCTTCTCAAATGCTTTGTAATCATCAAAATCAATTCTTAGAGTAATAGAGATAGAGTCGGCTCAAGCCACAACCGAGCCAGCTCTTCAGGCAAATAGACAACAAGAGTCCGAATGAGATGCAGTCTAGCCAGCTCAACCCTTGATCGAGCCAACTCGATGGAGGCAAATAGAATATGATGGGATTTTTTCTATTTGAACTTGGATTGCAATTAATCCAAGGGGTCTACAGATGTTGCACATGGACCATAGGATCTAGTGACCATGGAGGCTTGTGGTCATGATCTAAAGATCGAAAAATATTTCAAGACTCCATCAAGGACATGTTTGACTCTTATTAGGAGAACGAGTCCTATTAGGACTCTTATGAACTATTGAAAGAAGGATTCTCATCCTATTTAAAGGGCTAAGATGCTGTGGAGCACAAGAGATGGTGCGTGTGGTATAAGAGGCATGTAGAGAGGCTCAGACAGCTACTAAAAAAAGCTTGGCAGTGCACTGAGTGCATGCAGCCCGCGAGAGAGAGAAGCAATAGATGCATAGCATCCAATGAGAAGGCTATGAGGGTAGAGCCTCTTGTAGCTTCTATGAATCTTCTTAGAATTTTGAGAGAGCTTTTGTGAGGGTAGCTTCTAGTTAAGAGAGATTTATGTACGATGAGTTGAGAGTGGGTGTTCTCCTTTTGTACCTATTTTTCTCTTTCATAATGAAGCTTTGCATGCTCCATGGAGGCGAGCCTTTAGACTAATCTATGTACTTGATTATTTTTTATTTTATTTCTTTCTTCTTTCTACCATAATAATTTAGTATTAGATCTTTAACATGTGGTATCAAAGTAGCTGATATCCCAATAGTTTGGTATTAGAGCAAGTTGATACCACAACACCACTGGATTAAAATTTTAATATTATTAGAGCATTAATTATCAATTAAATTATTAATTTACTTAATTTGATTGAGTGATGAGAATTTGATCAAATTTGATTGAATTTGATTCGAATAGATTTGACTCAATTATGTTGTGAGATGACCTAATCCTTATGGAAGATTCGACCCTAATTTAATCGAGATCTAGATCTAATTAATTTTTAATTTAATTAAAATTTAATTAGTTTAGGTTAAGCCTAATTTGATTATATTTATCCTAGCCTAATTGATTTTGGACAAGTATGTTTGGACTTAATCAATTACGATAAAGTTCAAATGTTTAAATTCTCCCTATGCCTTGACTCTTTGACCTCACCTCTTCCCATGCACATTATGGTATGTGTTTAAGTTTTATCCACACCATAATCTAATGTTTGTGCCCACTCTTATCTCCCTCTGACCTAGTTCAAGTGTTGGATCAGATTAGATTGAAGTTGAATTTTGAATTTAACTTGAATTAGTTGGTTTGGTTGAAACCTCCTAATCCTCTCATCCTTATCTAGATTCCATGCCACCCATGCTTTTGTCGCACTTCTTCATGAGTTTTTTTAGAGTAGCCACGTAGAAGGAGAGTCTTTTTGCTCATCGCCCACTTGAATGGTGCGTTGGAGGTGGATAAGATGCCACTTGAATTTAAATTCAAGTGGGAGGTTGAAATGAGTTCAACCTCTCCATCTTATCCTATCTTACATGTAAAACACATCGAAGTGCATGCCTATTAAAATTAGATATTTTTGGGCATGCATAAGTTTGAGAGTGTGAGCATGCATGAGGTATCTGAGGGATTCCTGGAGAGAGAAAATTAGAGGGGTGCCACTTCCTAGGTGAGAGAAAATCTAGAGAGAGACTCTGGACCGTTCCATTTTCTCTACCTATCTCATGTATTTTAAATGGTTTAATGTGCATGTGAATTTTTTTTTGTGAAAAGGGTTTTATGAAAAATAGAGAGATGGGGGTGAGGATCATCTGAGTGTAAGTTTTGAGTATCAAAAAAATCCAAAAAGTCTAGATTTTAGGTTTTTGGGGGTGCAAAATTCTAGGATTTGGATCCTGGGTTCGGGTGGAGAGATTGAGCACTATGAGTGCCCGATCACTACCAATTTTTCACCACCACCTCATCATCCTCCATACTACATCCTCTGATCTTCTAGAGCATCTAGAAGTTTAGAAAAAGATCATCAATTAGATTGACAAAAATCAGTTGTCGAAGGCTTCGACGAGGAGATAGCATTCCAGTGGAGCTAGTTGAGACCAAGAGCTCGATGTGGATTGATCATACCGAACGAGTGTGCAGCTGCATCATGACATGATGGGGCTTCTTCTAGTGATTTTAGATTACAAAGTTCGACATCCATGCTCAGGTATTTTATTTTGAACACAGGTCGGTCAGCAAATATAATTTGCTAATCAAATATTTTTAATTTTCTATTGCATATATACATGTCTAGATCCTAGTGTTGGATTTTTGATTAGATCAATGCATGCATAAAATTAATATTAGATTAATTTTTAGTTTCCACTATAATTAAAATTCAAAAAAAAATTGAAATGCATACTTTAAACCCTACATGATTTTCATCAGTTTGGACTCCCTCGTCAATATCATGTAGAAGAAAGGAGAGTCCATCCAAACTTATGTCAGCCATTTTAATGCTGCTACTTTGTAGGTCCAAAATTTGAATCAATCTATTGCTATGGTTGCATAGAAGGGCGATCTCTAAAAGAATGATCTCCTTTTCTCTCTAAAGAAGTACTCCCAAGACTTACTGATATGCTAGCTTGGGCTAAGGCTATGTTTGAGCAGAGGAGGCCTTCCAATTGAAAGATGAAAAAGCTATAGGTGAGTGGTAGGCAGGTGAATCTAATAAGTCTGCTATCATTGAGAAGCTGAATGAAGCTTGGCCATGCTCCAGAATCTCTCCTGAGTGCAGACAAGTCCAAACTCCATCTCGAGCTCGTCGATAATATGATTTGATGAAGATCGACTTCATTGAAGAAATGACTACACCAAAAATAATAAAAGAGGTTTAACACCTGATGGAAAAAGTTGCAACTCTAAATCGCTTTATCTCAAGATCGGCTGAGCATTGCATGCCCTTCTTCCAGGCACTCAAGTAGCCAAAGAACTTCTACTGGACTCTTAAATGTCAGCAAGCCTTAGAAGAATTGAAGAACTATCTGAGCTCACCTCCTCTCCTTGCCATGCTCGAACCTGGTGAAGAATTATTCTTATACCTGATTGTGTCTCCCATTGCCATTAGAGCTGTCCTGATCAAGGAAGAGGCAAAAATTCAGAAGTCGATCTATTATATAAGTCGAGTTCTGAGGGATGTGGAAACAAGGTATACAAAATTAGAAAAATTAACTTATGCCTCATTGATTGCAACCAAGAAGCTTCGACCTTATTTCTAGGGGCATACAATCACACTTCTCACTAAACAACTCATCAAAGCAGTTCTTCACCAATTTGATACCTCTGGAAGAATAGTGAAATGGGCAACTGAGCTCACCGAGTCTGACTCAATTTCTAACCTCAGCCATCCATTAAAACTCAGATATTGGCTGACTTCATAGTAGAATGCACCATCCTAGATCCAGCCGAATCTGAGGAACAAGAAGTTTGTATTTCTAGTTTACAACCAAACTCCTCTGAAGAAAGAGTAGATCTTCCTGAGGACTTTTCGGCTCTATATGCTGATGTTTCATCTAGTGCCTCTAGAGTGAGCATGAGCTTGATTCTAATCAATCTAAAAGGAATTATGAAGCTCTGATCATGGGATTGAGAATAGCTACAAAATTGAAAGCGGACCATGTAAAAGCCTATAGTGATTCTCAATTGGTAGTGGGGCAAGTCAATGGTACTTATGAAGCCTGAGAGAAAAGCATGAAAAAATACTTGAAAAAGATGAAGAGCTTAATTTTGGCTTTCAGTAGTTTCAATATTTAACAAATCTTTAGAGCAAAAAATACTAGGACCGATCTTCTCTCGAAATTAGCTATCTTGGCTCCAAATGAGTTGTTGAAAGAAGTCTTCTTTGAGGTTCTACAGCAACCAAGTTCAGAGAAATCCCAGACAGTAATGTAGGTTGATCATGAGCCCAGCTGGGTTGATCCTCTAATTCTATACCTTAAAGATAGAATTCTTTTTAGAGATCCTAAAGAAGCTTGAAAATTGAGAAACTAGGCCTTTCGTAATGTTTTATATGAGAATAAGTTGCATAAAAGGTCGTACTCCTTGCCACTCCTTAAATATCTCCAACCTTTTAAGGTTGATTATGCATTGAAGAAAGTTCATGAAGGAATATATGAAAATCATTCAAGAGCCAGATCTCTATCCTATAAACTACTTCAATAAAAATATTATAGACCGACTATGCATCAAGATGCCATAGAATATGTGAGAAAATATGATCGATGCGAAAGGAATGCCAACATCCAGAGACATCTAGCCTCACAACTCATACCTCTAAGTGCCCCATGGCCATTTGCATAGTAGGGAATGGATATACTCAAGCCCTTTCCCATGGCATCTGGGCAGGAAAAATTTCTTTTGGTGGTAGTGGATTACTTTACCAAATGGATCGAGGTCGAACCACTAGTAAAGATTATTGAAGCTAAAATGCAGAACTTCATCTAAAAGTCGATAGTCTGTAGGTTCGACCGACCTTGGACTACCATTACTGATAATAGAGGCCAGTTTTCAGGAACAAAGTTCGTCGAATTCTATGAAGATCTAAATATCTTCCATCACTTTATATCAGTAGCTCACCCATAAGTAAATAGCGAGGCCAAGGTAACTAACAGGATCCTATTGTAACGATAAAAATAAGGCTTGAAAGGACAAAAGAAACATGGGTGGATGAACTTTATCATGTGCTCTAAGCTACAAAACCATCTAAAGGTTGCCAACTGGAGAGACTCCATTTGCTTTGTCTTTTAGGACTGAAGCGGTTATCCCGGTTGAACAGAAACTTCCTTTAGTGCAAGTTGAAGCCTTTTATTAAATAGAACAATTCATAGGATCTCAGAGCAAACCTTGATTTGTTAGAAGAAAAGTGAGATATTGGTGGAAAAAATGGTGCCGATGCTAGAGTCGTCGGAGGGGATGGAGATGAAGCCGCTGACATGACCTGCAAGAAGAAGTCCAAAATAGGAGGTGGGTGGCTCCGATAGGACCCTCCGATGCTCAAGTCAATTCTCTGACCAACAAGAATAGAGTATTCAGGAGAATTAAGATGGAGATGAGAGCTTAAAGAAAAAACATATCTAGAGGATCCCTTATATAGATAGAGCATGTAATAAATTAATGGTGATAGCCATAATCGTCTAGTAGTATGTCGTTCCAGCCATGTGGAGTGTTAATAGAGGATGGAGGTTGAATTGTCCTGAACTTACAGAGCAGTTGGGATCCATTTGATGAAGTAATAATCCGGATTTTGATAAGGCCTGATAATTATTGGTGCTCCTTAGTACAGAACTCAGTCATCAAGCCCACAAGAGTATATTATAATTTTGGTAGCTCGGACTGGCAACGAAGGTTAAGTGCCTAAGAGTAGTGCCGTATGAGATGATGAGGTTCCCACCAATAAATGCACTCCAAAAGGAGTGATCATTGGAGGAGTTGTCTGGAAGAAGGCGGACAGGAATCCTGAGAAGGCAGGTGACTTGAGGAATTCATCTGAGAAGGATTGACACAAAAGATTCGTCATTTGAGAAGGAGTGTGACCGGGGGAAATTCTATTTGAAAGGAGCGCGACTAGAATAGTTCGTCATTTGGAAGGAGCGTGACTTGGGGAATTCATTTGAAAGGAGCGCGACTAGAGGAGTTCGTCGTTTTCAATAAAGAAGTCTAGTTGCCTTCAGAATTTGCAACTAAGCAGAGTCAGAAGGGTTGGGCTTTGGTCCTGTTATTCCTCTTAAGTCAAAAATGAAGGAGCAAGGGTGGTTCTCCCAAGGCTTGGGAGAACATGGAGGAGTCAAGGTGGCGGCTTGGATCAGCTGAAGTTATATCAACTGAGAAGGAGGGCTAATACATTATCAAGCTGGCTCAGATACAAGTCGAACCAGCTCGAAATGAGATCGAGCCAGCTCAGGCCAAAATCGAGCCAACTCTCTCGAATAAACAAAGAATATGTTTTTGGGAATTTATGGCTTAGCAGGCGATCAAAGCTAGCACGAGTGTTCGTCGAGCCAACTCGAATTGGCAGACAAATGAGCACGAGTTTCTTTGTTTGGACTTGGATTGGGTATAATCCAAGGGATCTTAAGGCCTGGGTTGAGAGGTCTTAAGGTGGCTAACTTATGTATAGGGCTAAGTCTTTAGTTCTAGGGATGAGAGCAGACAAGATATGGGCTTGGGTAAGTGCTTTCTTATATGAGTTACCCTAGAAAAGTTTTTTAGGGCTAAGTCATGTTGACTGATAAATACCATAAATTTATCAATAAAAGTATTAATTTATTAATTAATTTATATTAATTAATGATCAATTTATATATATTTTTAAAAAATTAATATTTTTATTAATTAAAAGATTAATTAAAAAATAATAAAATATAAAATATAAATTTTTTTATCAGTGGAAAGAGCTCATTTTTTTGATCATAACAAAATAAGTTTGAAGCAAAATAGAGCTAAAACGAAGAAGATATAAATTTCTAATAATAAAAGAAAAAAAAATTAAATAAAAAAAGAAAAATGGCTCAGCCGGCTCTGCAAGCCAGCCAAGCCATCAAAGTTGACTCAGCCGTAGAAGCCATTAGCTAGTCCATGATCCAAGCATGGACCGCCAGCTTAGCAGACACCGATGAATCACGGTGCGACACGTGGTGGACCTAGACCCTTAAAGGGTCCACAGAAATCTATCGTGGCTCATAGGATATTTTGGACTTTTCACTCGACAACAGAAAAAGCTTGATAAGAACGCGATGTTGTTGTTAAGACACCATATTTATCAGTTTAATCTGACTTCTTAAAATAATTAAAAATGCATAGATAGTAGTGAGTCAAATCGAATCCATAGGGAAGGTAGTATTTTTAGATTTGAAATCTTTGATTTTTTTTTAAAAAAAATTTAAAAATAAAATTTGAAGTTAAAAATTAAAAAAATAAAAATTAAAAGGTGCAGAAATTTAAACTTGGTACTAAGATCTACTAGTTAGATCTTAGCATCTACTTGTAGGAAAATAAAAAGTAATAATTAAAATATAGAAATTAAATTAATAAATAAAATAAAAGCATAAAAAAAAATAAAAATAAATATTTCATTAATTTAAAAATTTAAGAATTTCAAATACATAAAAATTTAAAAAAATAAAAATAAAATAAAATAGCTGATCTTTGATCTTGGATTGAACATGTGGTGAAATGATGGTGTAAGAAAGTCCATGCTTTTCTCTTCAGACATCAGTTGCTCGACAGCAGCGCATATTTAACAATACCCGTAGCTTCCTCCATCCTTATACCAATCAGCTCATCTTTTGCATCGAAGACGTCGTTTTCTCAGAAGCCTAAGGTGTTCTCTTTTTATAGAGCAGGAGGCTGGGTAAGGTTTCTTCTAGGCAATGTGGGACTAAGGACTTTTTATTCAAAAATATAGGAAAAATCTCTATAGTATAAAATGCATTAAAAGGAAGTCATTGGCATGAATTAGTTGTCTCTGGATGAAATCTAAGCCATTGATAGGAAGATTCAATCGAATCAAGAATTCATCACAAACATCAGGATGTGTATAGCCCAGATTAGGTCGGATTTAAATTATTTGCCATTATCCGATCGCACGTTAATGAAAAAAAATCTACCGACTGAATCTGAAGGAAATATCTCTGATATTTCTCGATCCAGGGTTCGTCCAAGATCTGAATCATGATCCATGAGAACGATATATTCAAAAAAATTTCTCTTTGATACATTCAGATCGTTGATATATTTCAAGATCTGATTTCTTATTATTTTAATAAATAAAATAAAATAAGATAAATTAAATCAAAATTATCAATTTACCTTGATTTGGGGGTAATCCTATTCTACCCGTATACGATGATCCTGATTGCAGCAGAAGGTTTCTGGATCTAGCCCATGCAAGTGCCTGCCTCTACCGGTATCCACTCGGGTTGGATCTGGAGAATCCTCTTCTTCTCTATACGCCCCATTAAGAAATCTAATCTGGATCTGTCTGGAGGATTTCAATAACTCTTTTAAGATCTGCATAGTCATCCTTTTAGCACAGAACATCGGCAGACCTTCTTGCTTTTCAAATCCGCTTTCCCAATTTGATCTGAATCGCACCATACCAATCAAAACTCTTTTCGGACGTGCGGAGAGCAAGGGAGAAGATGACTGTCTAGGCAGTTGGGAGGAGGGAGAGGCAGCCTTGAGGCTGGGGATTCTCAATTAAATTGCTATTTGCGACTGTAGAAATTAGGGTTGGACGCTAGGGGTCCTTACTTATAGACCTCTTGTGATCCAATCCTCCTTCCTCTCAACCTCAACCCTTGTGAGAATCAGATCTAAATCTGATTTGTTGAATAGAGACCCCTGGATTCTCTCCTTAGAGGGTGCCAAAGAACTCGAATCAACACTGGATCTTAGAAGAACTCTGTTGGAATCCAAATAGGGGAGGTGGAGTGCCTTGTCATAACAAGGAACTCCTAGCGCTTGCGGCATCCTACTTGGGCCACGCACACGCTATGGCGTAGCGTGCCTTCTCCCTTGCCAGGTTTGGCTCAGGTCTGGAGGGGACAGAGCCCCTACCAAGCTCTCAATAGGTGCATAATGACAGTGTTAATCAAAAGTCAAGGTGTCATGGTCAAACATTGACCAGTCAAAGGTTAGACTTTTTGACCGCAAAGTCCAAAGAATAGAAATGCGCAGGTAATTTTTACGAAATAAAGCAACCTATTCTGACTTGGACAACTCCAGTCAACCAAATGAGGCCTCTGATTGAGCACAAACTCCTGTGGCTTAGTCAGGACCAACTTAGTTTATGATAGCAAAGAAGAACTTTTTATGGTTCAATGGAGTGCTAGCACGATTTTCTCTGGAACTAATTGAATCTACATTACAGATCAATTGAACTAGATCAGTTCAATTTGATGATTCAACAGATTCAAACCTTGTTTGTGTGACCCATGTTAGTTCAGTTCTGCAATGGTATGGTGGGGTTATATGTCATGATCTACATCATAAGATTCATCTATCAGAACAATCCTTTCGATGGATCTAGAATTTCTCTTTGATCGAAACAAGCTAAATGATCGGATCATCGTAATCATTCTAATTGCTCCCAAACATCCTACCAGTGACACAGCAGTATATGGGGCAACCCATCAGAGCTGAATATGCGAGAACCCTCTTGGTGCAGCTACTGTGTGAATTTCAGTTCTTCTATCTTGAACCCCGCATCAAGATTTATAGGGTTAAGCTGTGAACTCGTCAAAGCCCTAGTCCTTGTCATATGATTGTGAAGCATTCTGATTCGAGGATCCAATGTTGAAAAATCTAATAGAAACCTTTCTATATATTTCACTCCTATCTATGGTCATGGAATTTCTGGACTTGATTCTCCATTCATCATCGATAGGGCTACCCTCTTACCACCGAGGTAGGTGAGAGGTGTTTTATTTATGATTTCCCATCTTGAATGCAAACCAGTCTCTACAATGAACTATGCCTATCACCAACATACACCTCAGGGTTCCAAATGGCTAGAGACCGAGTAATGGTGAGTCAACTATAACACACCCAAGGTGAACTGCCGAGCAATCTCAGTCAAAGAATCCAGACACACTCACTGCAGCATCGAGTCAGTCATGACGAGATAGGTAGACTCTAATGGAACTCGAATGGTCACAGCCTCAGTGCCCTCATTCTCAAATGAGTACCTGTAACTTTGCTCGGTGTCTCCACGACCGTAACTCAAAGACTCATTCTACTAAAGAAGAAGCCGATCCGTACACCACCCGTCCGGAATTCAATCACCATCCTCATGATGATCCTATGGCGGGAGCTGTTTTATGAGTTAATAATAGATTATTCATGTCTTAAATTCAACTCTTGAAAATATGAATTATCATTAGCATTAAACCCAAAAGCATGTATCACGACACTAAATACACAGGTGTGATAGAAATAACCCATGAATCATTAATTATAGTCAAAAATACATTTTGCCCCTAGAAGTGTATTACAAGTGGTCAGCCTAAATTCTGGCTTTCTAGGGCACAATATATCTAACATCTCCCACTTGTCTAAAGCCAATTGGCTACAAGTCTAAGTCCATCTTCTCAAGGTGGCTTCGATCTTCTGCTGGCCCAACGGCTTTTGTAATGGGTCTGGCCACATCTATCACGGAGTTGACTCTCTTGACTCAATGTAAACCTTCCCTCAAGGTAATCGCAGATGATGAAAATCGCCCTCAAATGTGCTGGACCTTCTGGTGAATAACCTCGGCTCCTTAGCAAGGGCTTGGGCGCAATAAATTGTCGCAGTAAAGAGGAAATGGCTATCTGATGGCAATTACTCAATCTCTGGCAGCAAAACTTTCTTGTACCAGAATGCTTCTTTGCACCTCTGATGTCATGATATATATTCCTGCTTCCATGGTGGAATCTGCTATCACAGTTGCTTGCAAACTCTTCCAAGCTGACATCTCCACCATGCACACAAACAGGACTTTCCAGATGTCGACTTTTCGATATCTATATCAAGACATAAAGTCCGAGTCTGTGTAAACCTGGAGCCAGGAGTTCTCCGTTACTAAAGACCCAGCATAATATCCTTAGTTCTTCTCAAGTACTTAAGGATAACATTTCACAGAAGTCCTATTACTCAACCTGGATTTTGACTGATATCTGCTTGTGACCTCACAGCATGGCTATATCAGGTCGTGTACATAGCATGGTATAACAGAGATCCCTATTGCAGAAGATAAGGGATCTTGGCTCAGGCGTATCCTATTTCCTCAGGTGTGCTGGGGCCACATCATCTTGAAAAGATGAATACCATGTCTGAAGGGTAATTAATCCCTCTTAGAGTTTTTTATACAAACCGTTTTTAGTAACTTCTCTAATGTACATCTCTGTTGAAAGTCCTAAAGCATCATTCGTCTATCCTATAGACCTAATTTCCTAGAATAAAGATGCTTCACCTAGGTCTTTCAGGAGAATTACTTGGACACAAACATGCTTGACTGATGTCAACATGGAATGATATCCCCAATAAGGAGATGCATCAGGTACAATACAGGAATACAACCAGCAACTCCACTGACCCTTTTGAAAACACATGGTTCCTCTTATTTTGATGACCAACTTTGGATCACATATTGAAACGAGTGTTTCCAGCTCCGAATGCTTTGCTTAAGTCCATATAATGACCTTGCAGCTTCAAACCGTGTGATCAGTATCACTGGATGATGAACCTAGCGTGTTCCATGAAATAGATATCTTCCCTCAAAATCATTTAGGAATGCGTTTTTCACGTCCTTTGCCAATCATGAATCCGAAATAGGCTGCAAACAGCAAAAGCATGTGCGTGGATTTTAGCATAGCCTTAAGGCGGGAAGGTATACTGATAGTCCAATGCCTTCGCTTGACTATAACCTTTTTGCCACAGTCCAGGCCTTGAATGTCTCCATATTTTCCCATCTAACACAAAATCTTGTCTCTTTGAAGATCCTTTTACTACCCAATCAGGTACTAACTTCTGGTGGTCTACAGGCCAACTGGTTTGAGTGCAACTCGAGTCGATCTCTTGACTTCATTGCCCCAAGCCATTTCTCGGAGTCGATAACGATATTGCCTCTTGTAGGTTTTTGGGGGATATCTCCATGAGCACCATACCTACGAGGAACATTTCCTCTACATCCTCTGAAAAAGCCTAAGTATCGTTTCAGGGGGACGGGAAAACTCTTTCCGAATCTAACGAGGTGGAGGAGGTAGTGTTCTTATGGCTCAACTGATTTGGTTCCACTTGGTCCTTAGCTCGTTCTGCTTGTGAGACTTTCTCATCAAGCTTAATCTGCTTTCCAATGCCACTATCTTGAATAAACTATTTTTCAAGAAATATGGCATGTCGACTCACAATCACATTGTGGTCTTCTGGAATGTAGAAATAGTATCCTAATGACTCTTTAGGATATCCTATGAATCGAGCTCTAAAGGACCTAAACTCTAACTTGTCCGCTTGTTGTCTTTTGACATAAGCCGGACAACCCCAAATTCTGAGATGACTCAGACTTGGTTTCTTACCGTGCCATATCTCATACGGTGTGGTAGGAACGGTTTTAGAGGGAACCCTATTCAGTAAGATAGATTGAAGTTAATAATGAATGTCCCCAAAGAAAATCTGGGAGGTCTGTGAAGCTCATCATGGATCGAACCATATCCAATAGAGTCCGATTTCTCCGTTCTGAAACCCCGTTGAGTTGAGGTGTTCCTGGTGGAGTCCATTGAGAGACTATGCCATTTTCCTTAAGATAGTCTAGGAATTCCCGGCTAAGGTATTCACCTCCTCGATCTGATCGAAGAACCTTAATGGGTTTTCCAGTTTGTTTTTCTACTTCATGTCTGAATTCTTTGAACTTTTCAAAGGCTTCAGACTTATGTCTCATAAGATACACATACCCATACCTAGACAGATCATCGGTAAAGGTAATGAAGTAGACAAAATTGCCTCTAGCCGGCACATCGAATGGGCCGCACACATCAGTATGTACTAGGGCAAGGAGATCTGTGGCCCTCTCCCCATGTCCAACAAAAGGGAGTTTAGTCATTTTGCCTTGAAGACAAGATTCACAAGTTGGATATGACTCAAAAGTCAATGGACTCAATAGCCCATTTTTCTCCAATTTGTTAATCCTATCTTCTGCTATATGACCTAATCTCAGGTGCCATAGATATCTGTCGTTTGGACTATCCCTAGGTCGTTTGGCATTCACGTTTTGCTCGATAGTTAAAATAGGTACATCAATATGCAACTGATAAAGACCATTAACAAGGAAACCATTTGCAATTTTATTTCTTTCATAAAGAATGTTACAATGGTCCTTAAAGAAGGTGATCACATAACCTTCTTGTGCTAAGCATGAAACAGAAATCAAATTCCTGCTAGCTGCAGGCACATAATAACAGTCTTTTAAAACTAAGTCTAAACCAGATGGTAATCGCAGAGGGTATGTTCCCACGGCTACTGCAGCAACTCTTGCTCCATTACCGACGCGTAGGATCATGTCTCCATCCCTCAGCCTCCTGCTATCCTCAAGACCCTGCATAGAAGTGCACAGATGAGCACTAGAACCAGAGTCAAGCACCCAACTGGATGCAGAAGAAACCGTAAGGTTAGACTCAATAACGAGCATACCTCCAGAAGGACCTTCCTTCTTGTTCTTCAGGGTGGCCAGGTAAGTAGGGCAGTTCCGCTTCCAATGGCCGTCGCTGTTGCAATGGAAACACTTTCCTTTGCCATCGACCTTCTTCTTCGGTTCTGCCTTCTTCTTCTTTGATCCTTCCTACCTTTTGCTTTTTCACAGACTTCTTTTTCTTTCCATAAGACTTTCTTTTGGAAGAAGTCCGTTCCATAGCAAGAACTGAGCCTTTAGAACCTTTCATAGAAAGCTCAGCGGTAACCAGCATATTCATCAACTCGGCCAAGGAATTTTGAAGTTTATGCATGTGGTAATTCATGATGAATTGCCCATATGCATCAGTCAAGGATTGCAGAATAATATCGTTCTGCAAGATCCAAGTCCAACTTCACACCGAGCTTCTCAAGCTCTTCCATGTCCTTGATCATTGTCAGACAGTGATCTTGGACTGACTGCCCATCACGCATCTTAGCCTTAAAAAGTCATTTTCGTGACTTGATATTTGGCTGCGCGACTCTGTTCACCAAACATCTCCTGCAGGTGAGCCAACATTTGGCGAGCAGTCCCGATATCTTCATGTTGGCGCTGGAGCTCATCAGACATCGAGCCCAACATGTAGTATCTGGCCTTATTGTCTTCGTCAATCCATTTTTCCAGAGACGCTCTCTGTTCAGTGGATGGACGAGCTGGTAAGGTGGGAGGGTCCTGGTCCAAAACATGTGTTAACTTCTCTGAACCCAAAACAATTTTGTAGTTCCTGAGCCAATCTTTATAATTGGGTCCAGTCAGTCTATGTGTGTCTAGGATACGTGCCAGTGGGTTGGACGCAGACATTTTCCTGTAGAGAGTCAAAGATTCTAGTTAGATACTGTAATTTTGACTTGACCAATTTGTTTAGGGATTTTATTTTTAAACAAATTAGCTCCCACTATTTTCTCGGATCCCTACACTCCCTCTGTAGAGATGCGAAAATCTCCGCGATTGATGATTTCTAGTGGGTGGTGCGGTCTCACCAACTGACTCATCACCTCACCTAACAGTTATTGGTGATGGGTTAGCCAATGAGTGAACAACTCTTGTTCAATGATTCTCTAATCATGGTGCACCCAAACTTGGTCTCTAATTCATGAATCTCACCGTATCCGGAATATTGATCCACTCCTTAGTTAAGTCAGACCCACCATTTGCATAGACTGGGTTCCTAATTGGGTCTCTCACCGTATCCGAAATATTGAGCCCAACTCATCCTCCAGCCCATAGCATCCAATGCCTAATAGACATGGTTGCATCTTCCCGGTGCAACTGAGCCACTGTATCCAGCCGAGAACAATCAACCCCGGGAAGGGCCCGCACGTCTACAATGGTGGAAGACCTCGGACTTAATCTTTTCTTAGGGAGAATTGATTCAGGTCTCATTAAACTAGACTTGGCTTAGTCATAACAATTATGACTAACCTAGTGGCATGGGTCAGCTCGGATTATTGACCACCTCAGATCAGAACTGTGTCAACAGATATGGCCAGGTAAGTGAGACCGGTGGAAGGAATATGCCGTTAACTCGCACAAGAACGCATTCAGGTCGAGTAGCTTCCAATTAAAAACCAGTCGGTCGTCTGTGCCAAACTTACCTTAGACACCAAATTGTTGAGTCAGAACCAATTGGGTTAGCCTACAATCCAGACTCTAACCTCTGAGCCTAATTAGGTCTTGCTTGATCGTGACTCGATCTTGACCCAGACTTAATCCTATTAGGCTGGTCAATTTAAGCATTGTTGATCCCATCTAACCAACTCTTGATTCGGTTTGATCAACCGCTTAGACCTAATTGAGCTACCCAAGCCCGAACCCAGTATTATGAATATGTCTTAGATCTGAAATTCTCAATTTTAGACCTAATTAATATTCCATAAACTTAATTCTTAATTAAGTTGGGTTCATAAACAAAATATGCACAATAAATCCTAGGGTTTCAGGATCTAGGGTTTTGCAGAAAGTAAGTTTTGGGTTTCTGATTAAGGACGAACACGCAGCACCCCTACACGTCATAAGAACACCCCATCGAATGGGAAGAGAGGGCCTTTAAACCCTTCTTCGTTCTTATGACCGGACGGCCAAGAGGAACGCCTTAATCAGGAACATGTAAATCTACAAAACAGTTATAGATCTATATCATATATCTCATATACAAATTTAGATCTAATCAAGGCATATTTTGCATACATCTCATGTATCATAATCATGCATGTTTTCAGATCTAAATTATCACATAATAATCTAAAAAATTAGATTTAAATTGATCTAATCAAAATAAATTCTAATCTAGACAATTATGTAGAACTATTCTACAACTAGTCTAGTCATGCATCTATCATATCTCATATGATATTTAAAATTAAATAATTTTTATTTGCTGTTTATCAGATGTTATTATAACACTTATAATATCAAGAAAATAGTAAATAAGAAGATCTAAAATATGATTTAATCAGATTAAATCAAAGACATGCAAAACTATTCTATAGAACTATTCTATTCTAGAACTAGTCATGCATATCTTCATGTTCTTAGATCCAAATCATTTAATTTTAATTTTTTCTGATTTCAGATCTGATCACATCTCATGTGACATCTGAAATCACTTTATTTTCTAATTAAAATAAAATTAAAATCAGATCTAAACAATTTAGAACCATGGCTCTGATACCAGTTGAAGGGAAATCCTGATTTCCCGGTCCAGGTTCGTCCAGATCTGATTAGATCAAGAGATATATTTCAAAAATTTTTCTCTTGATCTCAATCAGATCTTGATATATTTCAGATCTGATTCTTATTATTTTAATAAATAAAATAAAATAAGATAAATTAAATCAAATTTAATTTACCTGATTTGGGTAATCCTATTACCCTGTAGATGATCCTGATTGCAGCGGAAGGTTCTGGATCTTAGCCACGCAAGCGCCTGGCCTCTACCGGTATCCACTCGGGTTGGATCTGGAGATCCTCTTCTTCTCTATCACACCTCCAAAAATCAGATCTGGATCTGATCTGGAGGATCTTCAAAACTCTTTTGAAGATCTGCAGTCGTCCTTTTGCAGCAGCGCAGCCTTCTTGCTTTTGATCGCCTTTCCTTGATCTGAATCGCACCAACCTAAAGTCCAAAACACTTTTGGACGTGGAGAGCAAGGGGAGAAGAGACTATGGCATGGAGAAGGAGGGGAGAGGCAGCCTTGGGGCATGGGGTTTCTCAATTGAATTGCATTCACTTAGAATTAGGGTTGGGCGCAGGGTCTTATTTATAGACCTCTTGTGATCCAACTCCTCTTCCTCTCAACCAATCACAACCCTTTGTGAAATCAGATCTAAATCTGATTGGTTGGAATAGAGACCCCTGGATTCCTCCTTAGAGGGTGCCTAAGACCAGTCAAACTGGATTCTTAGTAGAACTCTGATTGGAATCCAAAAGGGAGGTGGAGTCCTTGTCCAACAAGGACTCCTAGGCGCCTCCTACTTGGGCTCACGCCACCCTTGGCGTGCGCCCTTCTCCTTGCCAGGTTCTGGCAGGGGGACAGGCCCCCACCAGCTCTCCAATAGGTGCATGACATGTGGTCAAAAGTCAAAGGGTCAATGGTCAACGTTTGACCAGTCAAAGGTAGACTTTTGACCAAAGTCAAAGAACAAGAAATGGCAGGTGACCAAAAATGGCAGGTAATGTCTTACAAATAAGACAACCTATTCTGACTTGGACAACCTCCAGTCAGACCATATGAAGGCCTCTGATTGAGCACAAACTCCTTTGGCTCAGTCAGGACAACTTATTTATGATAGTAAAAGAAGAACGTTAGGTTCAATCGAGTGCTAGCACGATTTCCTTGAACCTAATTGAATCTCATTCAGATCAATTGAACTAGATCAGTTCAATTGATGATCACCAGATTCAAACCCTTGTTTGTGTGACCCAGTTAGGTTCAGTTCTGTATGGTAATGGGATATGTCATGATCTCTATCATAGACATCATCGAAACTCCTTTCGATGGATCAGAACTCTTCTGATTCGAACAGCTAGAATGATCGATCATCTAAATCATTCTAATTGCTCCCAAAATCCACCAGTGACACCTAGCAGTATATGGTGGCAACCCATCAGAGCTGAATGCGAACCTCTTGGTGCAGCTACCTGTGTGATTAAGTTCTTCTATCTTGAGCCCCGATCAGATTAGGGTTAAGGTGAACTCGTCAAACCCTAGTCTCTGTCATATGATGTAATCATTCGATTCGAGTCCAATGTGAAAATCTAAATAGAAACTCTTTCTATTATTTCACTCTGCCATGGCCATGGGATTTCTGGACTTGATTCTCATGATCATCATAGGGCTACTCCTCTACCACCGAGGTAGATAGATCCCATCTTGATGCAATCCAGTTCCTACAATGAACATGCTATAGCCAACATACACCTCAGGGTTCCATATGGCTAGGAGACCGAGTAATGGTGTAGTCAAACTATAACACCCTCAAGGTGAACTGCCGATGCATCTCAGGTCAAAGAACCAGACACACTACTGCAGCATCGAGTCAGTCATTGACGAGAAGGTAGACTTCCCTAATGACTACTCGAGGTGGTCACGCTCAGTGCCCTCGTTCTCTAACGAGTACCTGTACTCTCGCTCCGGTGTCTCCACACCGTAGACTCAAGACTCATCTACTAAAGAGAAGCGATCGTACACCAACCTTCCGGATCAATCACCATCCTCGTGATGATCCTATGGTCGGGAGCTGTTTATGAGTTAATAATGATTATTCATGTCTTAAATTTTCAACTCTTGAAAATATGAATTATCATTACCATTAACCCAAAGGATGTATCACAGACACTAAATACACAGGTGTGATAGAAAATAACCCATTTCATTAATTATAGTTATAATTTTGTCCCTAGAAGTGTATTACAAGTGTCAGCCTATTCTGGCTTCTAGGGCACATATATCTAACATGATCTTGCATCAAGAGTCTTGATCACCATCGAGAGCATTCTGGACCATCGGATCATCCCCTGGATCGAGCGCTGCCATTAGATGGTGATCCGTATGAAGTCTGAAGCTGAATTAAATCCAAAAATAACCACAGTCGTTTGATCTTGACCGTAAGCTACCACAGCCATTCGATCGCACAATTACTATTCCAATGGACCGCATGGACCAGCTTCATCATACACCTCAATCAATCAACACCTCCTATTGCCAAGTGAAAAGTCCAAAATACCCTATGAGCCATAATAGATTCATGTGGACCCTTTAAGGGTCTAGGTCCACCACGTGTCGTGCCATGATTCACCGGTGTCTGCTGAGCTGGCAATCCACACCTGGATCGTAGACTGACTAGTGGCTTCTACAGCTAAGTCGGCTTTGACGGCTTGGCTTAGCTTGGTGGCTTGGCTTGTGGAGCCAGCTGAGCCATTTTTCTTTTTCTATTTAATTTTTTTTTATTTTTAGAAATTCATATCTTCTTCGTTTTAGCTCCATTTTACTTTAAACTTATTTCATTATGATCAAAAAAATGACCTCTTTCTATTGATAAAAAATTTTATTTTTTAATTTTTATTATTTTTTAATTAATAAAAATATTAATTTCTTAAAATATATATAAATTAATTATTAATTAATATAAATTAATTAATAAATTAATATTTTTATTGATGAATTTATGGTACTTATCACACCTCCCAACTTAAGCTTTGCTCATCCTCGAGTAAAGAAAGAATTTAGTTTTAAATACCTTTTAACTTTAGAGTTTCGAATTTTATCTAAGCAGTTTTCAAAATGGCCATTGATATTTAGTAGAGCTTAAGTGAGATATATCATTATGGTATTAATACTTATCAATAAAAAAATTAAGTAAAGAATATTAAATTTTTCTAAACTTTTTCTAAATTATTCTATCTTTATCTTTGATTTGTTTAAACTTTCATATAGATAAGTATATTGCTACTTCCATCCTTCATTTATTGATTTTTATTTTCACATTGCCCACTTTTTGACATGAATATCATGGCTTACTTAGGCAATGAGACCAGATTACTAGGTGGAAAACCAATATTTTTTTTTTCCTTTTTTTTACTATTGTACCACTATTGAGTGTCTTAGTCCATTAAGCTTTTTATTTGATCTATGTAGCGAGTCTTGGGCCAATGACTTTCAAACTAGTTTGCTTTAGGGCACTAGGTATAGAATACCCCTCGAGCTTACTAGCTCGAATCAAACAGGCTACGAGTTAAGACTAGCTTTACAACGAGCTTCTTTGCCCTTTCCACCTTTTGACACAAAACTCAATGCTTGCTTAGGCAAAGAGGCTCAGTTACTCAGTGAGAAGTACTTAAAAACTATTTTATTTAATTTTTTATATAGAAACTATTTTATTTAATTTTTTTATATGAAAAAATGTATTGTTATCCTACACAAGCCTATAAAAAGTAGACTTTTCTTTGATGCTAGTAGAAAAAATTAGAAATGCTCCAAGAAAAAAAATTTTATGTTTTGAACTTAATTCTTTATTGAATTTTCTTAACACTTGATTCCTCAATATCTCATAGATTCTCTGATCTATGTATCATTTTTTTTTAAATGCTTAGTTTAGTTCAATTCGTAAGCATAATCAGGTGTCTAAATACTAAATACTAATTTTTTCTTGAGGACTTAAAATTTTAAAATTTTTATTTTTATCTCTTCCTAACTTAATCAACATTATCCTCAATGGAGAAGAAAAAATAAAGTGTGTAATAAAGAATATGAAAGAATACATCTAACTCAATATATTTTTGGTCCAGCATATTTCTTTGAAAATTTAAGCTCTCCCTCCAACTTATAAATTATCCTTAAAAAAAATTAACTAAAAGATAAATTAAACTAAAAAAAACTAAATATTGGATTGCCTCCCAACAAGCGCTAAGTTTACCATCTTCAGCCAGACACAATATAGCTTACTATCCTGTATCGAATACTGGATTGATAAATTCCAGTGATTTTGGATTACCAATCTCAGAAAGTTGATTTATAATCCCATTATTTATATATTCGTTGTTAATTAGGGGAACATAGTTTGTGACCCCATTCTCAGACACATGTTTATTAAGAATTTCTCCTATTTATTTTTCTAAAATGCTTATGAATGGAGTTTTAGGAATTACGTTTGATTCAATGGGTGTTGGAAGGGTGTCTAAAGGCGATTTTAATTCTGAAGGTAAATTAATATAATCTTGCTTAAACAACTCCATTGACACTTCATTGCGTGCCTCTTGATTTTTGTAAGAAGAACCGACTTCTAAGGTTGAAGAGAATAGAACATTAGGTTTATAAGTCTCGGATAAATTATCTATTCTCTTTTTTTTCTATGTCTATCTCATTTAAACTAGAACTAGCATCAGTACTAGTTCCTGGCTTGAGTTCTTCTATGTGGTTAGTCTCAGTACTAACCATTTTCTTTAAATTTTTATTTTGGCTAGCATCAGTACTAGCTTCTCTCACATGGTCTTGGTATGGATCCGTAAGAATTCTATAGCTTTTAAGTTCTAGAATTATTGTGGCATTCTCAAATTGGGGATTCTTAAGTGAGACATTAAATTGATAACTTGATCCAGGTGGTTGATGGACATTAGATGGGTTGTTTGAAATTGGTAGGCTCGATAGTTGATCTAGTTCTCTCCTCGTGTTAGATTTAGCTAGTTGTCCAATTTGAGCTTCTAGCCTAGCGATAGATTGCTGTTGAGTCAGAATCAATTATTGAAGTTGGTTAAATCTATCATCAGGTAGATTGGTCTGTTGAGGAGGTGGGTATGAGGGCTGATTATGATGTGGTGGCTGAAAAGGTTGACTAAACTAACCTCTGTTATAAGCATAGTACTGGTATTAAAGTCTATTTTGATAATTTTGCACTGATGGAGTTTGGGTCTGAGCCTGAGTCTATTATGATTTTCAAAAAAAATTAGGATAGTTTCTCCAGCCAAAGTTATATGAATTTGAAAATGAATCATTAACCGGCTTGAAGTAGCCTTTATTAGCTTGGACTTGTTCTTGGATAAAAGATGGAAATTGTGCAGTCATAGAACATTCACTCACATGATGGGTTGGGCTAGCACAGATTGAATAAATGTTCTAATAATTAGAAGATGATGTAAATTATGCAGGAGATTGTTGACCTAGGATTAGGACTTGATCTAATTTTTGAGTAAGAAAGTCTACTTTATTTATCAAATTTGAAGCAGTCTTAGGACTAGATTCTAGATGTTTAAATTCATGGATCCCTGCCTAGGTTTGGTAGAAAGATAACGAAGCATGGTTAATTGAGTTTTCACTCAGAGTTTCAAATAAGGCACAGGCTTCATCCTCACTTTTGTTCATGAATGCACCTCCATAGGAAGCATCTACCATCTATCTATATTGATCTCCTAAACCCTCATAGAAAGCTTGAACTATTTGCCACTTAGATAAATCATGGTGTGGGCATTTTCTAAGAAGTTTCTTAAGTCTCTCCCATGACTCCTGAATCTATTCCTTTGAAAGCTGAGCAAATCCAGTGATAGCTTACCTCATAGTATTGGTTCGATCTATAGGGTAAAATTTTTTAAGAAATTCACTTTGCAAGTCAGTCCAGGTTTTAATTGGTCTCCGTATTATGCCAAGCTAGTACTTGGCTTTGTCTTTTAATGATAAGAAAAATAAAATTAGTCTGAGGGCATCATTAGTTAAATTTTGAATTCTCACCGTAGAGCAGATTTCTAAGAATTCATCCAGATATTTATAAGGATCTTCATTGATATTCCCATAGAAAGATGTAAGCATCTAAATTATAGTCGGCTTGATCTCATAGTGAATAGCATGAATTTTAGGTAATTGGATATAAGTCGATGGATTATAGGTGGAAGAAATAAAGTATTTTCTCATCTGCTTAGATGATTTTCTAAAATTTTCAACCATTTGGTTATCAAATTTAATACAATTCAGCCTTCTAATATTATGGTTAGGTTCAACTAGATTAGGTAAAGCGATTTTCTACTGTGCATGCACTAGTGCAATCCTAACGTGTGGTTCAAAATTTTTTTTAGAATATTTTTTTATATTTTTTTATTATTTTATTTATTATTTTTAATTTAATTTAATTTAATTATTATTTTTAATATTATTTTAGTTAGTTTAATTTAATCTTTATTTTATTCTATTTTATTTTATTTTTAGAGGAGAAAGAAGAAGAAAGAAAGAAGAGTTCTAAAGAAGAGGTCCTAAGGAGTCCTAGAACTAAGAAGAGAGAGAAGAATTAAGTTTAATTAGGTTTGATGTTGGTTAGCAATCAAGTTGATCAATCAATCCTGACTAAGAGTAATCCTAGATCTAGATAGCTCCTAACTGCCAAGGTCACCTTCAAGCCCTGAAGTGTAAGATCAGCCAATCAACTGGTCAGATAAGTGTAAGGTCGGTGGAAGTCCCTCCGTTGTTTGTCTTAGATACCAATTGTGCTTGGCCAGGTAAGCGAACGAAATCAATTAAAAACAACCTTCCTTCGGGCCCAGTCATCCCTGAACCACTTTCCTAGACACCAGTCAAATTGACTAACCCTAACCTGGTTCAACTCTTAGGGTTCTTTGTCCTATTGAGATCAAGTTCCTAGGGCTGATGTCTAATTGATTTTAAAATTAAAGGCTTAGGTCTATGTAGGATGCTGGTTGGTTGTTTGTGGGCTAAGGAAGGATGATCAAATTCTCATCTTATCTTGTTTAATTGGGTTGTACCCTTAATTTGGTTTAATATGAATATGCACAAAAAAAAAATTCAATTAAAGGGTTCTATGCAATTTAAACTAGATGCATGCAACTAATTGAATCTTGAAAGGCTTACCTTGCCTCCAGCAATCACCAAAAAAATAAAAATAAAACTAATATGATGCATGCTCTAAATAGTTAGGATTTCTAATCTTATCATGAGACTTTTAATTAGGTTTAAATGGATATTTTTTTAAATTAATTTAAAAATAAAGTAAATAAATAAATAAATAAAAAGAAAAGAGGACTAGAGTTAGGATTGATCTCACCAAGATTAGATGCTTTCTTCCTTTTCTCTTCTTATTTTTTTCTTTTTTTTTTATAAATAAATAAATAAAAAGTTAGTAAGCAATATTTAAAAAAATATTTATAATCAATTTAGAAAAAAAATCCAAGAAATCAAAAAAATAATAGCATCTATTCCTTCCCCGATAATGGTGCCAAAAACTTGGTAGGGATGCATTTGCCAAAATTATCTTCAATTTATTTAAAATAAATTTAAAAAATTAAAATAAAAAATTATAAATAATCTTTGGCAATGGTGCCAAAAATTTGAGAGGAACGCGATGTTGTCATTAAGATACCATGTTTATCAGTTTAATCCGACTTCTTAAAATAATTAAAAATGCGTAGATAGCAATGAGTCGAGTCAAATCCATAGAAAAGATAGTATTTTTAGATTTAAAATCTTTAATTTTTTTTTTAAAAAAAGAAAAGAATTTAAAAATAAAGTTTGAAGTTGAAAATTAAAAAAATAAAAATTAAAAGCTACAGAAATTTAAACTTGGTACTAAGATCTACTAGTTAGATCTTAGCATCTACTTGCAAGAAAATAAAAAGTAATAATTAAAATATAGAAATTAAATTATAATAAAAATAAAAAGCATAAAATTAAAGAATATAATAATAAATATTTTATTAATTAAAATTTTAGAATTTAAATACATGAAGTTTAAAAAAAAAAGAAAATAAAATAAAATAGCATGATCTCTGATCTTGGATTGGCATTGGTGGAAAGATGGTATAGAAGCCTAGCTTTTTCTCTCGATACCAGTTGCCTCGAAGTAGCCATTAATCCATAGCCTAGCTTCCTCCTGTATCAAAGCTTCACCTTGATCGAAGACATCAATTTCTAGAGGCCTAAGGTTCTTTTTATAGAGCTAGGAGGGCTGGAGAGTTTTCTTCTAGATAATGTGGGACTAAGGAGCTCTTTGATCGTCAAAATATGGAGAAATCTAAGTGAAAATTAGATTAAAAAAATCTTGGATGAATTTTATTGCTCTGAATGAAATCTAGCCATTGATAGGAATCCAACGGACAAAAAATCATCAAAATCGGATGTGTATCAGCCCAGATCAGGTCGGATTAAATTTTGGCCATCTGATCGCACGTTGATGGAGGAAATCTAGTTGCTGATCATGCATCGAAGTCCTAATCACTATCGAGAGTATTTTGGACCGTCAGATCATCCCCTGGATCGAGTGCTGGCGTTGGATGGCGATCTGCATGAAGTCTGAAGCTGAATCAAATTAGAGAATAACCACAGCCATTTGATCTTGACCGCAAGCTACCACAGTCGTCCGATCGCATAATTACTGTTACCATAGACCATGTGGACAGACTTCATCGTACACCTCAACCAATCAGTGCCTCCTGTTGTCGAGTGAAAAGTCCAAAATACCCTAAGCCACGATAGATTTCTGTGGACCCTTTAAAGGTCTAGGTCCACCACGTGTCGCACCGTGATTCGTCGATGTCTGCTGAGCTGGCGATCCATGCCTGGATCGTGGATCGGCTGGTGGCTTCTATGGCTAAGTCGGCTTTGATGGCTTGGCTTGGCTTGCAGAGCCGGCTGAGCCATTTTTCTTTTTTTATTTAATTTTTTTTTTTTATATTTAGAAATTTATATCTTCTTCGTTTTAGCTCTATTTTGCTTCAAACGTATTTCATTATGATCAAAAAAATGAGCTCTTTTCATTGATAAAAAATTTTATTTTTTAATTTTTATTATTTTTAATTAACTTTTTAATTAATAAAAATATTAATTTCTCAAAAATATATAAATTGATCATTAATTAATATAAATTAATTAATAAATTAATATTTTTATTGGTGAATTTATGGTACTTATCATTGACTCAGGATGTTTATATATACTTTGTATATTATTTTTTTTACAAGAAGAGAATATAGAAATCCCTTTTCTCCCTAAAACCTAATTCCTCTCTCTCTTTGGATTTGCCGCCCATCTCTTGGTGTCTATTCTTCAGGACTGCTGCCTCCTTCTAGTTAGAGATCTTTGGTTGCTGATTCCAGATCTTCTAATCTTCAGTGAATCAATCTTTTTCAATTGGTATCAAAGCTCAGATCATGTGAAAAAAGAAGAAGATCGCAGAAGGAAGAGATCTACAAAGGCTGAAGTTTCAGCATGATCCTATCTAGGTATTTCTCATCTATCTTATTGATTTTGCTATTGTGTGACTTAGATCCAGTCATGGAAAGTAGCATAAAGATAGATTTTGAGAAGTTTGATGGGAAAGAATGCTTTTCTATGTGAAAAGTTCGTGTAGAGGATCTTCTTATGCAGCATGAATTAGATCAAGCTTTGGAGAATAGGCCAGAAGGCATGACAAATCGATAGTGGATGTCGATGGAGAAATAGAAATGTTCTACAATTAGAGGATGTTTGGCAGACTCAGCCCTCTATTCGATGCTAGAAGAGAAAATCTCTAAAGGACTTTGGTCAAACATGCAGAATCTTTATATAGGAAAGAACATGTGCAACAAACTTATATTGAAGAAGAGGCTATATAGCCTTCGCATGGTTGAAGGTGGAGATATCCTTAGTCATATACAGTTGTTTGATCAAGTGAGCAATGAATTACTGAATGTTGGAGTAAAGATGGAGGAGAAAGATAAATCGTTGCTATTACTTTGTTCACTATCCCCTTCCTATGATCTACTGGTCACGACACTGTTCTATGAAAAAGAGAGAGAAGATGACCAAGGATGGCATTCCCCAGGAGGGTTTGACTATAAGAGAGAAATCTAGAAGAGGAAGGTTAAGAGAAAAGTCAAGGAGATGATTAAAGTCTCGGAAAGGTAGAAAAGAAGTAAAGTGTTACAAGTGCAACAAGATTGAGCATTTTCGTTGTGATTGCTCACAGTTAAAGAATCAAAAGGGAGAAAATAGAGGATCAAATTCTCTAAGTATAGTTGCTGATCAGGAGATAGAGGATGATCTCTTAGTGGTGTTGGGTGGTCATAGGCAAAGCACAGAACTTTGGATCCTGGATTTAGCCTGTTCACATCACTACACCCCAAATCGGTCTTGGTATTCTACATACACTGAGATCGATGGGAGAAGTGTGACACTTGGGGATGATCATCCTTATAAGATCATTAGTATTGAAACAATTAGGATGAAGATGTTTGACGGGATGGTGCAAACTCTCACGAATATAAAGCATATTATGAAGCTAAAGAAAAACCTTATGTCATTGGGCTACTTGGAGCGGAGCAGCTACAACTTTAGCAGTCATGCTAAGAATGGAGTATTGAATATCTCCAATGGAGCCATGATAGTGATGAGGGGTAGAAGTCTAGAAAATAACATTTATAAGATGGAGGGATCTATAGTGACCGAAGGATTCGATATAGTAGCAACAACGCAAGATCAGCAGGGGGCTTATCGTTTGTGGCATTATTGTCTAGGCCACATGAAAGATAGAGGGCTGAAGGAGCTAAGCAAAAAGGAACTGATCTCTGATCTGGGTGGAAGAGCTTTTGAGCTTTGTGAGCCATGCCAGATGGAAAAATAGAGAAGAGTTTAGTTTGCAGTCAGCACAGCCCGCACGGCTGCCCCACTAGATCTAGTTCACATGGATGTGTAGGGACCAACTCTAGTTTCAATCAAAAATGGAGCAAGATACTTTATGACCCTGATAGATGATTTCTCAAGAAATATTTTGGTCTACTTTATGAGGGAGAAATCAGAAGTCTTCACCAAATTCAAAGTTTGGAAGGCCGAGGTGGAGAAGGAATAGGACAGAAGTGTAAAGTATTTGCCCTCTGACAATGGTGGAGAGTACACCAGCAGGGAGTTCCGAGTTTTTTGTGAAGAGTGTGGCATCAAAAGATACTTCTTGATGAAGGAGACTCCTCAGCAAAATGGGATAGCTAAGAGAATGAACAAGACCCTTATGGAGAAAGCATTATGCATGAGGCTGTAGGTAGGACTTCTTAAGATGTTATGGGTAGATTCTATGGATGCAGTGTTGGGAAATGTATTCCAAAGCTAATTGTTAGCCTACTGATGGTTGAGCTATATTGTATCTATAATTGATTCATTAATAAATAAAATATATTTTTGATATTTTTCATTAAAAAGTATTCATCTTCTAATGAACTTCATTATTGTGATGAAGTCTTCAGGACTATTTAGATTCAATAAAGAGAGGATTTATCGAATAGTTCTTAAAATAGTTCACGACCAAATGATAGGCTGTTAATTAGGACGATAGCTTCTATCAAGCATAGGTCACTGTGTACCATATAGGTTAGTTGTCTTCTTAACCAAAGAGTATGGAGATACTAATATGGCATACAGATGAGATGTATGGGTACATCATCATTGAACGTTATCAACTTTAGAGCATTCTACTGTCGAGAATGTCTCTGATGGGATATAGGTTTAAGTGTCCCTTAGACCTAAGAACACCTCAGTGACTTGCAAGCAACTCACTATGCTTTGGTACTGGACTAACTGAATTTCTAATTTAGTAATGAAAGGCTTCTGGGCACAGTCAAGTACTTGTGAAGTCAAAGTGTGATCAAGATGGAATTGACCACTCCAAGAGTTGGAGAAGAAAGTATTACTGTATTTCAATATAGCAAAACCTTGGCTAGAATAATCCATAAGATGGATTTGATATTTTCAAATACAATGTGGACAACCTGATCAGAGTTGACGATTGAACTGTGAGATGTCCTATGAGCATTTTGGTCAAGGAGATGAATTATATAGAAACTATATCCACATGGATTCTAAGGATGTTATTCTACATATTCGACCTATCCGACCATCGGGTATCATTGCTAGATGGTTACTTTGATTGATATAAAAGTCTGTTCCTATACTACTAGCTTACATTCAGACCTATGAGATAACATATATTAGAGCTCACGATCTCATCGGATGGTTGATCAATGATTAAGAATCGTTCTAGAGTTAAATGATCAACATGATTGATGTTTAACCTAGAGCAAGTGTTGCAGGAGGATTGATTAAGCAATTAGATTGCTAATTGGCTTAATTTGATTAAGCTAGAGGACTAAGATTAAGTTTAATTAAATATAATTTAATTTAGTTTGGTCTTGATTGGATCAAGTCCAATTGGCTTAGTGGATAAGCCAAGTGCTAGGAAAAACTAGTCTTAGTTCAACTAGGACTTAGGTCAATCCAATTTTCTAATTTGATTAAAAAATTAAATTAAAATTAAATCTAATTTAATTATATCATTAATTGAATTAGGGTCTAATTTAATTTGGTTTAAGAAACTACTTTGACCAAGTCATAGATGGAATCCTAATAAGACCAGGATTCCACCTTGCACCACCTTATTCCCTCATGCCCCATGCCCTACTTCTCTTCTATTTTATGCAACAAAGACCTCTCTCCCAGGCCTTCTCACAAACGCCCTCCTCTCCTCTCTTTCTTATATGGAAATTAGGTAGTGGAGCAAGTCAAAGAAAGGAATTGGTTTTGATTTCAAATTCTATGAGATAGTATTTTGAAAAATCGAAATTACTCCTCCCATGTGTGTCACCCTCCTCCCTATTTTCTCTCTATTTTTCACAATAAAAAGGAGAAGGTTTTTGGCAATTTTCTCAAATGGTCCATGCCAAAAATTTTGGAGAGGGCACTCCTTGACTTGCCCAAATTGGACTTTCCTTGTCTAGTTTTTGACCTAAAAAAGGACTCCTCTTTTCTTATATATTTAGGATGAATTTTGGACTAATTTTTTCCAAGATTATAGACCATTGAGAGAGCTTTAGGGTGTGTAAAAATTAGGGAGAGAGAGTCCTTAGGCATTAGGGTTTTATAGACACCAAACTAGATGTCTAAGTGAGAGCAAAGAGAAGAAGAAGAGGGTCCTCTTCTAGGGTTGTGGTGTTCACCTCTTTCTCATTCCTTGAGTTTTTTGAGAGTGTCTCACATCTAAAACCTCCTCTCCTCCTCCTCTTTGAAAGAGTTCAAATCTAGAAGAAGGAGGCATCTGATCGACCGTCAAAGAAGGATCAGCATAGTACTAGAATACTATACTGATTTTCTGTATCAGGACTTCTCATCATGATTCATGGGCTCGTGTGGATGACCCCTAGAGGCCGGACGTGTGTACGGCATGCAACATCATCCTTAAGTTTGGATCAGCAAGTTAGAATGTCTAACTTGCATAGGTAATGGATCTGATCTATTTTCTTTATACCTGCATTAGATGTAGTGTATATGCATGTTGATGTGATCAACATGTTCTACTTTCTTTATGTTTTTAATTTTTGATTTAATATCATACAATAATCATAAAATAAGATCTTAGATCTAGAAATTCTTTGCTTTTATAAAGTAAATTTTGATTTATTTAAGTCTTTCACTACATGACCTTGAAAAAGTTTCAAGATCTAGCCATGAAATCCTAGATCTGGTTCCTTTATTTAGCCTGCTATCTAGTGAATCAATCACCTCACACTAGGTTAGATAGGAGAATTCTAGAGAAAAAATGATCTGGAAGGAGTATAAATCTGAACCATCTAAGGATGTTTGGGTACACGGCATTTGTGCACACCAACGCTAGTGAGTGGAGCAAATTGGATGCCAAAACAAAGAAGATGGTGTTCTTGGGATATCCACGAGGTGTTAAGAGGTACCGACTATGGGATCCCTTGGAGAAGAAGGTCATCATTAATAGAGATGTGGCCTTTGATAAAAAATCAATTCTACATAGGCAAGGTGGCATGGAAGGACAATAGGAACAACAAACAGTCCAGCAAGGCAATGTTGGATAACTAATCTCTTGTTCTATTTTGCCACTTGCAGGTGCACCAAGATGACTTGAGTTTCAGATGGAGGATCTTCAAAGAAATCTCCATAAGTGGAGAAGACTGAAATAGGGATTATAAGCTAGGAAGACCAGTGAGAGCATGCTGGATCGAGGATTGACATTGGCGTTGCACTGCACAAGCCAAAGAGGAATGTGCAACCGCCAGATCGATATGGCTTTAAAGATTCAATGTCGTATGCCCTGGTGACAGCAAATGGAGACCCCTAGACCTATGAGGAGGCTATAGAGAGCCAAGAAAGAGATAGATGGGTTCAAGCTATGGCTGAGAAAATGCAGTCTCTCCAAAAGAATCAAACATAGCATTTGGTGCAACTGCCATAGAGGAAGAAACCCATTGGATGCAAATGGATTTTCCAATGCAAAGAGGAGCCTTCAAAGTAGGGAGGTATTAGGTACAAAGCAAGATTGGTGGCCAAAGGGTATTCCTAGAAGGAAGGCATTGACTTCAGCAAAGTTTTCTCTCTGGTCATCAGGCATACATCTATCAGGATGCTGTTGAGCTTCGTTACAGCTCAGGACTTGGAATTGGAGCAGATGGACATTAAGATGGAATTTCTCCATGGACATTTGGAGGAGAGCATCTACATGCAGCAGCCATTAGGGTTTAGAGAGCCTAGAATAGAAGAGAAGGTATGTTTGCTACAGAAGTTGCTGTATGCACTGAAGCAGTCGTCGAGATAGTGGTACAAATGCTTCGATACTTTCGTAAGGAGCATCGGCCTTTCTAGGTGTAAATTTGACCCTTGTGTATATGCTCAATCTCTGGAGGATGGGTCTAGGATGTTCTTACTCTTGTATGTAGATGATATGCTGATAGCATGCAAGAGTAAGAAAGTTGTGCAGGAACTAAAGGTTTCATTATCTCAGGAGTTTGAGATAAATGATTTCGGACCTGCGAGAAAGATCTTAGCATAAAAATTCTTAGAGATCGGGATAAGAAGGTGCTGCATTTATCTTAGGGTGGTTACATTTGAAAGGTCTTAGAAAAATTTGGGATGAAAGAAGCCAAACCGACAGTGCTACCACTTGCCGATAATTTCAAACTTTCGAAGACTATGTCACCACAAACTGAGGAGATTCTAGATATGGCGAGAGTCCCATATGCTACTGGTGTGGAAACTTTGATGTACCCCATGGTGTGTTGTAGACCTGACATAGCACATGCAGTGAGTTAAGTGAGCAGATTCATGGTGCAATCTGGTAGGAAGCACTGGCAAGCACTGAAGAACATCTTCAGATATTTGGCGGGTATAGTTGGAATAGATATTATCTATGGATAATTGGAAGGTGTCAAGAGTTGCTCCAACATGTCCAAGAAGGCTCAGGGGCTGATAGAAGGGTTCGTGGATGTAGATTTTGGTGGAGATATGGACACCCGATGTTTGACGATAGGGTTCATGTTTTGCTCGAATGGAGGTCTCATTTCATAGAGATCATGCTTGCAGCCCATCATGACCTTATCCACCACTGAGGTGGAGTACATCGGTATTACAGAAGCCATAAAATAGGCTTTATGGCTGAAGGGATTGGCATTGGAGATGGGCCTTACTTATAAGGCCGTTAAGGTACACTACGACAACCAGAGTGCACTGTTACATGCTTAGAATTCAGTCTATCATGCAAGAATGAAGCACATCGACATTGGTACCACCAAATCAGAGAGCTCATGGAGGTTGGTGAGGTGGAGCTAGTAAAGGTTCATACCAAGGAGAATCTAGCTGATGCACTGATAAAGGTTCTTCCATAAGACAGCTTTCATAAATGTGTGTCACTGATGCATTTGATGCATAGGAAGGAGTTGCTCCAAGCCTTGGGACGCCAAGGTAGAGATTGAAAGAGCAAGGGTGGTTCTCCCAAGACTTGGGAGATCATGAAGGAGTCAAGGTGGCAGCTCCTGGAGGCTTGGATCGACTGAAGTTGTATCAACTAAGAAGGAGGGCTGATACATTGTCAAGCTAGCTCGGATACAGATCGAGCCGAATCAGGATGAGATCGAGCTGGCTCAAGTCGAAATCGAGCCAGCTCTCTTAGACAAATAGAAAATGTGTTTTTGAGAATCTGTGGTTTGGCAGGCGATCAAGCCAGCTCGAGTGTTCGTCGAGCCAGCTCGAACAGGCGGACAAATGAGCATGGGTTTCTTTATTTGGACTTGGATTGGATCTAATCCAAGGGATCTTAAGGCCTGGGTTGAGAGGTCTTAAGATGGCTAACTTATGTATAGGGCTGGATCTTTAGTCCTAGAGATGAGAGCATACAAGACATGGGCTTGGGTAAGTGCTTTCTTATATAAGTTAGCCTATGAGAGTTTTTTAGAATTGAGTCATATTGACTCAGGATGTTTATATATACTTTGTATATGTATTATTTTTTTGTCAAGAAGAGAATACAAAAATTCCTTTTCTCCCTAAAACCTAATTCCACTCTCTCTCTAGATTTGCCGTCCATCTCTTGGTGTTTATTCTTAAAGGCTGCCTCCTCCTTCTGGTTAGAGATCTTTGGTTGCTGGATCCAGATTTTCTAATCTCCAATGAATCGATCTTTTTCAAAAAATAAAGTTAATGAAATAATGGCTCTCTTTACTATTCAAGATCATCTAATCAGGCTTTAATATGCTTTTGGCAAGTTCTACAATATGGACTTGTTGCTGAGAAGATCGGCAAATTCCCTTAAAGTGAAGGTTAGTGGCCAAGGACTTCGATAGGGGTTATTTTACCCCCAACACGAGAAAAGGCTCAAATTTGGATGGCAGCTTATAAACAAAAAATGGTTCACTACTACAATTTCAGAGTTAGAAGCAAAATCTTTAAAGTAGAAAATCTGCTACCACGATGGGCAGATATCTCACAACCGCAAAACCAAGGAAAGCTTGCCTCAAATTGGGAAGGCCTATATGAGATCGTGGAAATCATCCGACCAAGAGCTCATTATCTGAAGGAGCTCGGAGGGGCTATACTCCCATGACCTTGAAACTCAAAAAACTTATGAATGTACCATAAATAACCCCATTTTCAATAAAATTTCCTTACTTTAACATCATTGTCTTTGGTGCAAAACTATGCAATGATAGAAAATTATTCAACCGAACCTCATTCTTAAACAAAGTAGAAGGCCTCTGATTCTTAAATAAGAGGTTAACTTAGTCCTAATGAGGGTGAAAGCCTCTGGTTCTTAAATAGGAGGTTAACCTCATCTTAACAAGGGTGAAGGCCTCCAGTTCTTAAATAGGAGGTAATGGGGAGAGGCCCTTGCAACGATCCTTTTATGCCTTGACAACTTTTTTAGAAACAGGAGGAGGATCTTGTCCTAACAATAATAATAGCCAACCACATCAGGAATAAGAGGAGAACTTCATCCTAATGTGGATGAAGATCCTTATGAGGGATTAAAAGCCTCTGGTTCCTAAATAGGAGGTAACGGGGAGAGGTCTTTACAATGGCTCTTTTGTGCCCCGACAACCTTATTAAGAATAGAAGGACCTCATCCTTATAAGGATAATAGCCAACCATGTCAAGAATAGGAGGACCTCATCCTGATGTGGATGAAGATCCTCATAGAAGATTGAAGGCCTCCAGTTCTTAAACAGGAGGTTGACCACAAGTATGAAAATTTCTAATTTCAAGATACATATTTGCTCCTAATCAAGTCCAAAAGTCCCTATTCATAAACAAGGGGGACGAATATACAAGGTATTGAGCAGAGGCTATTATTTCAAGATGACACTAATATTAGACAACAAGAAAACATAAAGACCAATAAGCATCAAACTGAGATATAGCTTAAAAGAATAAATAAATATTATTTTACTGAAATTAAAAGTTCATTACATAGGTCCTCGAGACCAATTATAAAAAATAAAGAGAGAAAGAAGGGCCAAAGTCCTACTCAGAGTCAGACTTTGGGCTACCAGCTCTGCCAATACAAGGGCATGTTTTAAGTCATTAATTTTTTTCTCAAAGTCTCGCCTTGTTGTCAAGCTCTCACCAAGTAACTTGTTGGCTTTCTAGAGACGTCTTCCATTTCTCTCAACCTCTTCCTCAAAACTACAGACTCGACTTTAGCATCCCTCATGCACTCTCATTGTAAGTTGTTTGGATCTTGAGCTATAAGAGTTTGGCCTTACTCTTTTCATAAATTATCAAAAGATCTCCCATAGCTCTTTATAAAGATGCAATTTCTTCTAGATCCCCTTTTGGGTGTGAAAGGAAAAATCCTATTTTTCCAACATAGGATTGTTCAGATCTGATTGGATGTGAAGAAATATATCAAAAATATTTTTCTTATGATCCTAATCAAATTTGAGACATCTCAAATCTAATCCTAAAAATTTGATATTAAAAATAAAAACAAAATTAAATCTAATTTAATTTCATATATATCTTTGATTTTGGGTAATCAGATTATCCTATGATGATCCTGATTGATCCTGAGATTCTGGAAGGAGCCACGCACATGCCTGATCTCTACTAGTGTCCAGTTGGGTAGGATCTAGAGGTCTTCTCCTTTTGAATCACCTTTTCAAAAATCAGAACTGGATCTGATCTTGAAGTTCTTCAAAACTTCTTTGAAGAAGCAGCGGTCATCTCTTTCAGCAGTGCTGCCTTCTTCCTGATCTGAGCACTTTCTTCCTTGGATTGCACTTGAACCCATGCCCAACTCTTTTGGATGTTGAGAGGAGAGAGAGAGGATTAAAGGGAGGCATGGAATAGAGGAGGGCAGCCTTGTAGCATGGTGAAAAAGAAAAATACTTAAAACCCTAAGCATAGACAAGGTTTAAATAGACCCTACTGCACCATGTAGTGCCACATCATCCCAGCCAATCAGAGGCCTTCATTCAATTAGATCTAAATCTGATTGGTGGGATGATGTTATCTAATCTTATCAGATGAGAGTCTCTTAAAAATCCACATAGGTGGCACCAACACTGGATATACCCAAAAGTCATTGATGCCTAGGTGTTTGAATCCATCAAGAAACCCTGAAGTCCCATCCATATGGGACTCCATCTCTTATCCATATGGGACGCACACCTAGGGTGGCATGCACCCTCTCTCTTATCTTTTTTAGTAGGAGGACAAGAGCCCCAAGTGCACTCCTATAGGTGCTTGACACATGGCCCTATGTCCAAGTGTTCAGGATCAACTACTGACCTATGTTCAAAAATAGGAATTAGCAGGTGATAGGAATTGATAGGTGTTGTTTTAAATCCATTTAATGAATTAAGACAATCCATTTCTGATTTGGACAAGCTCCAGTCAGACTAAGATAAGGTTTCTGAGTGAGCCCAAATAAATTTGGTTTCGTCGAGACGAACCAAAATGATTACAAAAGGAGAATGTTAGGCTTAATAATATGCTAGCATGATTTTCTTAAACCTAATTGGATCTAATCCAAATCAATTGAATTCGGTTAGTCCAATAGATGACATCCAGACCTAAACCCTTGTTTGTGTGACCTAGTTAGGTTCAATTTTGTATGTTAATGAGACATGTCGTGATCTCTATCATCAACATTATTGAAACACCTTTCAATAGACTAGAACTTTTTAGATTCAAACAATTAGAATGATCGATCATCTAAATCATTCAAATTGCTCCCAAAATCTACCAATAACACCTAGCAGTATATGGTGGCAACCCATCAAAACCAAAAGCAAACCTCTTAGTGTAGCTACCTGTGTGACTGGGTTCTTCTATCTTGAGCCTCGATTGGATTAGGGTTAAGGTGAACTCGTCAAACCCAATATCCATGATATGAATTAATCATTTAATTTGAGTCTAATGTGAAACTTTAATAGAAAATCTTTCTATCATCTTCACTCTGCCATGACCATAGGCTTAAGGACTCAATCTCATGATTATCATAGGGCTGCTCCTCATCTACTGAGGTAGATAGATCCCCTATTAGTACAATCCAATTCTTACAATAAACATGCTGTAGCCAACATACACCTCAGGATTTTGAATGGCTAGAAGATCGAGTTATGGTATAGTCAAACTATAATACTCTCAAGATGAACTATCGATGCACCTCAGATCAAAGAATCAGACACACCACTGCAGCATCGAGTCAGTCATCGATGAGGAGGTAGACTTTCTTATGACTGGGGTGGTCACACTCAGTGTCCTTGCTCTCTATTGAGTACCTATACTCTTGCTTCGGTATCTCCATACCATAGACTCAAGACACATCTATCCTAAGAAAATGATCATACAACAACCTTCCAGATCGATCATCATCCTTGTGATGATCCTATGGTCAGGAGCTATTTATGAGTTAATTATAAAAATCATGTCTCAAATTTTCAACTCTTGAAAATATGAATTGTCATTATCATTAACTCAAAGGATGTATCACAGATACTTTAAATACATACTGTGATAGAAAATAACTATTTTATTAATTTATAGTCAAAATTATAAAATTGCTCTTAGAAGTTTATTAAAGTGTTTAGCCAATCTAGCTTCTAGGGCATGCATCTAACAAACTCCTACTTGACCTAAAGCCAATTGGCTACAAATATAAGTCCCATCTTCTCAAGATGGGCTTTGATCTTCTGCTGGCTCAATGGCTTTGTCAATGGGTCAGTCACATTATCTACATTATCGACTCTCTTAACCTCAACATATCCCTTCTCGAGATAATCATGGGTGAGGTGGTATCGCCGCTCGATGTGCTTGGATTTCTGGTGAGACCTCGACTCCTTAGCTAGGGCTATGGCACCATTATTATCGCAGTACAGAGGGACAGCATTCTTTGGCATCACTCCGAGTTCTATGGTGAAATTATTATACTAGAATGCCTTCTTAGTAGCTTTCGATACAGTGATATACTCTGCTTCCATGGTGGAGTCTGCTTTCACTGTCTGTTTCAAACTCTTTCAATTAGCAGCTCCACCATTATAAATAAACAAACTTCTAGATGTCGACTTTCGATCATCTATGTCAGACATAAAATCCAAATCTGTATACCCCTAAACCTAGAGTTCTCCATTACCAAAGATTAGAAACATATCCTTAGTCCTTATCAAGTACTTAAGGATACATTTCATAGAAGTCCAGTGCTCCTCATCTGGATTTGACCGATACCTGCTCATGACACTCACAGTATGGGCAATATCAAGTCGTGTGCATAGCATGGCATACATGAGGTTTCCTATTGCTGTAGCAGAAGGGATCTTGCTCATGCATTCAATCTCCTCAGGTGTGCTAGGGCACATCTTCTTGGAAAGAAATGAATGCCATGTCTGAAGGGTACCAATCCCTCTCTTAGAGTTTTCCATGCTAAACCTCTTTAGTACCTCCTCTATGTACATCTTCTGTGAAGAGTCCTAGCATCCTTATGTCGGATCTATCCCTATAGACCTTAATTCCTAGAATAAAGGATGCTTCTCCTAGGTCTTTCATGGAGAATTCCTTTTGATAACCATATTTTAACTATGGTCAACATGGGAAATATCATTCCCAATAAGGAGGATGTCATCCACGTACAATACGAGGAAGACAACAGCACTCCCACTGACCCTTTTGAAATACACATGGTTCCTCCTCATTTCTTGATGAAACCAAATGATTTGATCACATCATTAGAATGAGTGTTCCTAGCTCCTGAGATGCTTGCTTAAGTCCATATATGGACCTTTGCAGCTTGCAAGACCTTGTGATCAGCATCACTGGATGTGAAACCTAGCGACTGTTCCATATAGATATCTTCCTCAAGATATCCATTTAAGAAGGCCGTTTTCACATCCATCTATGCCATATTTCATAATCGAAATAGGACTGCAATAGCAAGCAATGTGCGGATGGATTTTAGCATAGTTACTAGCGAAAAGGTATCCTGATAGTCAATGCCTTCGCACGTTGACTATAACCTTTTCGCCACCTAGTCTAGCCTTGAATGTCTCCACATTCCTCATCTGCACCAATCTTTCTCTTGTAGATCCATTTACACCCAATAGGTACTATACCTTCTGGTGGATCTACCAAGGTCCAAACTTGGTTTGAGTGCATCGAGTCAATTTCTGACTTCATTGCCTGCTAAGCCATTTCTCGGAAGTCGATATCTGATATCGCCTCGTTCATAAGTTTTGGGAATCATCACCATGAATCACCATTTTCTATGAGGAAATATTTTCTCTACATCCTTCTGAATATAATACCTAAGTACCTTTCAGGAGGACGGAAAAATTCTACTTCCGATCTATGAGGTGGAGGAAAGTAGTGTTCTGGGTTGGCTCAACCTGATTTGGGTTTCACTTAGGTTCCTTAGCTCATTTCTGCATCGATGACTTTCTCCTCAAGTCTAATTTATCTTCCTGATGCCGACTATCTTAGAATAAACTATTTTTCAAGAAAGATGGTGTGTCAACTCATAATCACATTATGATCTTTTGGAAGATAGAAATAATATCCTAATGACTCTTGAGGATATCCAATAAACCAAGCTCTAAAGGATCTAAACTCTAATTTATCTGTCTGTTGTCTCTTGACATGGGCTGGACAATCCCAAATTCTGAGATGACTCAGACTTGGTTTCTTACCATGTCATATCTCATACGGTGTGGTAGGAATGGTCTTAGAAAAAATTCTATTCAGTAATATATAGTGGTCATCAGACTATATTTCCAAAGAAACTTACGAAGGTCCATGAAACTCATCATGGATCGAACCATATCTAATAGGGTTCGATTTCTTCATTCTGAAACCCCAATCAATTGAGGCATTTCAGGTGGAGTTCATTGAGAGACTATGCCATTATCCTTAAGATAGTCCAGGAATTTCAGGCTGAGGTATTCGCCTCCTCGATCTGATCGAAGAACCTTAATAGATTTTCCTATTTATTTTTCTACTTCAAGTCTGAATTTTTTGAACTTTTCAAAAGCTTCAGACTTATGTCACATCAAATATACATATCCGTACCGAGATAAATCATTGGTAAAGATGATGAAGTAGACATAATTATCCCTGATCGGCACATCAAATAGACCGCATCCATCAGTATGTACTAGGACAAGTAGGTCTATGGCCCTTTCCCCATGTCCTACAAAAGGGAGCTTAGTCATTTTGCCATGAAGGCATGATTCACAATCAGATATGACTCGAAAGTCAACAGACTCAATAGCCTAAATTTCTTTAATTTGGTAACCCTATCTTCAGCTATATGACCTAGCCTAAGGTGCCAAAGATACCTATCATTTAGACTATCCCTAGGTTGCTTTGATCCTATGGCATTCATGTTTTGCTCGACATTAAAAATAGAAACATCAATATGCAACTAGTAGAGACATTTATAAGAAAACTACTTGCAATTTTATTTCTTTCATAAAGAATATTATAATGGTCTTTAAGAAAACTAATTACATAGCCTTCTTATGCTAAACATGAAATAGAAATCAAATTCCTGCTTGCTGCAGGCACTTAAAAATAATCTCTAAGAACTAAATCTAATCCTGATAGTAATCGTAGAGGATAGGTTCCCACGGTTATAATAGCAACTTTTGCTCCATTTTTGATGCATAGAATCATCTCACTATCCCTCAGCCTCCTGCTATTCTCAAGATCCTGCATAGAAGTGTACAAGTGAGTACTAGAACATAAGTCAAGCACTCAACTGGATGCAGAAGAAACCGTAAGATTAGATTCTATAATGAGCATACCTCCAAAAGGACATGCCTCCTTCTTGTTCTTCAGGCTAGCAAGGTATAAATGGTAGTTCTGCTTCTAATGACTGTCAGTGTTGCAATAAAAATATTTTTCTTTGTCAGTGGCCTTCTTCTTCGGCTCTGCCTTCTTCTTCTTCCTACCATCCATCTTCTACTTCTTCACGAACTTCTTCTTCTTTTCAAAAGACTTTCTCTTGAAAGAAGTCTGCTCCACAGCAAGTATTATCCTTTAGAACCTTTCATAGAAAGCTCAGCAATAACCAGCATGTTCATGAGCTCAGCCAAGGTATTCTGAAGTTTATTCATATGGTAGTTCATGATGAACTACCTATACACATCAATCAAGGACTGTAGAATTATATCAATCTATAGATCCTGATCTAACTTAACACCGAGCTTCTCAAGCCTTTCTAAGTCCTTGATCATCATCAGATAATGATCTCGGACTGACTGCTCATCATGCATCTGAGCCTTAAACAATCTCTTAGTGACTTGATATTCGGCTGCACGACTCTATTTACCAAACAACTCTTGTAAGTGAGCCAACATTTGATGGCTAGTCTTAATGTCTTCATGTTGGTGCTGGAGCTCATCAGACATCGAGCCCAATATATAATACCTAATTTTGTTATCTTCATCCATCCACTTTTTGAGAAATGCTCTCTGATCAGTAGATGGATGGGCTGATATGGTGGGAGGATCCTTTTCCAATGCATGAGTCAACTTCTCAAAATCCAAAATAATTTTGAAGTTTCAGAGCCAATCCTTGTAGTTGGATCCGGTCAGTCTATGGGTGTCCAGGATATCGGCCAGTGGGTTGGACGTAGACATCTTCCTATAGAGAGTCAAAGTTTTTAGTCAGATTTTATAATTAGACTTAATCAATTTATTTAGAAATTTTATTTTTAAATAAATTAGGCTCCCACTATTTTCTTGGATTCTTACACTCCCTTGGTAGAGATGCAAAAATCTCCATGATTATTGATTTCTAGTGGATGGTGCGGTCCCACCGACTAGCTTATCACCTCACCTAATAGTTATTGATGATGGATCATTCGATGAGTGGACAACTCTTATCCAATGATTCTCTAATCATGGTGCACCCAAATTTGGTCTCTAATTCATTAATCTCACCATGTCCGGAATATTGATCCACTCCTTAGTTAAGTCAGATCTACCATTTGTACGAATTAGATTCCTGATTGGGTCCATCATCGTATCCAAAATATTGACCCCAACCCATCCTCCAACCCATAGCATCTAATGCCTAATAGACATGGTTGCATCTTTCCAGTGCAACTGAACTATTGTATCCAACCGAGAACAATCAACCTCGAAAAGAGCCCGCACATCTACAATGGTGGAAGACCTTAGACTTAATATTTTCTTAGGAAGATTTAATTTAGGTCTCTTTAAACTTGACTTGACTTAGTCATAATAATTATGGTTAACCTAATGGCATGGGTTGGCTTGAATTATTGCCACCTCAAATCAGAACTGGATCAACATAAATGGCTAAGTAAATGAGACCGGTGGAACGGATATGCCATTAACTCGACGAGAACGCATTCAGATCGAGTAGCTTCTAATTAAAAATCAATTGATCGTATCTGCTAGACTTACCTTAGACATCAAATTATTGAATCAGAATCAATTAGATTAGCCTACAATTCAAGCTCGAACCATGGAGCCAAATTAGGTCTTGATTTGATCGAGTCACATCTCAATATGATTCAATCTTGACCCAGACTTAATCCTATTAGGTTGGTCGAATCTAAGCTTTTTTTGATCCCACCTAACTAACTCTTAATTCAGTTTGATCAACCACTAGACCTAATTGAGCTACCCAAGCTCGAACCCAAATTTATGAATATGTCTTAGATCTGAAAATTCATAATTTTTAGAACTAATTAATTTTATAATCTTAATTCTTAATTAAGTTTTGGGTTCATGAATAAATCATGAAATAAAATCCTAGGATTTTAGAATCTAGGGTTTTATAGAAAAATAAATTTTAATTTTTGATTAAGAACGAATGCGCAGCACTCCTACACATTATAAGAACATCCCATCGAATGGGAGGAGAGAACCTTTAAATCCTACTTTGTTCTTATGACTGGATGGCCAAGAGGAATGTCTTAATCAAAAATATAATTTCTACTACAAAATTAGTTAGATCTAAATTATATATCATATATACAGTTAATGATCTAACTTATACATATTTTGCATACATCTCATGTATCATAAGTCAATCAATCATGCATACTTTCAGATATGAAATATCATATATTAAATCTAAAAAATAAAATTTTAAATTTGATCATATCAAAAATAAAACTATTATAGATATTTTATAGAACTATTCTATAACTAGTCTAAGAATGCATCTTTCATATCTCATATGAACAAAATAAAAATTAAAAATTTTATTTTCTATTTTTTAGATTTAATTATAATAATTATAACATCAAAAGATAGAAATAAATTAGATTTAAATTATATTTTAATTAATTTAATAATATGATTATACTAGACTACACATAGAACTATCTATTCATAGTTTAGTCATGCATCTCATACATTATAGATTTAATGTTAGATGCGTACCCTAGAAGTCAAATTGACTAACACTTGTAATATACTTCTAAGGATAATTTTATAATTTTAACTATAAATTAATAAAAAAATTATTTTCTATCATAGTGTGTATTTAAAGTGCATGTGATACATCCTTTGAGTTAATGGTAATGACAATTCATATTTTCAAAGAGTTAAAAATTTAAGACATAAATTTTCATAATTAACTCAGAAACTGCTTCCGACTGTAGGATCATCACGAGAATGGTGATTGATCCGAAAGGTTGGTGTATGATTTTTTTCTTTGAGTAGATGAGTCTTGAGACTATGGTATGAAGATACCGGAGCGAGAGTATAGGTATGTGTTAGAAAATGAGGGCACTGAGCGTGACCACCTCGAGCATTCATAAGGAAGTCTACCTTCTCATCGATGAATGACTCGATGTTGCAGTAGTATATCTGGTTCTTTGATCTAAGGTGCATTAGTAATTCATCTTGAGGGTGTTGTAGTTTGATTATACCATAACTCGATCTTCTAGTCATTTAGAATCCTAAGGTATATGTTGGCTATAGTATGTTCATTATAGAAATTGGATTGCACCAATAAGGGATCTATCTACTTTGGTAGATAAGAAGTAGCCCTATGATGATCATGAGAATTGAGTCCATAAGCCCATGGCTATGGTAGAGTGAAGATGATAGAAAGAGTTTCTATAAAGGTTTTCACATAGGACTCGAATCGAATGATTAATTCATATGATGGATATTGGGTTTGACGAGTTCACCTTAATCTTAATCCTATCGGAGCTCAAGATAGAAGAACCCAATCACATAGGTAGCTGCATTGAGAGGTTCACTTTTAATTTTGATGGATTGCCACCATACACTGCTAGGTGTCACTAGTGGATTTTGGGAGTAATTAGAATGATTTTGATGATTGATCATTCTAATTGTATGAATCAGAAAAATTCTTATCCATCGAAAGGTGTTTCGATGATGTCAATAATGGAGATCATGACATATCTCATTACCATACAAAATTGAACCTAACTGGATCAGACAAATAATGGTTTGGGTCTGGATGTCATCAACTGAGCTAACCTAGTTCGATTGATTTGGATTAGATCCAATTAGATTCAAGATAATCGTGCTAGCATACGATTGAGCCTGACTTTCTTCTTCTGTAATCTTTCTAATTCATCGCAATCAAGTCTAATTTGATTTGACTCATTTCTATATCTTGAATGAGTTTATTCTCATTTGACTGAACTAAGTTTAAGTCAGATTAATTATGAAAATTAAGTTCATTCCTAATGCAATTGCACTAGGGTCAATAGTTGACCCAATTGAGAGAATTGAGGGTCACATGATCAATGAATATTAGAAATTGTTTTAGAAATCATTTTACTATAATTTTTGGATTTGTGATAAGGCACGAGTTATACTTTGGGTGTGCAAATTTTTTTAATTTTTGGAGGTCCTAGACTGTCTTTTGATAGAGTTTGATTTGGATTAAATTCTTGAGGGAAGAGTCCTAGACGCATATGGACTCTTCCTTATCCTTTCATGCTACCACCTTTTAGATGGATTTTTGATGTCAAAACTAGATGGGATATGAGGATTTTCATGGAGATCAGGTCTAGGAGTCCCAATGGTCGAATTAATAAGATTTTTGATCAAAAAGGGATTCTTTATGATGCTAGTTTAGTATAAGAACTCTTCTCACAAAATTGCCTCAATGAAATCTATTTCTCCACATCCAAAGGAGCCTTCTCTTTGATATGAACACCCCCTTTATCCTCTCTCTCCCTCTCTTCTACATGCCTAAAAGGTTAGGCACAAATCTGAGTTGAAGGTCCAAGATTTTTGGCACAAGATTCAGCATCTATGCGATGGTATTCGTGAGACGAACAGGCTACACCCAGAAGTTATTTTCAAGGCTTTTTAAATTAGATCTAGATTTAATTTTTGGAGAAAAAATTTATGAAGAGAATATGTTTAGATCGTACTTGAGTGGATATCGGTACAGGCCAGGTACATGCGTAGCTCCTTTTAGAACCTCAGGAATCAATAAGATCATCGTAGGATAATTAAATTACCAAATCAGGTACTTAAAATTAAATCTAATTTAATTTTATTTTAAACTTTTAATATTAGATCTCTATGATCAAATTTGAGAAATCTCAAATCTAATTATAATTTTAAAAAAAAATTAAAATATTTCTTCAAATTTAATCAGATCTGAATGATCTTGTGTCAGGAAAATAGGTTTTTCCTTCATCTAAATCATAAACTTTTTAATTTTCTAATTTCAGATCTAATCACATCTGATGTGTTATCTAAATTTTTTTAATATTAGATCATAAATAAAAATTAAATTAGATCTAAAATAGATCTGATGAACTGCCAACCTGGCTCTGATACCAGTTGAAAGAAAAAATCCTATTTTTTCGGCATAGGATCGTTTAGATCTGATTGGATCTGAAAGAATATTTCAAAAAAATTTTCTTATGATCCTAATTAGATCTGAGACATCTCAAATTTAATCCTAAAAATCTAATATTAAAAATAAAAATAAAATTAAATCTAATTTAATTTTAAATCTTTGATTTTGGGTAATCAGATTATCCTACGATGATCGTGATTGATCCTGAGATTCTGGAAGGAGCCACGCATGCGCTAGGCCTCTATCGGTGTCCACTCAGGCAAAAATTGGAGGTCTTCTCTTTCTAAATTACCTCTTCAAAAATCAAATCTATATCTGATCTTGATGTTCTTCAAAACTTCTTTGAAGAAGCAGCGATCGTCTCTTTCAGCAGTGCTGTCTTCTTCTTGATCTTGGCGCCTTTCTTCCTTGGATTGCAGTTGAACCCATGCCCAACTCCTTTGGACAAAGAGAGGAGAGAGAGAGGACCAAAGGGAGGCATGGAATAGAGGAGGGCAGCCATGTGGCATGGTGAAAAAGAAAAGCACTCAAACCCTAGGCACAGACAAGGATTAAATAGATCCTGCTGCGCCATGTAGTGCCACATCATTCCAGCCAATCAGAGGCCTTCATTCAATTAGATCTAAATCTGATTAATGGGATGATGTCATCTAATCCAATCAAATGAGAGTTCCTAAAAAATCCACATAGGTGGCGCCAACACTAGATAAACCCAAAAGTCTTTGGTGCCTGGGTGTTTGAATCCATCAAGAAACCCTGGAGCCCCATCTGTATGGGACTCCATCTCTTATCCATATGGGGTGCATGCCTAGGATGGCATGCACCTTCTCTCTTGCCTCTTTTAGTTGGGGACAAGAGCCCTAGGTGCTCTCCTATAGGCGCATGACACATGGCCCTATGTCCAAGTATTCAGGGTCAACTGTTGACCTATGTCCAGAAATAGGAATTAGCAGGTGACAGGAATTTGCAGATGTTGTTTTAAATCCATCTAACGAATTAAGACAACCCATTTCTAATCTAAACAAACTCTAGTCAATCTAAGACAAGGTTCTTGAGTGAGCCCAAATAAATTTAGCTCAGTCAAGACGAACCAAAATAATTATAAAAGGAAAATGTTAGGCTCAATCGTGTGCTAGCATGATTTTCTTAAACCTAATTAGATCTAATCCAAATCAATTGATCTAGATTAGTCTAATTGATGACATCTAGATCCAAATTCTTGTTTATGTGATCCAGTTAGGTTCAGTTTTGTATGATAATCAGATATGTTGTGATCTCTATCGACATCATCAAAATATCTTTCGATGGATCAGAACTTTTTTGATTTAAAAAATTAGAATGATCAATCATCTAAATCATTCTATTTTCTCCCAAAATTCACTAGTGATACCTAGCAGTACATGGTGGCAATCCATAAGAACCAAAAGTGAACCTCTCGGTGCAGCTATCTGTGTGATTGGATTCTTCTATCTTGAGCCCCGATTGGATTAGGATTAAGGTGAACTCGTCAAACCTAATATCCGTTATATGAATTAATCATTTGATTCGAGTTCAATATAAAACTCTAATAGAAACTCTTTCTATCATCTTCACTCTACCATGGCCATGGGCTTAAGGACTCAATCTCATGATTATCATAGGGTTGCTCCTCATCTATCGAGGTGGATAGATCCTCTATTGGTGTAATCCAATTCCTACAATGAACATGCTACAACCAATATACACCTCAAAATTCTGAATGGTTAGGAGATCGAGTTATGGTGTAGTTAAACTATAACATTCTCAAGATGAACTATCGATGCACCTTAGGTCAAAGAACCAAATACACCACTGCAGTATCGAGTCAGTCATTAATGAGGAGGTAGACTTTCTTATAACTACTCGAGGTGGTCATGCTCAGTGCCCTCATTCTCTAACGATTACCTATACTCCCACTTCGGTGTCTCCACACCGTAGACTCAAGACACATCTATCCTAAGAAAGCGATCGTACACTAACTTTTCGAATTAATCACCATTCTTATGATAATCCTACGGTCAGGAGCTGTTTATGAGTTAATTATAAAAATTCATGTCTCAAATTTTTAACTCTTGAAAATATGAATTATCATTACCATTAACTCAAAGAATGTATCACAGACACTTTAAATACACACTATGATAGAAAATAATTCTTTTATTAATTTATAGTTAAATTATAAAATTATCTTTAGAAGTGTATTACAAGTATTTAGCAAATCTGATTTCTAGGATACACATCTAATAGCCTGAGCCCTATCTGCCAACTATTTTCGGAGCCAAGACACCTTACCATTAGCTATCTGATAATTATCATAAATGCACCAATAAAAGTATTGATTTATTAATTAATTTATACTTATTTTTAAAAATTAAATATTTTTATTTATTATTTTAAAAAAATATATTCATCAATGGAAAGAACTCATTTTTTTTATCACAATGAAATAAGTTTGGAGTAAAACGAAGTTAAAACAAACCTATTTTGAATTTTCAAAGATGAGAAAAAAATAAAAAAAATTGAATCAGCTTAGTCGGCTCGTCCAGCTTAGCTAGCGCACTCAGTTAAGCCACCGTATTTAGCTTAGCCAGCGCATCCCAACTTAGTCAGCGTGCCATCCAAGCCGACTTAACCATAGAAGCTAGTAGCCAATCCATAAAATTAGGAATGGACCACCAGCTCAGTAGAAGGCAGCGAGTCACAGGCTACCATATGGTGGACCAAGACCTTTAAAGGGTTTACAGAAAATCTATCGTGGCTCATGGGACATTTTGTCATTTCAAGTGGCAAAGTCGGGCGGTGATTGGTCTTTGTCTATAGAACGATCAGTTCCTTGGGTCCATATGCATAGTAAATGCATGATCTAACTACTACGCTCATTCCCAATCTTGATCCATTGGCTGCTGTTAATTTTCAATTTGATTTGGTTTCCATCAGCTCTCAACACACGATCGGATGGTTTCAAGAGCTCCAGAAATTGATTGGATAGCCAGCATTCATCTCGATGGTAATCAAGCATCCAGATCAAGATCTAACACTCAAAACTTCATCATCAAGATCGATCCAATGGTCAGAATTTAATTCGATCGAAATTAGGCTATTATATGTCAATTTTTGATGATTTTGGGATTGTTTGATCAATATCTTGTTGGAAAATATGTCCTAAAGGTAATCATCAACCTATTGACAGTTGTGCTACCTTGTAAATATAATTGATTTATTAATGAATAAAATAAATACTTTGGTATTTTCATCACAAAGTCTACATCTCCTAATGAACTCCATTATTGTGATGAAGTCCATAGGACTATTTAGTTCTGATAAAAAGAAGATTTATCAGTTAGTCCTTAAATAGTTCACAACCAAATGATATGCTGTTAATTAGGATGACAGCATTTATCGAGCATGGATCGTTGTATGCCATATATATTGGTTGTCCTCCTAAATAAGGAGTGTGGAGATACTGGTATAGCATACAAGTGAGATGTATGGGTACATCGTCACTGGACATGACCAACTCTAGAGCATTTTGCTGTCAAGAATTGCTCTAATATGATATATGTTATCGCATCAACATGGCATCACCTAGCTTTGATACCAAGTCTTGGAATAATTGGTACTGATTTGATACCAATTATTATGCCTACGACTGCTTCGAACCATAGTCGTAGATCCGATCTCTTGCATGAACCTAGGTATTAATCCAAAAACATGAAGAAGAGCAAAAGTTGATGATGGCACCTAATGCTTGGCATTGGAACTAGAGAAAAAAGAGAGAAGAGAGTTAGGGAGAAAAGTTGTATATTAATTCCACTCTCTTGTAAAGATTACAATACCTAGGTTTATGTATCTTAAGATTTCTATTATCCCACATCAATCCTAATAAATCCAAACTCGAGCTGAAAAACTCTCCTAGGCTAACCTAATACATGAAAGCACTCACCGAGCCCATGTACACCCATGTCTCCCATGCTCTCACCCCCAAGATCTAAACCCAACCCATATATGTATTAGCCACCTTAAGACCTTATTTGACTAGGTCTTAAGACCCCAAATAGAGAATCCCCATCCAATTTTGTTCGCCACTATCGAGTCGGCTCTATCAGGAGCTGAGCTGGCTTGACTGCATATCATCCAAATCTTATCTTCTGTCTGCCAGAGACAGTCGGCTCAACTACACCCCGAGTTGGCTCGATCTCATCTCGAGCTAGCTCAACTATGTATCCAAGCCAGCCTGCCTATGTGTCAGCCTCTTATCTTGGCTGATTCTTCTCCTGACTTTGGTTCCTTGCTCCACCTAGTGTATCAGATCTTTAGTGCACCTACCAAGCCTCCCTAAAGGTCCTTACATCTGAACCTCGAGTCCGTGTAGGGCTACACGCCACCTTCATCCTAAGACAACACCTGTCCTAGCCCTAGGACCACACCCATCTTAGTCTTTCGGAGCCAACACCCTAGCTCCTCCCGTGGTCCCCCAAGGCTTGGGAGTACCATACTAGATCCTACAATCTCTATCTTGGCGCATCCAAGCCTTGGCACATGTGGCAATATTTTCCTACACGATCCTGCTATCGATGCATGCCCTGACAGCTATTTGTGCACACCTTGCCACTACCATCTTTCTTCAGCTGCTAAGCTCCCTTTGAGGCCTTTAGGATGACCACCTCCACTATTGAAGACCTTGGCTTGCACCTATGCACCATCCTTGGAGTTGTAGGCACCCTTTTGCTTGGCAGCTGCATCATTTATCCAAGACTTTCATGGAGAATTTGCAGCAATCCTATGCTAATGCCCACTGCATACCCTATATGGTCTCCTCAGAACTTCGCTTGACCTTTCGCACATGCTGCTCCACCTGGAACTGCGCATCTCTGATGTTGGTGCTAGGATATTGGTCCTCTTGCACTCCTCTGCTCTGAACTCGTATCAGTACTCTTTTCACTTGTGAAGCCACCTCTGTCCGATGCTCCATCTAAAATCGAAGTCCTTCTGATGCCACAGAAGCTGACTCTATAACTAAGTCCCTCGAGACCAATCACTCAATGCTGGACTGCTGAGCCTACTGCTGCACCTCGAATATAGTTGCTACTCCTTCAGACCCTTCATACTCTATGGATCCCTCCAAAACTATTTCAGATACACTACACCCTGCAGGCTCCTCCGAAACCACCAAGAGCTCATCGACTCTTCACTTTCAGTGATTGAAATGATGGAATCTAACTTTTCTCCTTCTTTGCACTTCTTCCAAAGTGGACATTCTTGCTTAAAGTGCCCTGCTTCATCATACTTGAAGCATTTCTTGGACCCCTTGCTGACCCTTCTTCTTTCCTTGTTAGGGCCTCTCTAATACCATGACATCCTCTTGGAAGACCTTTTTTATCATCATCCATTCTTGCTGCTCATTGGATCTTAGCATTGATATAATATCCTCATATACCAGTGTCTCCTTACCATATGGCAGTATGGTTACCAATGGATCAAAGCTCGCGGGTAGCGAACATAGCAGCAATAAACTCTTGTCCTCCTCTTCGAGCTCCATCCTAATGTTGAGCAAGTCCATGCTCATTCGATCGAAATGCTGAATATGTCCTACAACATTCTCGCCCTCTTGCATCTGAAGGCTATATAGTTGCTTCTTCAGCACCAACTTGTTGCATATGTTCTTCCCTATGTATAACTGATGTAACCTCGATCACAAAGCCTTGGATGTCTTCTCCTCCAATATGCCATATAGCACCTTATTTGCCAGACAAGTCCTAATCATGGCACATGCCCTTTTCTCCAAAGACTTTCACTCCTTGTCTGTCATCTCCTCCGACCTATCCTCCAAGGCTAGATCTAGCCTCATCTAAATCAGCAGATCCTTCATCCTAACCTTTCATATTATGAAACTATTCTTTCCATCAAACTTCTCAAATCCTACCTTCAACCCGTTATACTCTATGATCAAACCAAATTAAAAATAGCCAACAGGAAGATCTAAAAATTATCTTGACTTCGAATGATGGACAACTGCCCTTAGATCACTTCCTCCCCCATGAAGCCTGGAGAAAATCTTATGTTAGATGTGTGTCCTAGAAGCCAAATTGGCTAACACTTGTAATACACTTCTAAGGGTAATTTTATAATTTTTGACTATAAATTAATAAAAAAAGTTATTTTCTATCATAGTGTGTATTTAAAGTGTCTATGATACATCCTTTGAGTTAATGATAATAACAATTTATATTTTCAAGAGTTGAAGATTTAAGACATGAATTCTCATAATTGACTCATAAAGTATATCCGATCGTAGGATCATCACGAGGATGGTGATCGATCCAAAATGTTGGTGTATGATCATTTTATTAGGATAGATGTGTCTTGAGTCTATGGTATAGAGATACTAAAGCGAGAGTATAGGTACTTGTTAGAGAATGAGGGCACTGAGTGTGACCATCTCGAGCAGTCATAAGAAAGTCTACCTTCTCGTCGATGACTAGCTCGATGCTGCAGTGGCATGTCTGATTCTTGGACCTGAGGTGCATCGATAGTTCACCTTGAGGGTGTTATAGTTTGACTATACCATAACTCAATCTTCTAGTCATTCAAAATTTTGAGGTATATGTTAGCTATAGCAAGTTCATTGTAGGAATTGGATTGCACAAATAGAAGATCTATCTACCTCGATAGATGAGGAGTAGCCCTATGATAATCATAAGATTGAGTCCTTAAGCCCATGGCCATAGTAGAGTAAAGATGATAGAAAGAGTTTCTATTAGGATTTCACATCGAACTCGAATCGAATGATTAATTCATTTGATGGATGTTGGGTTTGATGAGTTCACCTTAATCCTAATCCTGTCGGAGCTTAAGATAGAAGAATCCAATCACATGGATAACTATACCGAGAGGTTAACTTTCGATTTTGATGGATTGCCACTATATACTGCTAGGTGTCATTGGTGGATTTTGGAAGCAATTAGAATGATTTTGTTGATCGATCATTCTAATTGTATGAATAAAAAAAGTTCTGATCCATCGAAAGATGTTTCGATGATGTCGATGATAGAGATCATGACATATCTCATTACTATATAAAATTGAACCTAATTGGATCGAATAAATAAGAATTTGTATCTAGATATCATCAATTAAGCTTACCCAGTGTGATTGATTTGGATTAGATCCAATTAGGTTCAAAGAAATCATGCTAGCACATGATTGAGCCTAACTTTCTCCCTCTATAGTCTTTTTGGTTCATCTCAGTTAAGCCAAATTAGTTTGTGGTCACCTAGAGATCCTGTATGGCTTTATTCTGATCTGATTGGAGCCTACCCTAGTCAGATAAGGCTTTGTCCTGATGAGATCAGGGCGTGTCCGAATAAAACAAAAGCTTCTCTTAAAAAAAACCAACAGGGCACTAGGACAAGGGGTCTTTCGACCCAATCTTTGCAAGAATGAAAAAGGGATGGCGTGCGCCCCCTATATTTGATCTAGGGCACACACCCCAAGGAGTTTTCTTCAAGGAAAAGAGGTGGGCCCCCCATATGGTGCGCGCATAGTGGGAGGAGGCCTGGAGGAAGAGTTTGTTATGGAACAAACTCTTAGAGATAATTCTCCATGCCACCCTCCTCTCCTTATCTATGTTGTGTGATTTTTATTGGGGACATTTGAATGACAAAACCTAATGAAATCAGGTATTTAATGTGGGAAATCTGATGGGATTTCCGATTGATCAAGCAATTAGATTGCTTGATCAAATAGGACTCCAGGGCTTTACTAGGTCTATAAATAGACCCCTTATCAAAGTAGTTTGGCATTGCGATTATACCATGATGAAGCCCTGCTCCTTTACCCATCTTCCACACTCTTATTCTATATCCCATACCTCCTCTCCATGCTAGAAAGGTTGGGTAGGATCTATAATCAAGTGTTGAGAGCGGTGTTGCAAAGATCAAGTCAAGAAGTTACTAATCAAGAGATAAACGTATGGCCTTCAAAAGTTATTTTGAAGATTCTTCAAATCAAATCTAGATCTGATCTTCAAATCATTAATTTGAAAGGAGAAGACATCTAGATCTTGCTTTAGTGGATACCGATAGAGGCCAGGTGCATGCTTGGCTCCTTCCAAAATTTTAGGAAAGATCAGGATCATCATAAGATAATCAGATTACCCAAGCAAGATATGAAATTAAATTTGATTTAATTTTTATTTTAATTTTAAATATCAAATCATTATAATCAGATCTAAGAACTTTTAATTAGATTATAAAAATTTTTGTAGAAAATTCTACTCTAGATCTGATCAGATTTGGACGATCCTGTGGCAGAAAATCAAATTTAACTTCAACTAGTATCAGAGTCAGGTTAGCAGCTCCTCAGATTTTTTTTGGATCTAATTTAATTTTTATTTATGATCTATTATTAAATAATTTTAGATGTCACATCAGATTTGATTAGATCTAAAATAAAAAAACTAAAAATTATATGACTTAGATCTATAATGTATAAGATGCATAACTAGATTAGGAATAGAATAGTTCTATGTGTAGTCTAGATCATGTTGTTAATTTAATTAAATATAATTTTAAATCTATTTTATTTCTATTTTTTATCAGATCTAAAAAATAGAAAGTATAGTTTTTAATTTTTAATTTATTCATATAAGATATGAAAGATGTATGCTTAGACTAGTTATAGAATAGTTCTATAAAATGTTTAGAACAATTTTATTTTTGATGTGATCAAATTTAAAATTTTATTTTTTAGATTTAATATGTGATATTTTAGATCTAAAAGCATACATGGTTTATTGAGTTATGATACATGAGATGTATGCAAGACATGTATAGATTAGATCTTTTGTGTATGTGATATATGATTTAGATCTAACTAGTTTTATTTTAGAAAAAATATTTTTGATTAAGATGTTCTCCTTGGCTATCTGGTCATAAGAATAAAGTAGAGTTTAAAGATTTTCTCCTCCCATTCGATGGGGCATTCTTATGATGTGTAGGGATGCTGCGCATTCATCCTTAATCAGAAATTAGAACTTATTTTCTACAAAATCTTAGGATTTTATTACATATTTTGTTCATGAATCCAAAATTTAATTAAGAATTAAGATTATGAAATTAATTAGATCTAAAAATTATGAATTTTTAGATCTAAGACATCTTCATAAAATTATGTTTGAGCTTGGATAGCTCAATTAGATCTAGCAGTTGATCAAACTGAATCAAGAGTTGATTAGGTGGGATCTAAAAATGCTTAAAATTGACCATCCTAATAGGATTAAGTCTGGGTCAAGATTGAATCACATTGAGATGTGACTCGATCAAATCAAAACCTAATTTGGCTTTATGGTTCAAGCCTGGATTATAGGCTAACCCGATTGGTTCTGATTTGATAATTTAGTATCTAAAATAAATCTGGCAAATATGATCGATTGATTTTTAATTAGGAGCTACTCGATCTGAATGCATTCTTGTCAAGTTAATGGCATATTTCTTCCATCGGTCTCACTTACTTGGCCATTTATGTCGATCCAGTTCTGATTTGAGGTGGCTAGCAATTTGAGCCGACCCATACCACTAGGTTAGTCATAATTATTATGACTAAATCAAGTCAAGTTTAAAGAGACCTAAATTAAATCTTTCTAAGAAAATATTGAGTCTAAGGTCTTCCACCATTATGTTGGAAATTGTGTCCCAAAGCCAATCGTCAGTCTATTGATGGTTGAGATATTATAATTAATTTATTAATTAATAAAAAATATTTTGATGTCTTTTTTCATCATAAGTTTACATCTTCTAATGAACTTCATTATTATGATGAAGTCCTTAGGACTATTTAGTTTCGATAAAGAGAGGATTTATCGATTAGTTCTTAAATTTATTTACGACCAATTGATAGACTGTTAATTAGGATAACAGCATCTATCGAGCATAGGTCATTATATGCCATATAGGTTAGTTGTCCTCTTAACCAAGATATGTGAAGACACTGGTATGACATACAGGTGAGATGTATGGATACATCATCATTGAACATGACCAACTTTAGAGCATTCTACTATCGAGAATGTCTCTGATGGGATATAGGTATAAGTATCCCTTAGACCTGAGATCACCTCAGTGACTTGCAAGCAACTCACTGTGCTTTGGTACCAGACTAACTGAATTTCTAATTCAGCAATGGAAGGCTTCTGGGCATAGTCAAGTACTTGCAAAGTCGGAGTGTGATCAAGATGGAATTGACCACTCCAAGAGTTGGAGAAGAATGTATCACTGTATTTCAGTATAGCAAAACCTTGGCCAGGATAATCCATCAGATGGATTTAGTATTTTGAAATACAATGTGGACAACCTGATCAGAGTTGATAGTTGAACTCTAATGTGTCCTACAAACATTATGGTAAAAGGGATGAATTATATGAAAACTATATCCACATGGGTTCTAAGGATGGTGTTCTACACCTTTGACCTATCCGACCATCGGATATCATTACTAGATGGTCACTTTGATTGGTACAAAAATTTGTTCCTATGCTATCGGCTTAGATTTGGACCTATAAAGTCATATACATTAGAGCTTACAATCTGATCGGCGGTTGATCATCGATTAAGAATCATTCTTGGGTTAAACAATCAATATGATTGTTGTTTAACCTAGTGGAAGTATTGCAGGAGGATCGATTAGCAATTGAATTGCTAATTAGCTTAATTTGATTAAGCCAATAGGCTGAGATTAAGTCTAATTAAATATAATTTAATTAGATTTGATTTAGGCTTGATTGGATCAGGTCTAATTGATTTATTGGATAAGCCAAGTGCAAGAAAGAACTAGTCCTAGTCTAACTAGGACTCGAATTAATTTAATTTTCTAATTTGATTAGAAAATAAATCAAAAATAAATTTAATTAAATCTAATTTAATTAAATACTTAAATAGATTGGGGCCTTATTTAATTTGGGTGGTTTAATCTTAATTTTATTTTATTAAAAAATCTTGTTTGATCAAGTCAAAATAAGCATCCTAGTGTGACTAGGACTCCCTATATCCTTGCGCCACCCTAGTCCCAACACCCTCCATACCTATTTTTTAGGTATTTTTCATGAAAAATTTCTTTCTTCCTGATTTCCACACCCTCTCTCTCCCTCCAAATCATATTTGGAAGTTAGGTGGAAGACCAAGTCAAAGGAGGAATTGGTTTTGCTTAGGATTCTATGAGATAGAATCCTTATTGACCAAAACATCTTTCCTTGAGTGCTGCCCCCTCTTTTAATTAATTCTTCTCTTATTCCATGAAAATAATCTTCTTTTTGTGCACCCTCCCTTTCTGGTCCATACCAAAAATTATGGAGGAGGTGCTGAAGAGTTGGGCGCCCCAACAACTTCCCATGTTTGGATATTCCTAGTCTAGAAATTTGACCTAACTTGGACTCTTCTTTTTTCCTATTTATTGGATGAATTTTATTCTAATTTTTTTATGAAATATAGAGCTTTGGGAGAAGTTTGGGGTGTGCAAAAATCAGAGGAAGAGGGTCCTTGGGTGTGGGGGTTCCATAGGCACCAAACTAGGTGTCTAGGCGAGAGAAAAGAAAAAGAAGAAGAGGGTCTTCTTCTAGGGCTGTTTTATTTTCAGTCCCTCCTCCTTTCTTTTGAGATTTATTAAGAGAGTCTCAAATCAAAAAAAATTCATCTTCTTTTTCATATTTTGAAGAGTCCAAATTTCGAAGAAGAAAGCATCGGATCGATCGTCGAAGAAGGATTAGCACAGTACTAGCATGCTGTGTTGATTTCCTGCATTAGACTTCAGATCAAAGATCGTAGGCTCGTGTGGATGACTCCTAGAGGTCAGATGCATGTGCAGCTCATGACTTCATCCTCAAGACTAGATCAATAAGTTAGAATGTCTAAACTTGCTTAGGTAATAGATTTGATCTATAAACTTCATACCCGCATTTGATGTAGTGTAGATCTAAGTTGATTTGATCAATCTTTTTATTTCTTATTTAATTTTAATTTTTGATTTAATATCATTATTTAATCATGTAATAAATCTAAGATCTAGGTGTTTACATAGTTATTTAAATAAATTTTAGATTTATTTAAGTCTTTCGCTGCAAGATCTTGAAAAAGTTTCAAGATCTACCTATGAAATCCTAGATCTAGTTCCTTCAATTGGTATGAGAGCCTAGGTTCTTATTAAATAATTTTTGTGCACATCTAGATTATTTTTTAGATTAGATTTAATTTATAATCTAATTATTAAATATAAAATTTTAAAAAAATAAAATATTTTAGATTGCACGGACTGCCATAAGGTTGTCCTACTGTAAAGTTTATCCCTTATAGTGAATAGGTTATCCTAGTACATGCTGATCTAAAATATTGATCATAAACTTTTAGATTAGATCTAAGAGATTTTATGATCTGATTAAAAATATTTTAATCTAATTTCAATCATCATAAATGTGTTAGATTTGATCTAGGGAGATTTATGATTGATTATTATTGAAACTATTTCAATTACATGAACCTATTTAGATTAGATCTAAAGTAGTTTTATGTTTATTTTACTTGTATATTGATTATGAATCAAACATGCAACTTGGTTGATAGAATCATGTTGTAAAAATATTTTATAAATATTAAAATTATTTTCAAAAAGTCGAACCCCAACCCTCAGCCCAAAACTTAATTGAGAATTAAGAAGTTGACTGATTAGGATCTAGGATTGTGAATTGAAGATCCTAAGACACAAATCATAACACATTAGGTTAAATGGATTAGTGGAGATTAGGTCCATTAATTGGGTTAGACCTAGGGTTAGATTAAAGAATGAACTTAATTAGAGAATTGACTAAATCTAATTAATTATTTTCTTAGATTAGGTCAAGGATTCTCTAGATCAATTACAATAATTGTAGTTGGACAAGTCCATGTATTTAATAAGACCCAAGATGGACTTTATTCTTGGCTATGCGGTCTAGCATGAACTGTTAGGTTGATCTAATTGAAACTAATTAAATCAGTTGGTGTCTAAGGTAAACCAGACTAGTGGTTTTTAATTGGCAGGCTGCTTACCTGGCCATTTTTGATGGTGTCTAAGGCAAGCCTGGCAGACCCTTCCACTGATCGAACTTACCTGGTCTCTTGATGAGATTATGTTTTGATCAGATCAATTGACTATTCGAGCTAACCCAAGTCAGGTAGGTAAATTAGTTTGACTAATTTAGGTGCTTCTATACCAACCTATTAATGGTCTCCCTTAAGCTGACTTGGTAAAGCTAGTAGGAGGATCATGACAAGCTGGTTAATCTGACCTACTCACTTCTATAAATAAATCCTCTAAAATTATTAGGTTCTTAAAATGAAATAGTTATATGATAACTAGATCATAGCCTCCCATTAAAGTGGATGATAATGGGCCCATCAGTTGGATAATCATTGGAGGCTCAAAGGCCTGGTGCTTATCGATTGATGGAATTATCATTCATTATATGATCTCTTGGATACATCTTTCTAAATGGTGGTTAGGTGGGCCAACCAAAGTTGGGCCTGATCATTCATTAGTTGGATGGGCCAAGTATGGTCATGTTAATGGTTGGACCTAATTGAATCCTTTTTTGAGAAGGCCAAGCCAACTGATCAGGGCCTAGGGCAACATTTAATTATTCAAAATTATTTAGAGAAATAATTGATTATGAACCTACCCTTAGATGTACATGGGTGGGCCAACCAAAGTTGGGCTTATGTATAGTCTATGTGGATTCTAGTACCCACTAAGGAATTAGGATAATTCTTCGAATTGGAGGTAGAGACTACCAATTTGAATAAAATAGTGGGAGAAACCTTTTGAGAAAGTTCAAATCTTTAGGTTTAATGAATCAATTACTAATTAGATTTTGATTTTTCTTTGTGCAGACATGGCCACTTTTCTATTGCTTTGATCATTGTTGGACAATGATAAGTTGATGGGACCCAACTTCGGTAGCTGGTACTGAAAGTTGAAGATTATCCTGGAGCATGAACGGATCCTATATGTGCTGATGGATCCTGCACTTGTGGAGCTAGTTGCCAATGCACGTGGAACAGTTAGAGATACTTATTAGAAGTGGCTCAGTGATTGAACCACAGTGCGCTGCATTATGCTGGCTGTGATGAGCGATGAGTTCAGTCGCAAGTTTGAGATAGCTCAGCCAAACAAAATGCTCCAAGTGTTGGAGGATTCTTTTTGCACACCCAATGACGTTGAGAGGCACAAGATTAGTTGTGCCATCTTCAATACCAGAATGTAGGATGGTGCCTCTATCACTGATCATGTATTGTACATGATCGAGCTGATAGAGCACTTGAGCAAGCTCGACTTTTTCTTGCATAAACAACTTGGGAAAGATGCAATACTAAACTCACTACCCAAGTCTTATCTCCCATTCCTTACACATTATAGAATGTCAAAGCCTGAAGTGGACTACCACGGGTTACTGGGATTACTTCAGAACTTTGAAAAGGATCACCAATTCCATAAGAAGTCAGTGAACTTAGTGGGAGGGTCATCTTTTCGTTCTCGATCCTTTGGGAAAGGGAAGAAGAATAAAAAGAAGAAAGCCAAGAAGGTGCATGTTCATGCTAGGACACCTATGCAGGCTCAGACCCCAAAGACCAAGCCCGATAAGAGTCAAATCAAATGCTTCTTTTGCAAGAAGTGGAGGCACTAGAAGAGAAACTATCCTCAGTACATTGCCTTCCTGGACTCGAACAGGCAAAGAAAGAAGCAAGCTGTTGCTAGGCAAGCTATTTATATGATAACTCCTTACAATTTCTCTATTTGTGATATTACTAACTGGGTATTTAATACCGATAGGCCTTACCATATTTTCAATTCATTGTAGGAGTTGCAGGTCAATAGAAGATTCGAGCAAGGCAAGAGATTTTCGAACGTTGGAGATGGAAGACCAATTCCAGTTCTAGCTTTAGGAGTTTTGAAACTTATATTTGAATCTCATACCATTATTCTTAGTGATTATCATTTCTATCCTAGTTTCTTTTTAAATATCATTTCTATAGGCCTTTTGGCCATGAACAATTATAAAATTTTGATAAAGAAATGAGTTTGTAATATCATTATGAATGGTGTTACTGCTTTCTATGGACCATTAAATAGTGGTATATATATGTTATCACAACCTATTAATATAGTCTATTCTACTGGCAAGCACCCTAGATTAGATGGTGTATCAGATATCTACTTATGACACTGTAGGCTAGGTCATATAAATAATAATAGAATAAATAAATTGACTCAGGAGGAAATCCTCAAAGTTAATGATTGTGAATCACTTCCAACCTATAAGTTCTATCTTCTTGGTAAAATGACCAAGTCACCTTTCACTGAAAAAGGTGAGAGAGCTAATGAGCTCTTAACTCTAGTACATACTGATGTATGTGGACCAATGAGCATAAGTGTCAGAGATGGATATGTCTACATCATCACTTTCATAGATGATCTGTCCAGATATAGATATGTCTATCTGATGAAACATAAGTCGGATTCTTTTGAAATATTCAAATGATTCCAAAGTGAAGCAAAAAAATAAACTAAAAAGAGTATTAAAACTCTTCAGTCTGACCGAGGAGGAAAATACCTTTCTGGTGAGTTTCTCACATATCTAGGAGAGAATGAAATTCTCTCCCAATAGACTTCTCCTGAAACACTATAGCATAATGGTGTGTCTGAAAGGAGGAATCGGACTCTATTAGACATGGTCCGATCCATGATGGGATTTGCCAACTTGCCGTTATCCTTCTTGGGATATGCACTAGAATTGACTTGTTATCTATTAAATAGGGTTTCAATTTAGTTTATAGTTAAAATCCCATATGAGATATGGATAGGGCATAAGCCAGCACTTTTACACCTTAGGATTTGGGGTTGTCGGGCTTATGTCAAACGGATAGTTACAGACAAACTTGGACCTAGGTCTGACAAGTGTACATTCATAGGGTACCCAAAAGAGACCAAAGGATACTATTTCTACCATGCTGATGAACAAAACGTGTTTCTTAGCCTTAGGATAACCTTTTTGAAAAAGAAGTTCCTTGATGAAGGAATTGTTGCCTCTAAGGTTGAACTTGATGAAGTTCAATAGATAGAAAGTCTAACACAAAATGTTGAACCTAAGTCGGATTTGATTAGATCATATCCGAAGCCTAATAAACCCACACCATTAAAGTGATCTGGTAGAGTATCCCATCATCTCGATAGATACTATGGATTCCTGATCCAGGATGGTGATCCCATTAAACTCGATGAGAATGATGAGGATCTGATCACTTATATGGATGTGATGCAGAGATCCGACTCTAAGAAATGGCTAGAAGCTATGAGATCCAAAATGAATTTCATGAAGGTCAATGATGTATGGACATTAGTTGACCCACCTGAAGGTGTTAAACCCATTGGGTGTAAATGGGTCTTTAAAAGAAAGAGGAGTGCAGACGAAAAGGTGGAGACCTATAATGTCTATCTAGTTGCCAAGGGGTATCATTAATGTTATGGTATTGACTATGATGAGATGTTCTCTCCTATGACAATGCTTAAGTCCATTCGGATCATGCTTGCCATTGATGCCCATCTAGACTATAAGATCTGGCAGATGGATGTGAAGACAACTTTTCTAAATGAAGACTTGATCGAAGAGGTGTATATGATACAATCTGAAAGATTTACATCCACAGATGAGTCCAAGGTATGCAAGCTTCAGAGATCCATTTATGGATTGAAGCAGGCATGTTGGAGTTGGAACATATATTTTGATAAAGTGATCAAAACGTATGGCTTCATTAAGAATGGAGAAGAACCCTGCATTTATAAATAGATAAATAGTCCAATAGTGGTATTCCTTATTTTGTACATAAATGATATTCTCTTAATCGAAAATGATATCCCCACACTATAAGGAATAAAAGTTTGGTTGTCATCATAGTTCTTTATGAAGGATTTGGGTGAAGCATCCTACATCCTAGGGATGAAGATCTATAGGAATAGATCTAAAAGGATGCTTGGCATATCTCAGTCCACGTACATGAAAACTATGTTGAAGAGGTTCAGCATGGAGAATTCCAAAAAGAGCTATCTTTCGATAGGCCAAGAAATTTCTCTCTCTAAGAAGAATTGTCCGACAACTCCTGAAGAGAGAGAGCATATGAGTAGAATTCCATATGCTTCGATAGTAGGATTTATTATGTATGCAATGATATGTATGAGACTAGACATGGTATACTCACTAAGAGTAGTGAGTAGATACCGATCTGATCCTGGAGAAAATTACTAGAAGGTGGTTAAAATCATCCTTAAGTATTTGAGAAATACTAAGGACCAATGGTTGGTTTATGGTGAGTCAAATTTGAAGCTTGTGGGGTTTACAAACTCCAACTTTTAATCTGATTATGATGATAATGTACGTCAGGGTATATCTTTAATCTAAATGATGGAGCCATCTGCTGAAAAAGTTTCAAGCAGCATACAGTGGCTGACTCTATTTATGAAGCAGAGTACATGGCAACATCAAATGCAACAAAGGAAGCTGTGTGGCTGAGGAAGTTCATCACCGAGCTTGGAGTAGCATCCTCCATTGATGGTCCAGTCTTGCTCTACTATGACAGCACTGGCACCATAGTTCAAGCAAAGGAACCAAAGGCAAACAAGCGAACAAAGCATATTCTGTATCACTTCCATTTGGTCCATGAGATCGTGGATCGTGGTGACGTCGACCTTCAGAAAATCAACGAAAAGGAGAACCTAGCCGACCCTTTCACTAAAGTCCTGGCAATCAAGAAGTTGGACAACCAGAAATTGAAGATAGGTATTAGATACTATGCTGAGTGGCTTTAGGACAAGTGGGAGTTATTGGAAATTGTGTTCCAAAGTCAACCATCAGTCTGTTGATGGTTGAGATATTGTAATTGATTTATTAATTAATGAAAAATATTTTGGCATCTTTTTTTATCATAAGTTTACATCTTCTAATGAACTCCATTGTTGTGATGAAGTCCTTAGGATAATTTAGTTTCAATAAAGAGAGAATTTATCGATTAGTCCTTAAATTTGTTCATGACCAAATGATAGATTGTTAATTAGGACGATGGCGTCTATCGAGCATAGATCGCTATATGCCATATAGGTTGGTTGTCCTCTTAACCAAGATGTGTGAAGACACTAGTATGGCATACAGGTAAGATGTATGGGTACATCATCATTGAATGTGACCAACTCTAGAACATTCTGCTATCAAAAATATCTCTGATGGGATATAGGTATAAGTATCCCTTAGACCTGAGATCACCTCAGTGACTTGCAAGCAACTTACTATGCTTTGGTATCGGACCAACTAAATTTTTAATTTAGCAATGAAAGGCTTCTGGGCACAGTCAAGTACTTACAAAGTTGGAGTGTGATCAAGATAAAATTGACCACTCTAAGAGTTGGAGAAGAATGTATCACTGTATTTCAATATAGCAAAACCTTGGCTAGGGTAATCCATCATATAGATTTGGTATTTTGAAATATAATGTGGACAATCTGATCAGAGTTGACAATTGAACTCTGATGTGTCCTACGAGCATTATGGTCAGGGAAATGAATTATATGAAAATTATATCCGCATGGGTTCTAAGGATGGTGTTCTACACCTTCGACCTATCCGACCTTTGGATATCATTGCTAGATGGTCATTTCGATTGGTATAGAAATTTATTCCTATTCTACCAGCTTAGGTTTGAATCTATGAGATCACACATATTAGATCTTATGAACTAATCGGATGGTTGATCAATGATTAAGAATCATTCTAGGGTTAAACAATCAATACACTTGATGTTTAACCTAGTGCAAGTATTGCAGAAGGATCGATTAGCAATTGAATTGCTAATTGGCTTAATTTGATTAAGCTAATAGATTGAGATTAAGTCTAATTAAATATAATTTAATTGGATTTGATTTGGTCTTGATTGGATTAAGTATAATTGGTTTATTGGATAAGCCAAGTGCAAGAAAGAACTAGTCCTAGTCTAACTAGGAGTCGGATTAATCTAATTTTTTAATTTAATTAGAAAATAAATTAGAATTAAATATAATTTAATATGATTTAATTAAGTACATAAATGGGTTAAGGTATTATTTAATTGGATTGGTTTAATCTTAATTTTATTTGGTTAAAAGATCTTGTTTGACCAAGTCAAAATAGGAGTCCAAGTGTGACTAGGACTCCCTATCTTCTTGCGCCACCCAAGTCCCAACGCCCCCCATACCTATTTTTTAGGTATTTTTCATAAAAAATCCCTTTCTTCCTAATTTTTACACCCCCTCTCTCCCTTCAAGTCATATTTGGAAGTTAGGTGGAAGACCAAGTCAAAGGAGGAATTGGTTTTGCTTAGGATTCTATGAGATAAAATCCTTGTTGACCAAAACATCTTTCCTTGAGTGTCGCCCCCTTTTCTAATTAATTTTTCTTTTATTCCATGAAAATAATTTTCTTTTTTTTGTGTCCTCCCTTGCCGGTCCCTGCCAAAAATTTTGGAGGAGGCGCCCAAGAGTTGGGCGCCCTAATAACTTTCCATGTTTGGATATTCCTAGTTTAGAAATTTGACCTAACTTGGACTCTTTTTTTTTCCTATTTATTGAACTTTTAAATTTTTTCATCAAATATAGAGCTTTGGAAGAGATTTGGGGTGTGCAAAAATTAGAGGAAGAGGGCCCTTGGGCGTCAGGGTTCCATAGACACCAAACTAGGTGTCTAGGTGAGAGAAAAGAGAAGAAAAAGAGGGTCTTCTTCTAGGGTTGTTTTATTTTCAATCTCTCCTCCTTTTTTTTTGAGTTTTTTTGAGAGAGTCTCAAATCAGCAAACTCTCATCTTCCTTTCTATTTTTTGGAGAATCCAAATTTTGAAGAAGGGAGCATTGGATCGACCGTCGAAGAAGGATCAGTATAGTACTAGCATGCTATGCTGATTTTCTACATCGAACTTCAGATCAGAGATCGTAGGCTCGTGTGGACGACTCTTAGAGGTTGGATGCATGTGCAGCTTATGACTTTATCCTTAAGCCTGGATCAGCAAATTAGAATGTCTAAACTTACTCAGGTAATAGATCTGATCTATAAACTTCATACTTGCATTTGATGTAGTATAAATCTAGGTTGATTTGATCAACCTTTTTCTTTCTTATTTGATTTTAATTTTTGATTTAATATCATGCCATAATCATGTAATAGATCTAATATTTAGGTGTTTACATGGTTATTTAAATAAATTTTAGGTTTATTTAAGTCTTTCACTACATGATCTTGAAATGTTTCAAGATCTATCTTTGAAACCCTTGATCTGGTTCTTTCACATTGTAGATATGCGGATCCTTTCCAGGGTTGATCATTTTTATTGGATACAGTGGTTCAGTTGCACCAGAAAGATACAATCATGTTTATTAGGCATTGGATGCTATAAAATTGGAGGATGGATTGGGCTTAATATTTTGGATATGGTGAGAGATTCAATTAGGAATCCAATTCATGCAAATGATGGATTTGACTTAACTAAGAAGTGTAGCAATATTTCAGGCATGGTGAGCTTCATGAATTAGAGATCAGATTTTGGTGCACCATGATTAGAAAATCATTGGACAAGAGTTGTCCACTCATCAATTGATCCAGCACCAATAATTGTTAGGTGAGGTGGTGAGCCAGTTGGTAGGACCGCACCATCCATTAGAAATTAATAATCATAGAGATTTTTACATCTCTACCAAGAAAGTGTAGCGATCCAAGTAAATAATGGAAGCCTAATTTGTTTAAACATAAAATTTCTAAATAAATTAGTTAAGTCTAATTACAAAATCTAACTGAAAACTTTGACTCTCTATAGAAAAATATCTGCATCCAATCCACTAGCCCGTATCCTAAACACCCATAGACTGACCAGACCTAACTATAAGGATTGGCTCCAAAACTTCAAAATAGTTTTAGATTTTGAGAAGTTGACTCATGTGTTGGAACAGGATCCTCCCATTTTACCAGTACATCCATCCGTTGATCAGAGAGCATCTCTAAAAAAATGAATGGATGAAGATAACAAAGCTAGGTATTACATGTTGGGCTCGATGTCAGATGAGCTCCATTGCCAACATGAAGACATTAAGACTAGCCGCCAAATGTTGGCTCACCTGCAAGAGTTTTTTACTAAATAGAGTTGCACAGCCAAATATAAAGTCACTAAAAAGACTTTTTAAGGCTCAGATGCATGATGAACGGTCGATCCAGGATCATTGTCTGATGATAATCAAGGACTTAGAAGAGCTTAAGAAGCTCGATGTCAAGTTAGATCAGGGTTTGCATATTGACATAATTCTGCAGTCCTTGACTGATTCATATGGACAGTTCATTATGAACTACCATATGCATAAACTACAAAATACCTTGGCTGAACTTATGAATATGCTGGTTACTGCTGAGCTCTCTATGAAAAATTCAATGGGCTTAGTTCTTGCTGTGGAGCGGACTTCTTCCAAAAGAAAATCTTTTGAAAAGAAGAAGAAGACCGCGAAGAAGCAGAAGGTGAAAGGTGGAAAGAAGAAGAAGGTAGAGCCAAAGAAGAAGGCCGCTGATAAGAAAAAATATTTTCATTGCAACACAGATGATCACTGAAAGCAAAACTACCTTCTTTACCTAGCCAACCTGAAGAACAAGAAGGTGGTAGGTCTTTCTAAAGGTATGCTTGTTATAGAATCTAATCTTACGATTTCTTCTGCATCTAGTTGGGTGCTTGACTTTGGTTCTAGTGCTCATTTATGCACTTCTATGCAGGATCTTGAGGATAGTAGAAGGCTGAGGGATGTTGAGATGATCCTATGCATCGAGAATAGAGCAAAAGTTACTGCTGTGACTGTGGAAACCTACCCTCTTTGATTACTATCAGGATTAGATCTAGTTCTTAGAGATTATTTTTATGTGCCTGCAGCAAGTAGAAATTTGATTTTTATTTCATGTTTAGCATAAAAAGGCTATGTAATTAATTTTCTTAAGGACCATTGTAATATTCTTTATGAAAGAAATAAAATTATAAGTGGTTTTCTTATAAATGATCTCTATCAGTTATATATTGATGTTTTTATTTTTAATATCGAGAAAAACATGAATGTCATAGCATCAAAGCGACCTAGGGATAGTCTAAATGATAGATATCTTTGGCACCTTAGGCTAGGTCATATAGCTGAAGACAGAGTTAACAAATTGAAGAAATTTGGGCTATTGAGTTTGTTGACTTTCGAGTCATATCCAATTTATGAATCATGCCTTGATAGCAAAATAACCAAGCTTCCTTTTGTAGGACATGAGAAAAGAGCCACAGACCTACTTGCCCTAGTACATATTGATATATGGGGCCCATTCAATCCATTTCATGTGCCAGCTAGGGGCAATTATGTCTACTTCATCACCTTTATTGATGATCTATCTCGGTATGGATATGTGTATTTAATGCAATATAAGTATGAACCTTTTGAAAGGTTCAAGAAATTCAGACTTAAAGTAGAAAAGCAAACAGAAAAATCCACTAAGATTCTTCGATCAGATCAAGGAGGTGAATACCTTAGTTGAGAATTTCTAGACTATCTTAAGGATAATGCCATAGTCTCTTAATGAACTCCACCTGGAACATCTCAACTCAATGAGATTTTAGAACAGAGAAATCAGACCCTATTAGATATTGTCCGATCTATGATGAGCTTCACGATCCTCCCTGAGTTTCTTTGGAGACATAGTCTAATGACTGCTATATATCTACTGATTAAGATTTTTTCTAAAATCGTTCCTACCACACCATACGAGATATGGCATAGTAAGAAATCAAGTTTGAGTCATCTCAAAATTTGGGGTTGTCCAACTCATGTCAAGAGACAACAAATGGATAAGTTAGAGTATAGGTCCTTAGAGCTTGATTCATAGGATATCCTAAAGAGTCATTAGGTTATTATTTCTATCTCGTGGAAGATCACAATATGATTGTGAGTCAACATGCCATCTTCCTTGAAAAATAGTTTATTCAAAATGGTGGCATTGGTAGGCAGATTAAGCTTAAGGAGAAAGTCTCCCAAGAGCCACGAGCTAAGGAACCTATGGAATCCAATCAAATTGAGCCAACCTAGACACTACCTCCTCCACCTGATAGATCAAGTAGAATTTTGTATCCTCCTAAAAGGTACTTAGGTACTATTTGAGAGGATGTAGAGAAAATATTCCTCATAGAAAATGAGGTTCATGGTGATGATTCCAAAACCTATGACGAGATGATATCAGATATCGACTCCAAAAAATGATTAAAAGCAATGAAGTCAGAGATTGACTCAATGCATTCGAACCAAGTCTGGACCTTGGTAGATTCACCTGAAGGTATGTACCTATTGGGTGTAAATGGATCTTCAAGAGAAAGATAGGTGCCGATGGGAATGTAGAGACATTCAAAGCAAGGCTCGTAGCGAAAGGGTATAATCAACGTGAAGGCATTGACTATCAAAATACTTTTTCGCCAGTAGTCATGCCCAAATTCATTCGTCAGTAGCTATTTGTTCATAGATGGATGTGAAAATGGTATTTTTCAATGGATATCTTAAGGAAAATATCTATATGAAACAGCCGATAGATTTCATATCCAGTGATGATGATCATAAGGTATGCAAGTTGCAAAGGTCCATATATGAACTTAAACAAGCATCTCGGAGCTTAAATGCTCATTTTAATGATGTAATCAAATCATTTGGATTCATTAAGAATGAGGAGGAGCCTTGTGTTTTCAAAAAGGTCAGTGGGATGTTGTCTTCCTCATACTATGCGTGGATGACATCCTCCTAATTGAAAATGAAATTCCTATGTTGACTACAGTTAAAATTTGGTTGTCTAAGGAGTTCTCTATGAAAGATCTAGGAGAGGCATCCTTTATTCTAAAAATTAAGATCTATAAGGATAGACCGAATAGGATGCTGGGTCTCTCATAGAAAATGTACATAGGGAGGTGCTAAAGAGGTTTAGCATGGAAAACTCCAAGAAGGATTTAGTATCCTTTAGACATGGCATTCATCTCTCTAAGAAGATGTGCCCTAGCACACCTGAGGAGATTGAATGCATGAGAAAGATCCCTTATGCTTCGACAATAGAAAGCCTCATGTATGCCAAGCTATGTATATGACTTGATATTGCCCATGCTGTAAGTATCACGAGCAGATATTAGTCGAATCCAGATGAAGAGTATTGAACTTCTGTGAAATATATCCTTAAGTACATGAGAAGGACTAAGGATATATTTTTAGTTTTTGGTAATGGAGAACTCTAGGTCTAGGGGTATACAGACTCGGATTTTATGTCCGACATAGATGATCGAAAGTCAATATCTGAAAGTCAATTTATTTGTAATGATGGAGCTATCAGTTGAAAGAGTTTCAAGCAGACGGTGATAACAGACTCTACCATGGAAGCAGAGTACATCATTGCATTGGAGGCTGCAAAGGAGGCATTCTAGTACAAAAAATTCACCATAGAGCTTGGAGTCATGCCATCAGATGCCATTCCTCTGTACTGTGACAACATTGCAACCATAGTCCTTGCTAAGAAGTCAAGGTCTCATAAAAAAATCAAGCATATCGAGCGGTGATACCACCTCATCTATGATTACCTCGAGAAGAGATACATCGAGGTTAAGAGAGTCGATACTACACATAATGCAGCTGACCCATTGACAAAGCCATTGAGCTAGTAGAAGATCAAAGCCCATCTTGAGAAGATGGGACTTAGATTTATAGCTAATTGGCTTTAGGTCAAGTGGGAGTTTGTTAGATGTATGTCCTAGAAGCCAGATTGACTGACACTTATAATATACTTCTAAGGGCAATTTTATAATTTTTCACTATAAATTAATAAAAAACTTATTTTCTATCATAGTATGTATTTAAAGTGTCTGTGATAAATCCTTTAAGTTAATAGTAATAATAATTCATAGTTTCAAGAGTTGAAAATTTAAGACATGAATTCTCATAATTAACTCATAAACTGCTCTCGATCGTAGGATCATCATGAGGATGATGATCGATCTAGAAAATTGGTGTACGATAGCTTTTTTATGATAGATGTGTCTTGAGTCTATGGTGTATAGACATCAAAGTGAGAGTACAGATACTCATTTAAGAACGAGGGCACTAAGCGTGATCACCTCAAGCAGTCATAAGGAAGTCTACCTTCTCGTCGATGACTGGCTTGATACTATAGTAGTGTGTCTAGTTCTTGAACCTGAGATGCATCAGTAGTTCACCTTAAGTGTGTTATAGTTTAACTATGCCATAACTCGATCTCCTAGTCATTTGGAATCCTAAGGTATATGTTGGCTATAGCATGTTCATTGTAGGAATTGGATTGCACCAATAGGAGATCTATCTACCTCGATAGATGAGGAGTAGCCCTATGATAATCATGAGATTGAGTCCTTAAGCCCATGGCTATGGTAGAGTGAAGATGATAGAAAGAGTTTCTATTAGGATTTTGCATCGAACTCGAATCAAATGATTAATTCATATGATGGATGTTGGGTTTGATGAGTTCACCTTAACCCTAATCCTATCAGAGCTCAAGATAGAAGAACCCAATCATACAGGTAACTGTACTAAGAGGTTCGCTTTCGGTTCTGATGGGTTGCCACCATATACTGTTAGGTGTCACTGGTGGATTTTGGGAGCAATTAGAATTATTTTGATGATCGATCATTCTAATTGTATAAATCAAAAATGTTCTGGTCCATCGAAAGGTGTTTCGATGATGTCGATGATAAAAATCATGACATGTCTCATTACCATACAAAACTAAATCTAACTAGATCACACAAACAAGAGTTTGGATCTGGATGTCATCAATTAAGCTGATCTAGTTCGATTGATTTGGATTAGATCCAATTAGGTTTAAAGAAATCGTGCTAGCACACGATTGAGCCTAACTTTCTCCTTCTTTAGTCTTTTTGGTTCATCTCGATTGAGCTAAATTAGTTTAGGCTCACCTGGGGATCCTGTATGGCTTTGTCCTGGTTTGATTGGAGCTTGTCTTAGTCAAACAAGGCCTTGTCCTGATGAGATCAAGGCATGTTCGGATAAAACCAAAGCTTGTCTTACAACTAACCAACAGGGCATCAGGAGAAGGGGTCTTTTGATCCGATCTTTGCATGAATGAAAGAGGGGTGGCATGCACCCCCTATATTTGATCTAGGGTGCTTGCCCCAAGGAGTTTTTCTTCATGGAAAAGAGGTGGGGCCCCCATATGGTGCGTGCACAATGAGAGGAGGCATGGAGGAAGAGTTTGTTATGGAACAAACTCTTAGAGATAATTGTCCATGCCACCCTCCTCTCCTTATCTATGCTGTGCGACTTTTATTGGGTACATTTGGGTGACAAAACCTGATGAAATTAGGTATTTAATGTGGGAAATCTGATGGAATTTTAGATTAACCAAGCAATTAGATTGCTTGATCAAATAGGACTCCAGGGCTTCACTAGGTCTATAAATAGACCCCTTGTCAAAGTAGTTTGGCATTGCGATTATACCACAACGAAGCCCTGCTTCTCTACCCATCTTCCACACTCTTATTCCAGATCCCATACCTCCTCTCCACACCAAAAAGGTTGGGCAAGATCTGTGATCAAGTGTTGAGAGCGGTGTTGCAAAGATCAAGTCAAGAAGTTACTAATCAAGAGACAAACGTGTGGCCTTTAGAAGTTGTTTTGAAGATTCTTCAGATCAGATCTATATCTGATCTTTGAAACATTGATTCAAAAGGAGAAGATATCTAGATCTTATCTGAGTGGATACCGGTAGAGGCCAGGCACATGCGTGGCTCCTTCTAGAACCTCAGAAAAGATTAGGATCATCGTAGGATAATTAGATTATCCAAACAAGGTATGAAACAAAATCTAATTTAATTTTTATTTTAATTTTTAATATTAGATCATTACGATTAGATCTAAGAACTCTTAGATCTGATTGGATCATATAATTTTTTGTAAAAAATTTTGCCTTAGATCTGATCAGATCTAGACGATCCTATGACGAAATATCAAATTTTCCTTCATCTTAGATCTGAACCTTGCTGCTGATCTCTGCTAAAACTTAATCTTCTTCCTCCAAACTCAATCAGACTCTGATACTAAGTGTTAGAGTATCATCTAGCTCTGATACTAAGTGTTGGAATAATTGGTACTGATTTGATACCAATTGTTATGCCTACGGTTGCTCGGAACCATAGTATAGATCCGATCTCTTATGCGAACTTGAGTATTAATCCAAAAATATGAAGAAGAGCAAAAGTTGATGATGTCACCTAGGGCTTGGCATTGAAACTAGAGAGAAAAGAGAGAAGAGAGTTAGGAAGAAAAGATGTATATTATTCCACTCTCTTGTAAAGATTACAATACCTAGGTTTATATACCTTAGGCTTTCTGCTATACCACATGAATCCTAATAAATCCAAACTCTAGCTAAAAAACTCTCCTAGACTAACCCAATACATGAAAGAACTCATCGAGCCCATATACACCCATGTCTCCCATGCTCTCACCCCCTAGATCTAAATCCGACCCATACATGTGTTAGCCACCTTAAGACCATATTGGACCAGATCTAAAAGCCCCAAATAGAAAACCCCTATCTAGTTCTATTCACCACCATCGAGCTGGCTTTGTCAGGAGCTGAGTTGCATCAATTGTGTATCACTCGAATCCTATCTTCTATCTGCTTGAGATAGCCGGCTAGACTGCACCCTGAATCGGTTCGATCTCAGCCCGAGCCAGGTCAACTATGTATCCGAGCAAGTCTATCTATATGTCAGCCCCTTATCTTGGCTGATTCTTCTCTTAGCTTTGGTCCTTTACTCTACCTTATGGCATAGGTCTCCAGAGCATCTACCAAGCCCCCCTCAAGGTCCTCACATCTGAACCTCGAGTCCATGCTGGACTACATGCCGCCTTCATCCTAGGATAACTCTTGTCCTAGCCCTAGGATCACATCCATCCTAGTCTTTCAGAGCCAACATCCTGGCTCCTCCCATGGCCCTCCAAGGCTTGGGAGCACCACATCAGATCCTACAATATAGGTATAAATGTCCCTTAGACATGAGTCACCATAGTAGCTTGCAAGCAACTAATTATGCTTTGGTACCGGACTAATTAAACTTTTAATTCAGTAATGAAAGATTTTTGGGCACAGTAAGTACTTGCAAAGTTAATGAGTGATCAGGATAGGATTGACCACTCTAAGAGTTGGAGAAAAATGCATCACTGTATTTCAATATAGCAAAAATCTTGGTCAGAATAATCCATAAGATGGGTTTGGTATTTTAAAATATAATGTAGATAACCTAATTAGGGTTGACAGTTAAACTCTGAGGTATCCTACAAGCATTTTGATTAAGAAGATGAATTATATGGAAACTATATCCACATGGTTTCTAAGGATGTTGGTCTACATATTCGACCTATCCAACCATCAGGTATCATTGCTAGATGGTCACTCTGATTAGTATAAAAATTTATTTCTATGCTACTGGCTTAGATTCAAACCTATGCGACCACACACATAGGGATTCTCAATCTGATCGAATGGTTGATCGATGATTAAGAATCGTTATTAGGTCAAACAATCAATACGATTGATGTTTGACCTAGTGCAAGTATTGCAAAAAGATCGATTAGCAATTGAATTGCTAATTGGCTTAATTTGATTAAGCCAAAGGGCAGAGATTAAATTTAATTAAATATAGTTTAATTAGATTTGATTTGTGCTTGATTGGATCAAGTTCAATTGATTTATTGGATGAGCCAATTACAAGGAGGAACGAGTCCTAGTTCAATTAGGATTTGTATAAATCTAATTTTTAATTTGATTAAAAAATTAAGTTAGAATTAAATCTAATTTAATCTGATTTAATCAGATTATTAATTAGACTAAGATCTATTTTAATTGGGTTTAATTTATCCTAATTTTATTTGGCCCAAAGATCAAGTTGGACCAAGTCAAAATAGGAGTCCTAGTATGATTAGGACTCCCTTCTCCTTGCACCAATAGACTCCTCATGCCCTCCATGTGCATTTTTCTCTATTTTGTGCATGGAAACTCTTCTCTCCAATTATTCATGCATGCCCCCTTGCCCCCTTTCTCTCAAATATGTTATTTAGATATTGTGACCAAGTCAAAGAAAGAGTTTGAGTTGATTTAAATTCTATGAGATAGAATTTTAACCAACTAAAACTCCTTCCCATGCTATGCCACCAACCCTTATTTTTTTCCTCTAATTTCTTTGGTGAAAAAGAGGCCTTATTGTGCAACATTCCCTTGTGGTCCATGAAAATAGGAGGGGGCACCCAAGAGTTGAGCACCCCAAGTCTAGCCTAGTTTGGATATCTCTTGACTAGGTATTTGACCTAGTCAAAGATTCCTCCATATCTCCATCTATAAAATATTTTTTGACCTCATTTTTTCATTGATTCTAGAGACTTGAGAGGGCTATTGGGGTGTAGGAAAAATTGGGCACAAATACCTTAGGTTTTGGAATTTTGTGAAGAGAAAGACCTAAGTATTGGTGAGAGAACAAAGAAGAAGAAGAGGGTCATCTTCTGGGGCATGTCTTCTACATATCATCCTCCATCCCTTTTATGATTTTGAGAGCTGTCTCAATGTTAAAATCTTCTTCCTCATCTTTTAGTTTTTGGAGGGTGCAAAAATTGAAGAAGAAAGATCCAGATCAACCATCAAAGATGGATCAGCATAGTTCTAGCAAACTGTACTGATTTCCAACATCGGACTTCTAATCTACGATCGAGGGCTCATGTAGACAACCTGTAGAGGTTGGATGTGTGTGTGGCTTGAAATAATAGTCTTAGGCCTAGATCAATGAGTTAAGAAATTTGAGTTGCAAAGATAAGGTTGATTTGATCTTCCTATTGCATGTCTAGATTACATCTAGAATAGTCTGCTATCGATATGATCAACATGTAGTTTTCTAATGTTTTAATTTTTGATTTAGTAGCTTGCTATAATCGTGTAATAGGATCTTAGATCTAGAGTTTTATATTATTTTATTCATGAATTAATTTGATTGATTCATCTCTTTCACTATAATTTTGAAAAAGTTTCAAAAGCTAACCCTAGAGCCCTAAATCGGTTTTCTTCACATCTAATGGCCAAAACTCATGGAACTGCATAGAATTTGATCTAGGAGCTATTTTAATCCAATTTTCACTTGAATTTGTCCATATTTTGCCGATCAAATACTATCTTAGTCCTATATTGGCTGATAGCGCTTATTCATCCCCTCTAATACCAATTTAAGGATCTCCAGGCCATCAAATCAAGTTGTCTTTGGTCATGAAAAGCTGATGGTAAAGGGTAAAGCTATGCTTGGGTTCAAGATTATTTTGAGGTAGATGGTGCCGAGAGAAAGAGCTATCTTCTATACCATCTCAATGCCAACACCGATCCAAGATCAAGATCATCTGCTAATTTTTATTTCATTTTTCTATCTTTTTAATTTATGTATTTAAACATTGAATTAAATTTTAGTTAATACAAAATTTACTTTTCCATCTTTCTAAATTTTAGCTTTTTATTTTTAATTATAATTTAATTTCTGCACTTTAATTTTATTGTACTTTATTTTATTACAAGTAGATGATAAGATCTAACTAGTATATCTTAGTACCAAGTTTAATTTTTTACATCTTTTAATTTCTACTTTTTATTTATAATTTTATTTTTCAACTTTAATTTCTTTTTCTAAATTTTTTTCTATTCTTTAACAAAAATCAAAGAATTCAAAATCAAAACACAGTGGATTTGACTCGACTCACTACTTGCTATCTATTTTTAATTATTTAAAAATTTAAAATAAAATTGATAAATACTGTATCCTAACGATAATATCATGCTCTTATCAAGTTTTTGGTGCCATTGTCGGGGAGACGTAGATGCTAATTTTTTTTAATTTTCTTATAAATTAATTATAAATAAATATTTATTTTTTTTTTATTTTTCTATAAAAATTGCTTACTAATTTTTTTTCTTTTGTAGAAAAAATAAAAAGAGCAAAATAAATTAATTAGGATAAGAAAGCTTCCAATTTTGCTTGGTGAAATAAACCCTAACCCTAGATCTTATTTCTTTTATTATTATTATTATTTATTTTATTTTAAAATTAAATTATAAGACATCCATTTAAATCTAATTAAAAACTTCATGACAAGAGTAGAAATCTTAATTACTTAGAGCATCCATCATATTAGTTTTATTTTTATTTTTATTTCTTTTGATGATTGCTGGAGGCAAGATAAGCTTCCCAAGTCTAATTAGTTTGATGCATCTAATTTAGCTGCATAGAATTTTTTGTTTGAAAGTGATTGTGCATACTCATCTTTAAAGTAACTTAAGGACAACTTAATTAAACAAGATAAGATGAGAATTTGATCATCCTTTCTTTGCCCACAAACAATCAACCAGCATCCTGCATTGATTTTAAAATCAATTAGACATCGGCCCTAGGAACTCGAGCTTATTAGATAAGAAACCATAAAACTTAGATCAGATTAGGATAAGTCAATTTGACTGGTGTCTAAGGTAAATGATTCAGGGATGACTGGGCCCAAAGAAAAGTGCTTTATAATTTATTCCATTAGCTTACCTGGCTAAGCACAATTAGTATCTAAGGAAAGCAATTGAGGGACTTCCACCAACCATATACTTATTTAGCTAGTTGAGTGGCTGATCTTACACTTGGAGGGCTTAAAAGTGACCTTGGCAGTTAAGAGCTATCTAGGTCTAGGACAACTCTTAGTTAGATTGTTTGCCTAATTTGATTGCCAACCAACATCAAACCTATTGCCCAGCAAGACAACCCAAGAGGGGAGGTGGGTGAATTAGATTTTTCAAAATTTAAATAAGTTATGTGCTGTTTTGAAGACTAGAGATATATTGAGGTGTGCTGAAATGTAATATATATAAGTATGCAGAAACATAAATGCAATGAAAAGAAGGGACCAGGGCAATCACAAACACAAAAAAAATTATAGTAGTTTGATGCCCCTTGCACCTATGTCCACTCCCCAAGATCAACTTGAAAATTTTACTATAATCTCTCCAAGATTACAGTCGGTTAGTTTTTCAAGGCTCACTATCTAAAATCTAGTTAGTTTTACACCAGTTCACCAACTACAACCAAATTCTAAGCCAACCCTTGGCTCACAATCCAATTTTTAAGCTTGGATAGGCCTTTCTCTTAGCTTCAAAAATCTATTGAGCTAAGTTACAATGAGAGTAAGGATTACACAACAAAAACAAAAATAAAGCTCCTTTAATGAGCAAGTAAGTCGATGAAGCTTGTGGAATCTTCTTTGAAGGAAGCTTTTGAACTGATTTAGCTTGTCTTCATGCTGAAAAGAATCCCTTGATTTGATGTTTTTTGGAGTTCGGAGTTGAATGCTCTCTATTCAAAACTTTTTGGTCTCTTTTACTTCACTCTTGATTCCTCTCAATGATTGATTGGTCATGTCACTTTCTCTAGGTATTTTGTAGCTTTTGCCCCATATTTGGTAGGATAGAGAAGGATATTTGACAGTTAGGAGATTGAAAATAGCCATTTGGAATAAATCTGCATAGTTCTAAACATTCTATAGAAACTAGCCATTGGAGCTCGAGTCGACTCGTTACTCTGCTCGAGCTCGAGTTGAGGCTTAAGTTGACTCATCTCTCTGCTCGAGCCCATTCTACACCTTATCCCGAGAATTAAGTTCTCTATATTTTTCTAAGACCTAAACTCGAGGACCTCAAGCTAAGGCTCGAGCTAAAACTTGAGTCAACTCATTACTCCTACGACCTCGACTCGAGGAACTCGAGTTGACTCGATCCTCTACTCGAGATCGTGCCAGCTGAAACTCTCGCATGCCAGTCTTCTTTTTTGTGCCATTTCAACTCGAGCTGAATAAGGGGTCAAATAAGGGATTGACTCAAGGCCATTTATGCTGAAAATTTTTGCTTTGACTAATTGATTTTCTCTTCAATTTTGGTTTTGAGATATCTCTTTTAGGCCTTATTTTAAGTGTGATTTGTGCCTCAAAACCCTTCAATGTTTCCTTAATGATCCTTAAATGCACTTTATAGAGATTTTTCAATTGATACTCTACAATTCATCCTGAAACATGATCTCAATCAATTTATTATCCAAATAATATACTCAAATATTTTATTTATCATCAAAATCAATCTTTAAGGTTAACAATCTTCCTCTTTTTGATGATGACAAAATCGTGAGTATATGAGCGAGAGATATATATAATATTAACATTTTAAGGATATTTTTAATAAACTAAGGATTTAACCCTTTTTATAGTTTCATATTTAACTCCACCTCAATTCATGCTCACATTTTTAATATATCTTATCAATTTGAAGTTAATATTTTTGCTTGTACTTATTTGAATGGTAAATTGTTAGCATATATCCATATGTGTGCCAAGCATCAATATTAAACAATCAATATTTTACATGAGTCAAAGCATACATTTGATACATAGAGTATGTATCATGGTACAAACTTCAAACTCATAATGCACATCATATATGATGAAAGTTTTAACATATTCAAAGTAGATGAATCACAAGGTAATTTGAATATAAGTTCATATGCATATTAAGCCAAGATGCACATTATATATCAAGATAAGTAAATATACGCTCATATATAATTTAAGTATATGCTCATATACAATTTAAGCCATATCCAAGATAAGTAAATATATAAATATATGCTCATATACATATTACTCCCCCTTTTTGTCATCATCTCAAAAGGTAGCCATTGCATGAGAATATATTAAGAGATTTATTCAGTGAAAGAGTAAGTAGCCATATAAATATGTTCTTCAATGCATTCACAAAATGAGTGTGTTCTCAACATATAAAGATACAATAAAACACCAAATTCAAGATAAGATTAAGTTAAACCATTGCATATATATGAGTGTCTAAGAAGCATCTAACATAAAGTGACTTACAAACATAAATTCCTCAAGAAGTACCTAATATAGATCTAAGGATAACAAATATCGAGACATCATCCCCCAATGAGGCTACTCATCATCAGAAGGGATCTCTAATGTCTTGGATGAGGCTCGTGAGGTGGATGGTCTGTCTCTCTTGCTCCTGGTCCTAGGAGATGGCCCAGTTATCTATGAGGAAGTAGATGCCACACAAGTATAGACCCTCAGTGATGGTCTACTTTCACTCATGGATACTTAAGTAGACTGACTAGGGACACAGGTAGAGTCGGAGGATGAGGCATTGCTGCTCTGACCACTACATCAGCTGCTGCTACTACTGGTATTGCACCTAGAGCAAATCTCTCGATCTTTCCTATCAGACTATCCATAGCTCCAAGCACTGAGATGATGCCCTGCTACTATGCCTGTCCTATCATAGTAATAGCTTCCATCATCTCTATCTCTCCAGACTCAACTTTCTCCTATGCTGAGCAAGCTCCTCAATAATACTAGAGTGATCAGTGGGTGTGATATGTGTGTGCTCCCTCTACTCTAAAATAGTGAGCCTCCAAGATATAGATCTCATCTCTGCCTGCACACCCTCCACCCTCTTCGATAAACACTGTATGTCTTTATTAACTCTGGTAGAAATTATATCTACTAGTCTCTCCATGGATATAGAGTCAGTAGGTGGTGGTTGAGAGAATCAGCCTATGGGTGGAGCTTAAGGAGTCATAAATGTACTAAGGTCAGGTGCATCTCTGGGTGCAATAGGACTAGAGGGCTCTCCTACCTCCACTACTCTAGGCACTCTCCTCTCTTGACCAAAAATGTTCTTTACCCATCTTCCTTCCTTCATATGATATTACATTCTGGTTAGGGCTCTAATGTCATATACACTGAAGTGGGATAGCTTCATACAATCTTCATTCTCCAATGGAACTCCTGCTGCCTCAAAAATTTTAGTTAAGGCCATACCATAAGGCAAACATACTTTATTTCTGAAGGCTGCCTCTTTCATCTGATGCATCATAATCCCTAGTAAATTTATTTATGTTCTCTGAACCATCAGATACATCATACATAGCTCTCTTTCAAACATAAGGTCATGCCTTTCTAACTTAGGAATGAAAATTCCACCAATGATGTGATGTAAAACTCTCATCTACATAGATAAGGTGGGTGCTAGGACATCCCCTACAATATCATCTCTCCTGATAATAAGCCTCAGCCCTTCCTTTTTGCCAGATAATGTGTTTGGAAAGAGTCCTTCTTTAGTGATCCCAAAGATATGTGTCAAACTATCCTATGACACTTCAATTTGTATACCTTTGACTGTACTTATAATTTCAGAAGATCTCCTCTTTAGGTTTCATAAAACTTCCTAACTAGCTTAGGGTACATTGGGATATTCATTATACAAAAATTTTTTCACCCTATCCTATCAATCCAAGTTTTAATAAAGAAATTATGACTTTCAAAGAACTCAAAATCAATCTTCCTTCCCATTGCAATAGCCCTAGTAGCCATCCTACCAATAGGTGAAGACGGTGGAGGGGGTGAACTCGATATACCTTAATCTTGTTGAAGTTCTTCTTGAATGGGTTCCTTAGAGGGTTGAGAAGCCTCAGTTCATTGGGATGCCGCCCGTTCCACTCGGACTTTCCTTCTCCTCTACCATTCTTTGGCTCCATGGGTGTTACAAATCTTCCACACTCCTCGCCTTTCTCCAACCATTTTGATCCAAATCCATGTCCTAGCTTCACAAATCTAGGGGAGTAGTTGGTAAGGAGGTAAGCAAACACTATTAGATTGAGTTTGGGGGGAAGAGGGACCCTCAGCTCAATGAAATGAAGAAGTTCTAAGGCATCGTGAATAGTCATGGGTCAATTTTATTCATCTATGGCCCTGACCCTCAAGTCAACTCGTAATTTTCAATGAGTTTGCTTGAGTCAACTCAAGCATGAGTTCCGACACTTTTAAAGTTTCAGTGAAAATTTAGCATTCAAACAAAATCTAGATATTTTCCTTAATATTAATGATTGATTATACACTCAAAATTTGATTCTTTGAAATTAATTTCATCTTTTTGAGTCATCGAAGTATGATTTATTTTGGTTGATAGCATAGCCCTAATTCTCTTCTAATAATGTTGAATCTTTCTTCACTAAGTGGTTTTCTGAATATATCAGCTAATTATTTATCAGTACACACAAACTCAAGCACCACATCATTATTTTGAACATGGTCTTTTAAAAGTTTTTGTTTGATCTATAGAATTTGGGTACAACAACTTCCAACAGCAATATATTCGACCTCGACCCTAGCTAGTGCTATTGAGTTTTGTTTCTTACTAAACCCTAAAATTAAATTAACTCCTATGAATTGACATATGCCACTTATGCTTTTTCTATCAAATTTACAACCAACAAAATTAGCATCAGAGTAACCAATTAATTTAAATTGAGATGATCTATCATACCATAATCCTATGTTAAGTGTCCTAGATAAGTATCTAAAGATTCTTTTAATAGCAAGCAAATATGATTCTTTAGAATCTGATTGATACCTAGCACACATACAAACACTAAATACTATATCTGGTCTACTTGCAATAAGATAAAAAAGTGAGCCAATCATACCTCTATATAATTTAGTATCTACTTTCTTATCCTCTTCATCTTTATCAAGTTTGTAAGATGTACTCATCAATATGCCAATTAGTCTCGAGCTCTCCATTCCAAACTTCTTAAGTATCTCTCTTGTGTACTTCATTTGGTTAATGGAGATCCCTTCTTCATTTTGTTTAATCTGAAGTTCGAGAAAGAAATTTAGCTCTTCCATCATGCTCATTTTGAACTCACCCTACATAAGCTTAGCAAATTCTTGACAAAGAGATTCATTAGCAGCACCAAAAATTATATCATCCATATAGATTTATACAACCAATAGATTGTTATCTTTTCTTTTTAAGAATAAAATTTTATCTATATTTTTTCTAGTAAATTAATTATCTAATAAGAATTTGCTTAATCTTTCATATCATGCACGTGGGGCTTGTTTTAGTCCATATAAAGCTTTATATAATTTAAACACATGATTTGGAAATGTATGATTTTCAAATCTAGGTAGTTGTTCAACATATACTTCCTCGGCTATATAACCATTAAGAAATGTACTCTTTACATCCATTTGATATAATTTGAAATTCATGAGATATGCAAATGCAAGCAATAGTCTAATTGCTTCTAATCTAGCTACTGGGATAAAGATTTCATCAAAATCAATGCCTTCTTCCTGATTATATTCTTTTGTCACTAATCTAGCTTTATTTCTTATGATGGTACCATATTCATCTAATTTATTTCTATATATCCATTTAGTTTCAATTATTGGGTAGTCATTTAGTCTATCAACTAGAATCCAAATCTTATTTTTTTCAAATTGATTTAATTTCTCTTGCATGGCATCTATCCAACATGGGTCATTTTCAGCTTCTTCTATTGATTTAGGTTCAATTTAAGAGACAAAAGCTAAGTAATTATTTACATTTCTAAGATAAGATCATGTTTTTACTTCTTGTAATAGATCACCGATTATTAGATCTTTAGATTGTCCATGTGCATACTTTCATTCTTCTGGTAACTCCTCTCTTAGGTTATGAGAATGCTCTTCATTCTTTTCTTCTTCATTATTTTGAGATGGTACATCTTTTAGTGTGATATTATCTATTTTATCATTTAGATCACTTACATTCTCATCTAAGACATTTTTTTTTCTAGATAATTTATCACTGTATTCATCAAAGATAATATGAATAGTTGATATTTAATTTTCTATGTTTCCAAAGCTCATATGGGGTTTTCTTTAAAATAGGCCTTATTAAAACATGATTTAATGTGTAATATATAGTATTTATTACCTCAGTCCAAAAGTATCTAAGTAAATTATTTTCACATAATATAGTTTGTGCCATTTCTTCTAATGTGTGATTTTTTCTTTCTACTACTTCATTTTATTACGGAGTTCTAGGTACAGAAAAAATATGATCATTCCTTTTTCATTACAAAAGTTTTCAAAATATTGGTTTTTGAATTTGGTGCCATGACCACTATGTATGCATACAATTAATGTATTCTTTTTATTTAATTTTTTTTTGATAAAATTTAAAAAATGTATTTAAGGCTTTATCCTTTTGTGCTAAAAATATTACCCATATGAATGTTGAAAAGTCATCTATAATTACTAAACCATACTTCCTACCTCCTAGACTAGTAGTCCTCATGGGTCCAAATAAATTCATGTGTAGCAATTCTAAAGGTCTAGAGGTTGAAATTATATCTTTTGGTTTGAAAGAGTTTCTAGTTTATTTTCCAAATTGACGTGCACCATACATTTGATTTTTTTTCAAAATTTAATTTTGGTAATCCTTTTACAAGGTCCTTCTTAATTAATTTTGAAAGTAAATTCATACTAGCATGATCTTATCTACGATGCCACAACCAACTAGTCTTATTGACTTTGGCATCCATTTCTATAAGACATTGACCATTTTTCATGTGTAGATCATCTAGATCCACCATGTAGACATTGTTATATCTATATCCTATAAACATGATGCCATTGTCATTGGAACTAGAAACTATGCATAATAAAGATTCAAATGTAACTTTAAATCCTTTATCACAAAATTGACTAATATTAAGCAAATTATGTTTTAACTCATCAACTAGCAATATAATTTGAATAGAAGTAGAAGAAGTCATACGAATATTACCGACCCCAATAATGCATCCCTTTTCATTATCACCAAATGTAACCACTCCTCCTTCTTTAGGCTCAAAAGTGACAAATTAAAATTTATCACCAGTCATTTGTCTTGAATAGCTGCTATCGAGATACCAAAATTATTTCGTATCACGGGCTACAAGACACTCCTACATAAGAAAATCAAGTTGGATTTTTTGGTACCCAAGTCATCTTGAGTTCTTTGGGGTTAGTACTCATGGTTCCTTTTAGAATCCAAACAACTTTAATTATTTTTTTATTTAATTTTCTGAAATCACATGTATAGGATTTATGATCAATTTTACTACAATAATAGCTTGAGATGTTTAAGGTAGAATTTGATGAAGCTTTAACAAATAGATTTTTAAGTAGTTTTTATTTCTTATGTGGTTTGAATCCTAATCCGACCTTATTAAAAATAGCTCTTTGTTCATTTAATAGCTTATTCAATTTTTCAAAACTATAAGTAAATTTCTCTACAAATGGTTTGACTTTTGCAAATTCATTATTTAATTTTTGATTTTCTTGAGTTAGCAAATTCAGTTTTTCAGAAATTATTTTCTTTTCATGAAAGAGGTCAGAATTTTGCTTTTTCAAGTCTCTATTTTTCAAGATAATTCTTTTAAATTCAGTCATAAGTTCAGTGAAAGCATCTTGTAATTCATTAAATATAAAATCTAAAAGGTTTTCAGCATTTACCTTCTCATGTTGTGCCATTAAGCAAAGGTTGGCCACTTCTTATGATTCTTTCTTGGAGCTAAAGTCCTTACTATCACTCCAAGTGGCCATCATTGTCTTCTTGAATTTTTTGGATGGTTTCTTGAGGAGAGGGAAGTCCATTCTAAAATGGCCTAGTTTCTTGCACTCGAAGCAAATGGGTAGCTCCTTCTCTTTCTCTTTCTCCTTTTCTTTGCTTGGCTTACCCTTGAAGGTTTTCATTTTGAATTTTTGCTTCTTCTTTCTCATAAATCTCTTGAACTTTCTTGCAATTAAGGTTAAGTCTTCTTCTTCCTCCTCTTCATCAGATTCTTCACTTTCATCATCCTTGTAGATAGTTGTCTTGAGAGCTATGGTCTTCTTCTTCTTGATTTCTTCCTTCATATTTTGTCTCATGTTTAATTCATGAGTTATTAGGGATTCAAAAAGCTCTTCCAATGGTAGCTTGTTGAGATCCTTGGCTTCTTGAATGGTGGTGACTTTCGCTTTCTAAGCCTTTAGAAGAGATCTAAGAATTTTGCAAATAAGCTTACTGTTAGTATAAGATTTATCTAAGCTTTTCAAACCATTGATAATATCAATAAATCTAGTAAATATTTTAGAAATAGATTTATTTGATTCTATTTTGAATAATTCATATTTATGCACAAGCATATTTATGTTAGACTCCTTCACTTGCTTGGTACCCTCATGGACGACCTCTAATCTATCCCAAATCCTCTTAGCTAAAGCACAAGTAGAAATTCTATTAAATTTGTTGGAGATAAAATGGTCCCCATCCAAAGTCCTTGGTCACTGACCTCCTCCCTGTTGGAATTCGTCGATCTCCTTAGTGATAGGTTTATGCTGCAGAACCTCCAAAAAATTTATAGAAGTTTGACGATACGATCTTGAATGATGAAGGAGAATTACTGTTACTCTAGCCTTGTCCTCTGGCTAAAAGTAAATAACAAGATTAGGGCCTAGCCATGTTTCTTTTGGACAAACTCCTTCCAGACGAACTTCACCAGTCACACCCCTTCCAGACGAACTCCCCCAACCATGCTCCTTTTGGATGAACTCCTTCCGAATAAACTTCTTTCGGATGAACTCTTTTTAGACAAACTTCGCTAGTCACACTCCTTCTGGACGAACTCCTCCTAGATGAACTTCTTCTGAATGAACTCCTTCTAGACAAACTCCTCTATTCGAGCCTCCTCCGAACGACCTCCTCTAGACAACCTCCTCCAATCGAGCTCCTTGCGAACAAACTTCCTATGATCGACCTCCTTCCAGTCGATCTCCTGTAGTCAACCTTCTTCTGACCGACCTCCTTCCAGTCATCCAAAGGAACCTCTTCATCCACATGAACTCGGCTACCCACTCAACGTGAACCAACATATATGCAGACGATCCCAAAAGAGCCCAAACTCCATTAGAGCTATTGCAACTTGAAGCTCTTCGCTGTCAGCACCTATCCCATCCAAACTTCCATTATTAATTCTCAATGCACTAGCACGTCATGACAACAGATACCACTCTTGACTGGCAAGTTGCGACAACAAACACCACCCTCCATAATAAACTCCATGTGGCCTGAGCGGCCCACTACCAGATGGTTATGACTGTTGCTATTAGTTTGTTACATACTCCATCTATAAAAGGACCCTCTAGATATGTTCTTCCTAAGTTCTCTTCTCCTTTTCGTTGCTCTCTTCTTTATTTTCCTAAACACTCCACTCTAGTTAGCTCGAAAATTAACTTGAGCATCAAAGGATCCTACCGGAGCCACCCATCTCTAGTTTGAACTTTATTTTGTAGGTCCCATCGACGGCCTCATCTTTCTCACTCCAGCCATCTCCGATGTCCTCATGAATTTCTGCACCAATAGGATTGACACTAGAAGGAGGGGACCTCTAAGCTCTTATTCTAAAAGGAGTGCCCAGTCGATCTTACTTGCCTTCCTTTTTCTTTTAATTTCTCTAATCCACTTCTATTTGATCTCTTCTTGCTCCAAAGAATGCCTCCAAAAAAGACAATCATCTAGCAGTCCACCACTTTTGCCATCAGATCTGAGCTCAATCTGCCCATTCTAGCTTCATCCACTCCCCAACCTCCTCTACTAGCGGCCATGGTGGATCCTAAGCAGTTCAACCTACTAATGCAGCAGGTTCGAGGCCTCACCGAGATGGTGCAGACCATACAGCAACCATCGATGGTGGTCTGATCAAAAAATCTCCAGCTAGAGCTTTAGGAGCCAGTGCCGAAAAGGACAACCTGGATCAGTAGACCCATCATTTTCGAAAAGAAAAAGCAGAGAGCAGGAAGCTCCTATTTCGATCATGATTCTTCTTTGAAGAAAACTTTTTCCATCTATAATTGACGACCTTCGGAGATCCATGATCGAGATGATACTCTCGATCAGAAACTTCAAGACATGAACTAGTAGATTGAGGAGCTCTACCATGCTGCCTGGCTCACCATGATGATATCTGCACTGACCCTCCTTTCTCTATCAAAATCATGCAAGAACCTATCCCGCCGAACTTCAAGCTCCCCCAATTCAAGATCTATGATGAGATTTTTGATCTGATCGATCAATTGAAGGCCTTCTGGATGATGATGCTACTTTATGGCATGTTGGACGACATCCTATGCTGAGCTTTTTCATCTACCTTGAAGGAAGCAGCAAGAAACTGGTACTTCAGCCTTAAACTGGGTATGATCTTCTCTTTTGATCAAATGAGTCATCAGTCTATGGCTTATTTTATAAGCAGCCAGTGTCCAAGATGAGGTTTGGTTTTCCTCATCAACATAAAGTAGGAGGGAGAGTCAATCTGAGCTTACATCAGTCATTTTAATGTTGCTACATTGAAGATCCAAAACCTAGCCCAATCATAACTATGGCCGTACTAAAGGACGACCTTCAAAAAAATGATCTTATATCTTTCCTAGAGAGGAAGTATCCAAAAATTTTGCTGATATGCTGGCCCGAGCTAAAGGTTATGCTCGGATAAAAGAAGCCTTCAAGTTGAAGGACGATGAGACCGTAAGAGAGTAGCAAGCAGGTGAACCCAACCGACCCGCACCTAAAAGAAAGCTAAGTGAAGCTCAACTGTGCTCTCGAACTCCTTCCCCCAAGTGCAGACAAGCCCAAACTCCTCCTCGAGCTCATCAATAGGGAAGCCTAGATCGGAGGACCCGACGGAACTCCCCTCCTAGAAGATTCAACAACTATGCTTCCTTGAGCACCTCAAAGGCACTGGTGTTAATGGAGATAAGAGAGCAGCTGGCCGAGCCTGGAAAGATGCAGACTCATCCGACCAAGCACAATCCCAACAAGTACCGCCTTTACCATCATAACCATGATCACGATACTGAAGAATGCATCCAGCTTCAGGACAAGATTGAAGCATTAATTAGGAGAGGTCGGTTGGACGAATTCATCAGACGCCGGTCGGAGAGGTGTTGACCTAAAGATTGATTTTGATGATGATAAAGAGTTTTGAGTATAATTTATTATGTTACTAATATTATTTTTGAGGATGTGTAGTTTAAATTCTAAGTGCTCATAATGTTCTAAGTAATTTTCATCAATTAAATTGAGTACCACCAATTAGGAGGTCATCGAAGAAAAACTAGACTTGACACATCTTAAACAGGATGGTTAATGAGAGTTAAATCAAGTTTAGAAAGTAAGTCTAGCCTACAAATAAATTCAAAGAAGGAAAGCTGCTAAAAATCTTATGGCATGCTTGGTACACAACTTAGTCGACTAAGTCAGGAGTTAGTCGACTCAATCTTAGAAGGTAAAGAAGATAGAAAGCACAGAAAGATCAAAATTCAGGATTCAAGAGACTTAGTCGACTAAGTTAAAAAGTTAGTCGACTCAGTCTCAGAGAGTAGCAGTAGGGCAGAAAGATCTACTTAGCAGACTAAGTTAGATTGAGCAGACTAAGATTTAATTGACTCAAAAAAACTTAGTCAACTAAGTTTACTATAATAGCTAGTTTTATCAGAACTACACTTTTCAGCCCCAACTTTTTTCCAATGGCTATCTTTTCTATTTCTAATGGCTAGATCACTTCTAAAGACCTCCAAAATGAATTAAAATGGTATAAAATCTTAAGAATATATAAAAAAATATTTTGAGCATTAAAGAGATGCTTGTTGAGAGTTTCATTGAGTATTCATTGAAGAAAGCCAAAGAAGTGAGCTGAAAAGAGAAGAGAAGAAGTTGATTTCAAAGTTAACCTTTGTTCTTCCACCACAAATCATCCTTAAGCAAGTGAGAGAAAGAGTGAATTAAAGTGAGAAAGTAATCAAGTCAAGAATCAAGGAGTCTCATCATCACTTAAGCATTCAAGAAGAAGTCAAGCATTTAACTATCATCATTCAGACTTCTTTCGATTCTTTAAAGAATTTTTATTTTTCTAAACTTAATCTTTATATTTTTATATTTTATTTTAAGTTTCTTAGGATGAGAAACTTGGGTTGGTCCAAGTCTAGAGTTGGACGTTTTAGTGGTTTGATTGGTGAGCCAAGGTTAAAACCAATCACGGTTGATTATTAGCCTAGAGAAAAATAATCTTGTATGGTTGTGATTGGTGATCCAAGAAAAACCAATCGAATTGATTGTAAGCCCGAAAAATAATTATTGTAAAGATTGTAGTTGGCAAGCCTAGGTCAAAACCAATCGGATTGGATTGTGAACCCAAGAAAAATAATCAAACTATAATCAATTGAGTGATTATAGTTAAATTTCCAAGTAGGTTACTTGGGGAGTGGATGTAGATGTTGAGTTTGGTGTTGAACCACTATAAAAGCTTGGTGTTTGTGTTTATGTAGTTTTATTTCTATTATTCTTCATCTATACTTGTGTTTTACTTTATTTCACAAAGCACATAGCATTAAAATTCAGTATATTCATAGTTTAAATTTTTAAATATCCAATTCACCCCCTCTCTTGGGTAGCCATCCTTGGATAACAAGAGGAGAGAAGATCGTTCGAAAGCTCTGCCACAACCTGAACCACCTCAGCAGGATGAGCCCCAAGAAAATCAACCCCCTCTTGGAGTCATCAACACCATCACTGAGGGACATCGACGTGGAAAAGCCAGCAAATTGGTAGAGCTGGCAAAGAGGCAATGGACTAAGGAGCCCATCACCTTCACTGAAGAAGATGCTCAGAGATTTCAGCTTCCGTATAATGACGCAGTTGTAATTACTTTAAATATTGCTGATTATGATGTATGCCACATTTTAATTGATAATAAAGGCTCTGCTGATGTCTTATTTTATGATGCTTTTTCTAAATTATCTACATCTGATGATAGGATGGGCCCAATGAATTTTTCGTTGGTAGGATTCACAGGTAATGCAGTGCTAGTGGAAGGAATAATAACGTTGCCTATGATAGCCGATCGATACCCCCAATGCTTAATGGGTCTAATTATACCTATTGGCAAATTAGGATGAAAATTTTTATACAAGCATATGACTATAGTCTATGGAGGATCATAGTTGATGGCTCACATAGCTCCAAAGCATTAAAAGAGCATGCCAAAGAAATATCCCAATTAAATTCTAAAGTCATGAATATACTTTGTTGCTCATTAGATATAAATGAATTTAACTTGATTTCTTCTTGCATTTCAGCAAAAGAAGCATGAAAAAAATTGAAAATGACCTATGAGGGAGCAAATAAAAGAGAAGAATTAAACTTCTAAGAAAAGAAGGAAGCTCATCCCAATTTTTGTCTCGTAGCTCATGAGAATGAAAAGAAGAAGAACAAGAAATAAAGAAAGAAAAAAGCTTTAATTAAGGGAGAGCAAAGCAAAGAAAAGGAAGATGAAAGAGAAGAGCAAAAAGTAGATGAATCATATTTGATGGATAAAGAGAAAGAATGTATTGCAAATCCTTGCCTCATGGCCAATGATAATGAGGTAAACATTAACAACTCTTTCGATTTTATCTTTGATGAATTATATGAAGCTTGTAATGATTTAATGATTGAATTCAAAAAGATAAAGCTAAAGAATAAAGAGCTTAAAAAGTCTAATCTTCTTTTGGATGATGAAAAGAGTAAATTATTGAATGAAAAAGAAGATATCTTAAGAGAAAAGAATGCTTTAGCTAAAGAAAAGGAAGAACTTCTCAAATCCAAAAAATCTTTAATTGAAGAAAAAAATAAACTCTTAATTAAAAAAGAGGATTTCATAAAAGAAAATAATTTATTTGCTAAAGAAAAAGAAAGTAATTTAAATTTTGAAAAATCTCTTATGGAAGAGAACTCAAAACTAAGAAAAGAGATTGAGATATTGAAGCCAATTGCTGAAAACTTCACATTTAATTTTGAAAAGCTTCAATCAATGATGAAAAATCAAAAATCTATTTTTCATAAAGCTGAAACTAATTTTAATCCCTTAAGAAAATAAAAATTTATCGAGAATATATTTGAAAAATCTTCAATAGAAAATTATTTTATTAAATGCCTTAAATATAACAAACTAGGTCATAAAATTTTAGAATATAATTTTAAAAGAATTGACCATACTTTAGTTAAGCAAATTTGGGTTCCAAAAAAAATCTTGAGCACTAACTCCAATGAACCCATGAAAGCTTGGGTACCAAGAATTGTAAACTAATTTATACAGGTACACTGAGGATCCAATAGAATGAAAAGAGAAAATTTTTTTTGATGGATGCCTTGAAAATGAAAATGGATGGATGATGTTGTTTAGTAAAAGCTAAACTTTTCTCTACATCATACTATCAATATTTTTAGAATTTATTTAGAATAATTGATTAATTTTGATGATTTATTGGTGCTCATATTGAATATGTTTCTTGATCTGAATTTGAATATAAAACCCACATTGTATTTTTACAAAAGAATGAGAAAACACTTAAGAAAATAATTTGATCTTAAAAGATTATTTAATTGAAAATATCTTTATTTGCAAAGATAAAGGGGAGAATTCATTTAGGATGAATTAATTACTAAATTAGTAATAGTTAAAGATTAGTTTGGTGTCAATTAAAGGTACTTAACTTGAAAGAAAAAGGGAGAAAAATATTTTTGATTGGTTTATAGTTAAGGTACATTTGGAAATAACAAGTAATGAAATCTTAGGAAAAAAATTTTTGATCGCATTTGGCTTTGCAAAATGCTTGAAGATAAATATTTCAAAAAAATATTTATGAAATTAAATTATAGAGTTTGGGTGAATATATAGTATTTACAATATAACGATAAATTTGGATGATTGATATGGATCATATACAACTTCTTCTGATACATGCATGATCTTTGATTTTTTTTCCTAGTTACATATAATGCAATAAATTCTATTTTTTATGACTTTTTTAATTATTTTTTTGTATGACTTTATGGCAAAATATATATTGATATTAGATGTTGAAATTTTTTTCTTAGATTGTTGTGCTATTCTGCGTGATATTGTACAAGTTACTCTATCTCAGGTACAAAGCAAATATATTTTTATATATTTATATTTATGGTGCTTATTTATTTATTCTATAGCCTTTCTTTTACATCATACTTTTTTTAAAGATGTTTATTACTACTACCATTGTATCTTTTTTTGTTCATATTCTTAATTTATTCATATATTTTTATATTTTGCTGGTTAAAAGGTGCAATGGAATCTTCCCAAATATTTAGGCAAAATAGATTGAGAAGAATGAGCATCATTGCCAAGAGAAGATCTAGAAAAATAGAAAGCTACAATAATCATTCTCGAAATATTGCCATAAAAAAAAAGACTGCACATATCGTTTCTCATTCAACAGTTGATGAACAAGGTAATGCCTATACAATCACCTATT
>QRFJ01002149.1:0-52824 GCA_006176705.1 Cocos nucifera | reverse complement strand
AGAGCTTTAGGAGCCAGTGCCGAAAAGGACAACCTGGATCAGTAGACCCATCATTTTCGAAAAGAAAAAGCAGAGAGCAGGAAGCTCCTATTTCGATCATGATTCTTCTTTGAAGAAAACTTTTTCCATCTATAATTGACGACCTTCGGAGATCCATGATCGAGATGATACTCTCGATCAGAAACTTCAAGACATGAACTAGTAGATTGAGGAGCTCTACCATGCTGCCTGGCTCACCATGATGATATCTGCACTGACCCTCCTTTCTCTATCAAAATCATGCAAGAACCTATCCCGCCGAACTTCAAGCTCCCCCAATTCAAGATCTATGATGAGATTTTTGATCTGATCGATCAATTGAAGGCCTTCTGGATGATGATGCTACTTTATGGCATGTTGGACGACATCCTATGCTGAGCTTTTTCATCTACCTTGAAGGAAGCAGCAAGAAACTGGTACTTCAGCCTTAAACTGGGTATGATCTTCTCTTTTGATCAAATGAGTCATCAGTCTATGGCTTATTTTATAAGCAGCCAGTGTCCAAGATGAGGTTTGGTTTTCCTCATCAACATAAAGTAGGAGGGAGAGTCAATCTGAGCTTACATCAGTCATTTTAATGTTGCTACATTGAAGATCCAAAACCTAGCCCAATCATAACTATGGCCGTACTAAAGGACGACCTTCAAAAAAATGATCTTATATCTTTCCTAGAGAGGAAGTATCCAAAAATTTTGCTGATATGCTGGCCCGAGCTAAAGGTTATGCTCGGATAAAAGAAGCCTTCAAGTTGAAGGACGATGAGACCGTAAGAGAGTAGCAAGCAGGTGAACCCAACCGACCCGCACCTAAAAGAAAGCTAAGTGAAGCTCAACTGTGCTCTCGAACTCCTTCCCCCAAGTGCAGACAAGCCCAAACTCCTCCTCGAGCTCATCAATAGGGAAGCCTAGATCGGAGGACCCGACGGAACTCCCCTCCTAGAAGATTCAACAACTATGCTTCCTTGAGCACCTCAAAGGCACTGGTGTTAATGGAGATAAGAGAGCAGCTGGCCGAGCCTGGAAAGATGCAGACTCATCCGACCAAGCACAATCCCAACAAGTACCGCCTTTACCATCATAACCATGATCACGATACTGAAGAATGCATCCAGCTTCAGGACAAGATTGAAGCATTAATTAGGAGAGGTCGGTTGGACGAATTCATCAGACGCCGGTCGGAGAGGTGTTGACCTAAAGATTGATTTTGATGATGATAAAGAGTTTTGAGTATAATTTATTATGTTACTAATATTATTTTTGAGGATGTGTAGTTTAAATTCTAAGTGCTCATAATGTTCTAAGTAATTTTCATCAATTAAATTGAGTACCACCAATTAGGAGGTCATCGAAGAAAAACTAGACTTGACACATCTTAAACAGGATGGTTAATGAGAGTTAAATCAAGTTTAGAAAGTAAGTCTAGCCTACAAATAAATTCAAAGAAGGAAAGCTGCTAAAAATCTTATGGCATGCTTGGTACACAACTTAGTCGACTAAGTCAGGAGTTAGTCGACTCAATCTTAGAAGGTAAAGAAGATAGAAAGCACAGAAAGATCAAAATTCAGGATTCAAGAGACTTAGTCGACTAAGTTAAAAAGTTAGTCGACTCAGTCTCAGAGAGTAGCAGTAGGGCAGAAAGATCTACTTAGCAGACTAAGTTAGATTGAGCAGACTAAGATTTAATTGACTCAAAAAAACTTAGTCAACTAAGTTTACTATAATAGCTAGTTTTATCAGAACTACACTTTTCAGCCCCAACTTTTTTCCAATGGCTATCTTTTCTATTTCTAATGGCTAGATCACTTCTAAAGACCTCCAAAATGAATTAAAATGGTATAAAATCTTAAGAATATATAAAAAAATATTTTGAGCATTAAAGAGATGCTTGTTGAGAGTTTCATTGAGTATTCATTGAAGAAAGCCAAAGAAGTGAGCTGAAAAGAGAAGAGAAGAAGTTGATTTCAAAGTTAACCTTTGTTCTTCCACCACAAATCATCCTTAAGCAAGTGAGAGAAAGAGTGAATTAAAGTGAGAAAGTAATCAAGTCAAGAATCAAGGAGTCTCATCATCACTTAAGCATTCAAGAAGAAGTCAAGCATTTAACTATCATCATTCAGACTTCTTTCGATTCTTTAAAGAATTTTTATTTTTCTAAACTTAATCTTTATATTTTTATATTTTATTTTAAGTTTCTTAGGATGAGAAACTTGGGTTGGTCCAAGTCTAGAGTTGGACGTTTTAGTGGTTTGATTGGTGAGCCAAGGTTAAAACCAATCACGGTTGATTATTAGCCTAGAGAAAAATAATCTTGTATGGTTGTGATTGGTGATCCAAGAAAAACCAATCGAATTGATTGTAAGCCCGAAAAATAATTATTGTAAAGATTGTAGTTGGCAAGCCTAGGTCAAAACCAATCGGATTGGATTGTGAACCCAAGAAAAATAATCAAACTATAATCAATTGAGTGATTATAGTTAAATTTCCAAGTAGGTTACTTGGGGAGTGGATGTAGATGTTGAGTTTGGTGTTGAACCACTATAAAAGCTTGGTGTTTGTGTTTATGTAGTTTTATTTCTATTATTCTTCATCTATACTTGTGTTTTACTTTATTTCACAAAGCACATAGCATTAAAATTCAGTATATTCATAGTTTAAATTTTTAAATATCCAATTCACCCCCTCTCTTGGGTAGCCATCCTTGGATAACAAGAGGAGAGAAGATCGTTCGAAAGCTCTGCCACAACCTGAACCACCTCAGCAGGATGAGCCCCAAGAAAATCAACCCCCTCTTGGAGTCATCAACACCATCACTGAGGGACATCGACGTGGAAAAGCCAGCAAATTGGTAGAGCTGGCAAAGAGGCAATGGACTAAGGAGCCCATCACCTTCACTGAAGAAGATGCTCAGAGATTTCAGCTTCCGTATAATGACGCAGTTGTAATTACTTTAAATATTGCTGATTATGATGTATGCCACATTTTAATTGATAATAAAGGCTCTGCTGATGTCTTATTTTATGATGCTTTTTCTAAATTATCTACATCTGATGATAGGATGGGCCCAATGAATTTTTCGTTGGTAGGATTCACAGGTAATGCAGTGCTAGTGGAAGGAATAATAACGTTGCCTATGATAGCCGATCGATACCCCCAATGCTTAATGGGTCTAATTATACCTATTGGCAAATTAGGATGAAAATTTTTATACAAGCATATGACTATAGTCTATGGAGGATCATAGTTGATGGCTCACATAGCTCCAAAGCATTAAAAGAGCATGCCAAAGAAATATCCCAATTAAATTCTAAAGTCATGAATATACTTTGTTGCTCATTAGATATAAATGAATTTAACTTGATTTCTTCTTGCATTTCAGCAAAAGAAGCATGAAAAAAATTGAAAATGACCTATGAGGGAGCAAATAAAAGAGAAGAATTAAACTTCTAAGAAAAGAAGGAAGCTCATCCCAATTTTTGTCTCGTAGCTCATGAGAATGAAAAGAAGAAGAACAAGAAATAAAGAAAGAAAAAAGCTTTAATTAAGGGAGAGCAAAGCAAAGAAAAGGAAGATGAAAGAGAAGAGCAAAAAGTAGATGAATCATATTTGATGGATAAAGAGAAAGAATGTATTGCAAATCCTTGCCTCATGGCCAATGATAATGAGGTAAACATTAACAACTCTTTCGATTTTATCTTTGATGAATTATATGAAGCTTGTAATGATTTAATGATTGAATTCAAAAAGATAAAGCTAAAGAATAAAGAGCTTAAAAAGTCTAATCTTCTTTTGGATGATGAAAAGAGTAAATTATTGAATGAAAAAGAAGATATCTTAAGAGAAAAGAATGCTTTAGCTAAAGAAAAGGAAGAACTTCTCAAATCCAAAAAATCTTTAATTGAAGAAAAAAATAAACTCTTAATTAAAAAAGAGGATTTCATAAAAGAAAATAATTTATTTGCTAAAGAAAAAGAAAGTAATTTAAATTTTGAAAAATCTCTTATGGAAGAGAACTCAAAACTAAGAAAAGAGATTGAGATATTGAAGCCAATTGCTGAAAACTTCACATTTAATTTTGAAAAGCTTCAATCAATGATGAAAAATCAAAAATCTATTTTTCATAAAGCTGAAACTAATTTTAATCCCTTAAGAAAATAAAAATTTATCGAGAATATATTTGAAAAATCTTCAATAGAAAATTATTTTATTAAATGCCTTAAATATAACAAACTAGGTCATAAAATTTTAGAATATAATTTTAAAAGAATTGACCATACTTTAGTTAAGCAAATTTGGGTTCCAAAAAAAATCTTGAGCACTAACTCCAATGAACCCATGAAAGCTTGGGTACCAAGAATTGTAAACTAATTTATACAGGTACACTGAGGATCCAATAGAATGAAAAGAGAAAATTTTTTTTGATGGATGCCTTGAAAATGAAAATGGATGGATGATGTTGTTTAGTAAAAGCTAAACTTTTCTCTACATCATACTATCAATATTTTTAGAATTTATTTAGAATAATTGATTAATTTTGATGATTTATTGGTGCTCATATTGAATATGTTTCTTGATCTGAATTTGAATATAAAACCCACATTGTATTTTTACAAAAGAATGAGAAAACACTTAAGAAAATAATTTGATCTTAAAAGATTATTTAATTGAAAATATCTTTATTTGCAAAGATAAAGGGGAGAATTCATTTAGGATGAATTAATTACTAAATTAGTAATAGTTAAAGATTAGTTTGGTGTCAATTAAAGGTACTTAACTTGAAAGAAAAAGGGAGAAAAATATTTTTGATTTACCTACTATTTAAAAAAAATATTTTATGATGAATTTTTTGACATTTACTTTTAAAAATAGGGGGAGAGATATTTGTTGAATATTATCTAGCTTTTATTGAAAATTAAGAAAATTGAATGATGATCTTAAATTCTCAATCAACTACTTTATAGTGTTTTTAATTTAAGCTTTCATGTAATTATCAAATTTGACTTAAATGATTTGATTGCTCAATTTTATTTTTGGATAATTAGTTAGAGTCAAAATAAATTTCTAAATCCAATTCTGAAACTCATTTAAAAATCTAAATATATACAAAACTTTGGATGTGCATTTAGAAATCATTGTAAAATTACTTTTGCTCTGATACTATCATTGACTTGGTCGATACATTTTCGATACATACCTTTTCCAAATTTAATTGACTGAAATTTCTTTTAAAAGAAAAGATTGAATATTAAAGTACATATTATGATTGATTTCATATTCAAATCTTTTGAAAAGCTCTATTCCTCTCAAAGCTTAAAAGTATATGCTTGAAAATCTAATTAAAAAGATCATATTCATTCAAAATAAAGGAGAAGAGCCTTTGATATTTGAATTCAAGCTAATTTCTTAAATTGAAAGTACTTTAAACATGTTTTAAGTCAAAAGATAAGTTTTTCAAAAAAAACTTTGATGATAAATTTTCATATCTTATTGATTTTGATGATGAATCTTTTATCCTTCCCATAAGCTTTTTGATACTATCAAAAAAGGGGAGACTTATTATTGAGCATATGCTGGAGCTTAAGTAGAATGAAGTATATTTTTATTATTTAGTGATTCTATTTTTTTTAATATATAATTCTTTAGAAATCCACTATATATATTATTTTGCATATACTCAAAAGTTTTATCATCATCATAAAAGAAAAAAATGTTGACCTAAAGATTGATTTTGATGATGACAAAGAGTTTTGAGTATAATTTATTATGTTACTAATATTATTTTTGAGGATGTGTAGTTTAAATTCCAAGTGCTCATAATGCTCTAAGTAATTTTCATCAATTAAATTGAGTACCAACAATCAAGAGGTCATTGAAGAAAATCTAGACTTGACACACCTTAAAAAGGATGGTTAATGAGTGTTAAATCAAGTTTAGAAAGCAAGTCTAGCCTACAAATAAATTTGGAGAAGAAAAATTGCTAAAAATTTTATGGCACACAACTTAGTTGAATAAGCCAGGAGTTAGTCGACTCAATCTTAGAGGATAAAGAAAACAGAATACATAGAAAGATTAAAATTCAGGACTTAAGGGATTTAGTCAACTAAGTTAGAAAGTTAGTCGACTCAATCTCAGAGAATGGTAACAGGATAGAAAGATAGATTATTAAATTTTATCTACTTAGCAGACTAAGTCAGATTAAGCAAACTAAGACTTAGTCGACTCCAAGAAACTTAGTCGATTAAGTTCACTGTAATGGCTAATTTTTTCAGAACTACATTTTTTCAGCCCCAACTTTTTTTTAATGGCTATTTTCTTATTTCTAATGGATAGATCACTTCTGAAGACCTTCAAAATAAATTAAAATGATGAAAAATCTTAAGGATATATAAAAAAATATTTTGAGTATCAAAAGAGATGCTTTTTGAGAGTTTCATTGAGTATTCATTGAAGAAAGACAAAGAAGTGAATTGAAAAGAGAAGAGAAGGAGTTGATTTCAAAGTTAATATTTATCCTTCCACTATAAATCATCCTTAAGCAAGTGGGAGCAAGAGTGAATTGAAGTGAGGAAGCAATCAAGTCAAGAATCAAGGACCCTCATCATCACTCTAGCATTCAAGAAGAAGTCAAGCATTCAACTATAATCATTCAAACTTCTTTCGATTCTTCAAAGAGTTTTTATTTTTTTAAACTTAATTTTTATATTTTTATTTTTTTTTAAGTTTCTTGGGGTGAGAAACTTGGATTGATCCAAGCCTAGAGTTGGATGTTTTAGTGGTTTTATTGGGGAGCCAAGGTTAAAATCAATCAGGATTGATTGTTAGCCCAGAGAAAAATAATCTTGTATGGTTTTGGTTGGTGATCTGAAAAAACCAACCAGATTGATTTTAAGCTCAAAAAATAATCATTGTAAAGATTATAGTTGGTGAGCCTATGTCAAAATCAATCGGGTTAGATTGTGAACCTAAGAAAAACAATCAAAGTGTAATCAATTGAGTGATTATAGTTGAATTCGCAAGTGGGTTATTTGGGGAGTGGATGTAGGTGCCGAGTTTGGTATCGAACTACTATAAAATCTTGGTGTTTGTATTTGTGTAGTTTTATTTCTATTGTTCTTCATCTATACTTGTATTTTACTTTATTTCACCAAGCACATAGCATTAAAATTCAGAATATTCATAGTTTAAATTTTTAAATACCCAATTCATCTTCCTCTTGGATAGCTATCCTTGGGCAACAAGAGGAGAGAAGATTGTTCGAGAGCCCTGCCACAACCTGAATCACCTTAGTAGGATGAGCCCCAAGGAAATCGGCCCCCTCTTAGAGTCATCAACACCATCACTGGGAGACATTAATGCGGGGAAGCTAGTGAATGAACAGAGCTGGCGAAGAGGTAATGGACTAAGGAGCCCATCACCTTCACTGAAGAAGATGCCCTAGGAGTTTAGCTTCTGCATAATGATGTGGTTATAGTTACTTTAAAAATTGTTGATTATGATGTACGCCGTATTTTAATTGATAATGAAAACTTGCTGATATCTTATTTTATGATGCTTTTTTTCAAAATATCCATATCTGATGATAGGATGGGCCCAATGAATTTTTCGTTGGTAGGATTCATAGGTGATGCAGTGCTAGTGGAAAGGATAATAATGTTGCATGTGGTAGCCGATTGATACCCTAAGCAATCTACGACACAAGATGATTTTTTTGTAGTTAAAGCCCCTTTTGCCTACAACGCAATTCTTGACCGACGTGGTTTGAATGCATTTTGGACTGTATTTTTCTACTTACTATCTAAAGATGAAGTTTCCAACGAAGCATAGAGTTGGGGAGGTCAAAAGAGATTAGGCACTAGCTCGGCACTATTACAGTATAGCCTACAAGGGGGAAGACCAATGACCTTTGTCTGGTGGATGGACTTGATACTCATGATGATCTATCTAAAGAAAAGGGAGAACCCATCGATGATCTTAAGGAGATCCCTTTAAATGATAGGAATAAAGAGCACACTGTAAAAATTGGCTCGAGCCTAAAATGAGAGGTTACAAAGTAACTTGTCACCTTCTTGCAGTAGAATTCTGATGTCTTCGCTTGGGCGCCCATAGATATGCCTGGAATCTACACTGAACTTATGGAGCATCGCTTGGGCGTAGATCTTAAGCAACGACCAGTGAAGCAAAAGAAATGTAGTTTTGCATCGGAAAGGTAAAAGGCGATAATGGACGAGGTCAACAAACTCATAAATGCAGAATTCTTCCGAGAAGTGCTTTATTCGGACTGGATTGCAAATGCTGTCCTGGTCAAAAAGGCTAATGGCAAGTGGAGGATATTCATAGATTTTATAGATTTGAATGTAGCCTACCTGAAAGATAGCTATCCTCTGCCCAGGATCGACCAACTGGTGGACGTGACTTCGGGCCATAAGCTCCTCACTTTTACGGATGCCTTCTCTGATTATAATCAGATCTGGATGGCATCAGAAGATGAGGAGAAAACTACTTTTATTACTGACCATGATCTTTATTGTTACAGGATCATGCCGTTTGGGCTTAAAAATGTAGGTGCAACATACCAACATCTGGTGAATAAAATTTTTAAGAAGCAGATTGGGCACAACATGGAGGTCTATTTGGATGATATGTTGGTCAAGAGTCGACCTTCACCAAATCACATCGCCGACCTTGAGGAGACCTTTAATACCCTCTAGAAGTATAAGATGAAGCTGAACCTTATGAAATGCACTTTCAGAGTAACCTCAAGAAAGTTCTTAGGGTTCATGGTATCAAGTCGTGGCATTAGGGCCAACCCAGAGAAGATTAGAGCCATCCAAAAAATAACTATTCCAAAAATAATAAACGAAGTACAACACCTCACATGCAAGGTGGCAGCTCTGAATCGCTTCGTGTCGAGGTCGGTGAAATGCTACATGCCCTTCTTTCAGGTACTCAAGCAGTTGAAGAACTTCAACTGGACTCCTAATTGCCAGCAAGCTCTTGAAGAATTAAAAAGCTATCTCAGATCACCCCCACTACTCGCCAAACCTAAACCTGGGAAAGAATTATTCCTATATCTCGCCGTACTCCTATAGCTATTGGAGTCATACTAGTTAGAGAAGAAGCAAAAATTCAAAAACTAATCTACTACATAAGTACAATCTTAAGGGATGTGGAGATAAGGTATACCAAATTAGAAAAACTAATTTATGCTTTGTTGGTTATAGCTAGGCAGCTCCGACCTTACTTCCAGGTGAAGGAAAAATCTATTTTTTTTTGGCACAAGATCGTTCAGATCTGATTGGATCTGAAGAAATATTTCAAAAAAAATTTTCTAAAATCTTAATCAAATCTGAGACTTCTCAGATCTGATCATAGATATCTAATATTAAAACTTAAAAATAAAGTTAAATCAAATTTAATTTCAAGTACCTGATTTGGTAATCTAATTATCCTACGATGATCTTATTGATTCCTGATATTTTGGAAGGAGCCACACACGCGCCTGGCCTCTACTAGTATCCACTCAAGCAAGATCTGAATGTCTTCTCCTCATGAATCTCTCCTCCAAAAATTAGATCTAGATCTGATTTGAAAAGCCTTCAAAATAACTTTTGAGGGCAGCCTATTCATCTCACGAACACTGTCATGTAGATGCTGAATCTTGTGCCAAAAACCTTGGACCTTCAACTTAGATTTATGCCTAACCTTTTAGGCATGTAGAAGAGAGAGAGAGAGAGAGAGAGAGAGAGAGGATAGAGGGGGTGTGGATATTAGAGGGAAGGCTCCTTTGGGTGTGGAAAAAATAAATTACATTGAGGCAATTTCATGAGAAGAGTTCTTATACAAGACATAGCGCCATAAAGAGTCCCTTTTTTACCAAAAACCTTATTAATTTGACCATCGGGACTCTTGGACCTAATCTGCACAATAAAACCCAAAGACCAGCTAGTTTTGATGCCAAAAATCCATCTGAAAGGTGGCAGCATGAAAGGATAAGGAAGAGTCCATGTGCATCCAGGACTCTTCCCTCAAGAGTTTGATCCAAATCAAACTCTATCAAAACCCAATCTAGGCACCTCCAAAAATCACAAAAATTTGCACACCCAAAGTATAACTCATACCCTATCACATATCCAAAAATTAGAATAAAATAGTTTCTAAAAAATTTTGCTAAAAGTTTTTGATCACGTGACCCTCAATTCTCTCAATTGGGTCCACTATTGACCCTAGTCCAATTGTACTATGAATGAATTTAATTTTCGTAATTAATCTAACTTGAACTTATTCTAGTTAGATGAAAATAAATTCATTCAAGATATAAAAATGAGTCAAATTAAATTTGACTTGGTTGCGATGAATTAGAAAGATTATAGAAGGAGAAAGCCAGGCTCAATCGTGTGCTAGCATGATTACCTTAAACTTGATTGGATCTAATCCAAATCAAGCGAACTAGGTTAGCTCAATTGATGACATCCAGACCCAAACCCTTATTTGTGTGACCTAGTTAGGTTCAGTTCCATATGGTAATGAGATATATCATGATCTCCATCATCGATATCATCGAAATACCTTTCGATGGATCAGAATTTTTTTGATTCATATAATTAGAATGATGGATCATCAAAATCATTCTAATTGCTTCCAAAATCCACCAGTGATACCTAGCAGTATATGGTGGTAATCCATCAGAACTGAAAGTGAACCTCTCGGTGCAGCTACCTATGTGATTGGGTTCTTTCATCTTAAGTCCCGACAAGATTAGGGTTAAGGTAAACTCGTCAAACCCAATATCCATCATATCAATTAATCATTTGATTCGAGTCTTCTATGAAACTCTTATAGAAACTTTTTCTATCATCTTCACTCTGCCATGGCCATGGGCTTATGAACTCAATTCTCATGATCATCATAGGACTACTCCTCATCTACCGAGGTAGATAGATTTTTTATTGGTGCAATTCAATTACTACAATGAATGTATTATAGCCAACATACACCTCAAGGTTCCGAATGGCTAGGAGACCAAGCTATGGTGTATTCAAACTACAACACCCTTAAGGTGAATTGCCGATGCACCTCAGGTCAAAGAACCAGACACACTACTATAATATCGAGCCAGTCATCGATGAGAAGGTAGACTTTCTTATGAATGCTCGAGGTGGTCATGCTCAGTGCCCTCATTCTCTAACGAGTACTAGTACTTTTGCCCCAATGTCTCCACACCGTAGACTCAAGACTCATCTACTCAAAGGAAGTGATCGTACACCAACCTTCCGGATCAATCACCATCCTCATGATAATCCTATGGTTAGGAGCAGTTTATGAGTTAATTATGAAAATTCATGTCTTAAATTTTCAACTCTTTGAAAATATGAATTGTCATTACTATTAACTCAAAGGATGTATCGCATACACTTTAAATACACACTATGGTAGAAAATAATTCTTTATTAATTTATAGTCAAAATTATAAAATTAACCTTAGAAGTGTATTACAAGTGTTAGCCAATCTAGCTTCTAGGGCACATATCTAACAAACTCCCACTTGACCTAAAGCCAATTGGCTACAAATCTAAGTCCCATCTTCCTAAGGTGGGCTTTGATCTTCTACTGACCTAAAGGCTTCATCAGTAGATCTACCGCATTGTCCATAGAGTTGACTCTCTTGACCTCGACGTAACCGTTCTCAAGGTAATCGTGGATGAGGTAGAATCATCGCTCGATGTGCTTGAATTTCTGGTGAGACCTTGGCACCTTTGTTAGGACTATGACACCATGGTTGTCGCAATACAAAGGGACGATATCTGATGGCATCACTTCGAGTTCTACGGCGAACTTCTTACACCAAACTGCCTCCTTTATAGCTTTCGATGCAGCGATGTACTCTGCTTTCATGGTTAAATCTACTATCACAGTCTGCTTGAAACTCTTCTAGTTGACAGCACCACCATTACACACAAATAAACTATCAGATGTCAACTTTTGATCATCTATATCAGACATAAAATCTAAGTCTATATAATCCTGGACCTAGAGTTCTTCATTACCAAAAATCAAAAACATATCCTTAGTCCTTCTCAAGTACTTAAGGATATATTTCATAGAAGTCTAGTGCTCTTGACCTGAACTCGACTGATATCTGCTCGTAACACTCACAACATGGGCGATATCAGGTCGTGTACATAGCATGGTGTACATGAGGCTCCCTATTGCCGAAGCATAAGGGATCTTGCTCATGTATTTATTCTCCTCAGGTGTGTTAGGACACATCTTCTTGGAGAGATGAATGCCATGTCTAAAGGGCACCAATCCCCTCTTGGAGTTTTCCATGCTAAACCTCTTTAATACCTCCTCTATGTACATCTTTTGTGAGAGACCCAACATTCTTTTCGGTCAATCCCTATAGACCTTAATTTTTAGAATAAAAGATGCCTCTCCTAGATCTTTCATAGAGAACTCTTTTGATAACCACATTTTAACTATGGTCAACATGAAAATATCATTCCCAATAAGAAGGATGTCATCCATGTACAGTATGAGGAAGACAATAGTACTCCCACTGACCTTTTTGAATATGCACGGTTCCTCCTCGTTCTTGACGAATCCAAATAATTTGATCATATCACTGAAACAAGCATTCTAGCTCCAAGATGCTTGCTTAAGTCCATAGATGGATCTTTGCAACTTGTAAACCTTGTGATCAGCATCACTGGATGTGAAACCTAGTAGTTATTCCATATAGATATCTTCCTTAAGATACCCATTTAAGAAGGCCATTTTCATGTCCATCTACCATATTTCATAATCAAAATAGACTGCAACAGCAAGCAATGTGCGGATAGATTTTAGCATGGCTACTGGCAAGAAGGTATCCTGATAGTCAATGCCTTCACACTGACTATACCCTTTTGCCCCTAACCTAGCCTTGAATGTCTCCACATTTTCATTTGCACCTATCTTTCTCTTGTAGATCCATTTACACCCAATAGGTACTATACCTTCAGATGGATCTACCAAGGTTCAGACTTGGTTGGAGCACATTGAGTCAATCTCTGACTTCATTGCGTTTAACCATTTCTCGGAGTTGATATCTAATATCGCCTCATCATAGGTTTTGGGATCATCACCATGAACCCTATTTTTCATGAGAAACATTTTCTCTACATCCTCTAAAATAGTACCTAAGTACCTTTCAGTAGGATGGGAAATGCTTTCTGATTTACGAGGTGGAGGAGGTAGTGATTGAATTGGCTCAATCTGATTGGGTTTCATAGAGTCCTTAGCTCGTTGCTCTTGGGAGACTTTCTCCTCGAGCCTAATCTACCTTCCGATCCCACCATCTTGAATAAACTATTTTTCAAGAAAGATGGCATGTCAACTCACAATCACATTGTGGTCTTCTAGAATGTAGAAATAATATTCTAATGACTTTTTAGGATATCCTAGGAACCGAGCTCTAAAGAACCTATACTCTAACTTGTCCACTTGTTGTCTCTTGACATGAGCAAAACAATCCCAAATTCTAAGGTGAGTCAGATTTGATTTCTTACCATGCCATATCTCATACAGTGTGGTAGGAACGATTTTAGAGAAAATCCTATTCAGTAAATATATAGCGATCATTAGACTATCCCCAAAGAAACTCAGGAAGGTCCGTGACGCTCATCATAAATTGGACCATATCTAATAAGGTCCGATTTTTTCGTTCTAAAACCCCATTGAGTTGAGGTGTTCCAGGTGCAGTCCATTGAGAGACTATGTCATTTTGCTTAAGATAGTCTAGAAATTTTTTACTAAGGAATTCACCTCCTCGATCTGATCGAAGAACCTTAATGGATTTTCTAGTTTATTTTTCTACCTCATGTCTGAATTCTTTGAACTTTTTGAAACCTTTAGATTTATGTTGCATCAAATATATATACCCATACCGAGATAAATCATCGATAAAGGTGATGAAGTAGACATAGTTGCCTTTAGCCGGTACATCAAATGGGCCGCACACCTCAGTATGTACTAGGGCAAGTAGGTCTGCAGCCCTTTCCCCATATCCTATAAAAGAAAGCTTGGTCATTTTGCCATGAAGGCATGATTCATAAATCGAATATGACTCAAAAGTCAACAACTCAATAGTCTGAATTTCTCTAATTTGTCAACCCTGTCTTTCGCTATATGACCTAGCATAAGGTGCCATAGATACCTATCATTTAGACTATTCCTAGGTCATGTTGATCCTATGGCATTCATATTTTGCTCGATATTGAAAATAGAAACATCAATATGTAACTGATAGAAATTATTTATAAGGTAACCACTTACAATTTTATTTTTTTCATAAAGAATATTACAATGGTTCTTAAGAAAACTAATTACATAGCCTTCCTATGCTAAACATGAAACAGAAATTAAATTTCTGCTTGCTACTGGCACATAAAAATAGTCTCTAAGAACTAAATCTAATCTAATAGTAATCACAGAGGGTAGGTTCTCATGGTCACTGCAACAACTCTTGCTCCATTCTTGATGCATAAGATCATCTCACCATCCCTCAGCCTCCTACTATCCTCAAGGCCCTGCATAGAAGTGCATAAGTGAGCACTAGAACTAGAGTCAAGCACCCAACTAGATGTAGAAGAAACCATAAGGTTAGATTCTATAATGAGCATACCTCTAGAAGGACCTGTCTCCTTCTTATTCTTCAGGCTGGCCAGGTACAAGGGGTAGTTCTGCTTTCAATGACTATCTGTGTTGCAATAAAAATATTTTTCTTTGTCAACGGCCTTCTTCTTTGGCTCTACCTTCTTCTTTCCACCATCCACCTTCTATTTCTTCATGGACTTCTTCTTCTTTTCAAAAGACTTTCTCTTGGAAAAAGTTCGCTCCACAGTAAGTACTGAGTCTTTAGAACCTTTCATAGAAAGCTCAGCGGTGATCGATATATTCATAAGTTCTGCTAGAGTATTCTATAGTTTATGCATATGGTAGTTCATGATGAACTCCCCATATGCATTAGTCCAGGATTGCAAAATTATATCAATCTACAAATCCTTGTCCAACTTGACACCGAGCTTCTCAAGCTCTTCTAAGTCCTTGATCATCATCAGACAATGATCTTGGACTGACTATCCATCATGCATTTGAGCCTTAAAAAGTCTTCTAGTAACTTGATATTTGGTTATGTGACTTTGTTCACCAAACAACTCTTGCAAGTGAGCCAACATTTGGCGGCTAGTCTTAATGTCTTCATGTTGGCACTAGAGCTCATCAAACATCAAGCCCAACATGTAATATCTAGCTTTGTTCTCATCATCCATCCACTTCTCTAGAGACGCTCTCTGATTAGTGGATGGATGGGTTGGTAAAGTGGGAGGATCCTGTTCCAACACTTGAGTTAACTTCTCGGAACCCAAAATAATTTTGAAGTTCTGGAGCCAATCCTTGAAGTTGGGTCCGGTCAGTCTATGGGTGTCTAGGATACGGACTAGTGGATTGGACGTAGACATTTTCCTATAAAGAGTCAAAATTTCTAGTTAGATTTTATAACCAAACTTAATCAATTTATTTAAAAATTTTATTTTTAAATAAATTAGGCTCCCACTATTTTCTTGGATCCCTACACTTCTTAGGTAGAGATGTGAAAATCTTCGTGATCAATTAATTTCTAGTGGGTGGTGCGGTCCTAACAACTGGCTCACCATCTCACCAAACAATTATTGATGATGGATCAACCGATGAGTGGACAACTCTTATCCAATTATTCTCTAATCATGGTGAACCTAATCCTGGTCTCTAATTCATGAATCTCACCATATCCAAAATATTGATCCACTCCTTAGTTAAGTCAGACCCACCATTTGCATGAATTAGATTTCTGATTGGATCCCTCATTATATCCAAAATATTGAGCCCAACCCATCCTCCAATCCGTAGCATCCAATATCTAATAGATGTGGTTGCATCTTTTTGGTGCAATTGAGCCACTGTAACCAACCGAGAACAATCAACTCTAGAAAGGGCCCACACATCTACAACGGTGGAAGACCAATTGACTTAATCTTTTCTTAGGAAGATTCAATTTAGGTCTCTTAGATTTGACTAAGTTATAATGATTATGACAAGCCTAGTGGCATGGGTTAGCTCAAACTATTAGCCATCTTAAATCAGAATTAGATTGACACAAATGGCTAGGTAAGTGAGACCGGTGGAAGGGATATGCCATTAACTCAATAAGAACGTATTCAGATCGAGTAGCTCCCAATTAAAAACTAATCGATCGTATCTGCCAAACTTACCTTAGACATCAAATTATTGAACCAGAACTAGTCGAATTAGCCTACAATTCAGGCTCGAACCATGGAGCCAAATTAGGTCTTAATTGGATCGATCACATGTGGCTATGAGTCGACCTTGACCCAGACTTACAACTATTGGGTTGGTCAATTCTAAGCACTCTTGATCCCATCTAACCAACTCTTGATTCGGTTTGATCAACCACTAGACCTAATTGAGCTACCCAAGCCCGAATCCAATTTTATGCTTAGATCTAAAAATTTTCAATTTTAGACCTAATTAGTTTTATAATCTTAATTCTTAATTAAGTTTGGGTTCATAAATAAAAAAAAATATGTATCAAAATCATAGAGTTTTAGGATCTAAGGTTTTACAAAAAAATAAGTTCTGATTTCTGATTAAAGACGAACGCGCAACTTCCCTACATGCCATAAGAATATTTCATTGAATGGGATGAGAGGGCCTTTAAACCCTACTTTGTTCTTATGATCGGACATCCAAGAAGAATGCCTTAATTAGAAATATAATTAAAACTATAAAACTAGTTAGATCTAGATCATATATCATATATATAATTAATGATCTAACTAATACATGCTTTGCATACATCTCATGTATCATCACTAAATTAAACATCCATATTCTTTAGATCTAAAATATCATATATAATATCTAAAAAATATATTTAAATTTGATCATATTAAAATAAAACTATTCTAGATAATTAGTAGAACTATTCTACAACCAGTCTAAACATGCATCTTTTCATATCACATATGAATAAATTAAAAATTAAAAACTTTATTTTTTATTTTTTAGATCTGATTATAATAATTATAATATCAAGAAAATAAAAATTAAAAAGATCTAAAATTATATTTAATCAAATTAACAACATGATTATACTAGACTATACATAGAACTATTCTTTTTCCAATCTAGTCATGCATCTCATACATATTAAATCTAAATGATTTAATTTTAATTTTTTAATTTTAGATCTAATCACATCTGATGTGATATCTAAAAATTTTTAATATTAGATTAAAAATAAAATAAAATTAGATCTAAAATAGGTTTGAAGAACTGTAATCTGGCTCTAATACCAATTGAAGGAAAAACTTATTTTTTTGACATAGGATCGTTCAGATTTGATTGAATTTGAAAAAAATATTTTAAATTTTTTTCTAAAATCTAAATCAAATCTGAGATTTCTTAAATCTGATCATAGAGATCTAATATTAAAAGTTAAAAAGTAAAATTAAATTAGATTTAATTTTAAGTACCTAATTTAGTAATCTAATTATCCTGCGATGATCCTATTGATTCCTGAGATTTCGGAAGGAGCCACGCATGCACCTGGCCTCTACCGATATTCATTTGGACAAGATCTAAACATTTTCTTCTCATGAATCTCTCTTTTAAAAATTAGATCTGGATCTGATTTGAAAAGCCTTCAAAATGACTTCTAAGGGTAGCCTGTTCGTCTCACGAATACCATCGCGTAAATGCTGAATCTTGTGCCAAAAACCTTAGACCTTCAACTCAGATTTGTGCCTAACATTTTAAGCATGTAGAAGATAGGGAGAGAGAGGATAGAGGGGCATGGATGTTAGAGGGAAGGCTCCTTTGGGTGTGAAAAAAATAAATTATATTGAGGCAATCTTGTGAGAAGAGTTCTTATACAAGACATAGCACCATAAAGAGTCCCTTTTTGTCCAAAAACATTATTAATTTGACCATTGGGACTCTTGGACCTAATCTCCATGAAGAACCCCAGATCTCATCTAGTTTTGATACCAAAAATCCATCTGGAAAGTGGCAGCATGAAAGGATAAGGAAGAGTCCATATGCATCTAAGACTCTTCCCTCAAGAGTTTAATCCAAATCAAACTCTATCAAAACCTAGACTAGGCATCTCCAAAAATCATAAAATTTTGCACACCCAAAGTATAACTCATGCCCTATCACATATCCAGAAAATAAAGCAAAATAAATTTTAAATTTTTTTTTAAAATTCTTTGATCATGTGACCCTAAATTCTCTCAATTGGGTCAACTATTGATCCTAGTCCAATTGCACTAGGAATGAATTTAATTTTCATAATTAAGCTAACCTGAACTTATTCCAGTCAGATGAAAATAAATCCATTCAAGATACAAAAATGAGTCAAACCAAATTTGACTCGGTTGCAATGAATCAGAAAGATTATAGAAGGAGAAAGTCAGGCTTAATCGTGTGCTAGCATGATTACCTTGAACCTGATTGGATCTAATCCAAATCAATCGAACTAGGTTAGCTCAATTGATGACATCTAGACCCAAACCCTTATTTATATGACCCAGTTAGGTTTAGTTCCATATGATAATGAGACATGTCATGATCTCCATCATCGACATCATTGAAATACCTTTCGATGGATTAAAACTTTTTTGATTCATACAATTAGAATGATCGATCATCAAAATCATTATAATTGCTCCCAAAATCCACCAGTGACACCTAGTAGTATATGGTGGCAACCCATCAAACTGAAAGTAAACCACTTGCTGCAGCTACCTGTGTAATTGGATTCTTCTATCTTAAGCCTGACAGGATTAGGGTTAAGGTGAATTCGTCAAACCCAATATCCGTCATATGAATTAATCATTCGATTTGAGTCCTCTGTGAATCTCTTATGGAAACCCTTTCTATATCTTCACTCTGCCATGGCTATGAGCTTATGGGCTTGATTCTCATGATCATCATAAGGCTACTCCTCATCTACCGAGATAGATAGATCCCTTATTGGTGCAATCCAATTCCTACAATGAACGTACTATAGCCATCATACATCTCAAAATTTTGAATGGCTAGAAAATTGAGTTATAGTGTATTAAAACTATAACACCCTCAAGGTAAATTATCGATGCAACTCAGGTCAAAAAATCAGACACACTACTGCAACATCGAGCCAGTCATCGATGAGAAGGTAGACTTTCTTATGAAATCTCAAGGTGGTCATGCTTAGTGCCCTGCGGTGTCTCCACATCATAGACTTAAGACTCATCTACTCAAAGGAAGCAATCATACACCAACCTTTCGAATCAATCACCATCCTTGTGATGATCCTACGGTTGGAAGCAATTTATGAGTTAATTATGAAAATTCATGTCTTAAATTTTCAACACTTTGAAAATATGAATTGTCATTACCATAATTCAAAGAATGTATCACATACACTTTAAGTACACACGATGATAGAAAATAATTTTTTATTAATTTATAGTTAAAATTATAAAATTGCCCTTAGAAGTGTATTACAGGTGTTAGCCAATCTGGCTTTTAGGGCACACATCTAACACCAGTGGCACACTGTCACTCTCCTCACCAACCAACCCATCAAGATGGTTCTTCATCGACCCGATACCTCTGGTGGAGTAGCAAAGTGAGTGATTGAGTTGACTAAATTCGACATCCACTTTCAACCTCGACTGTCTATCAAAGCTCAAATACTGGCCGATTTCATAGTCGAGTGCACTATTCTGGAGGAGACCAAACCAGAGCATCAGGAATCCCTTATCCTTGGCATCCTAGAAGAGAAGGCTGATCTTCTTAAAAACTTTTGGGCACTTTATGTGGATGGTTCATCCAATGCTTTCGGGCCAGGTGCGGGCTTGATTCTCATCAATCTAGAAGAAATTATGGTGGAGTACGCGTTACACTTTAACTTTCCTGCCACTAATAATGGGGTGGCGTATGAAGCCCTCCTTGTAGGACTGAGGATAGCCAAGAAGCTGAAAGTACAATATTTGAAGGCCTATAGTGATTCACAGCTGGTGGTGGACAAATTAATAACTCCTTTGAAGCCCAGAAAAAAGTATGAAAAAGTACTTGAAGAAGGTGCAGAGCTTAAGTTCGACCTTCGATAATTTTAACATTTAGTAGATCTCCAAGGCAAAGAATATTAGGGCTGACCTTCTCTCTAAGCTAGCCACCTTGGCCCCAAATGAGCTACCAAAAGAAGTCCTTTCTGAGGTCCTATAATGCCCTAGTTCAGAAGAGCTCAGGCGATAATGCAAATTGGTCATGAGCCCAGCTAGATCAATCCGTTGATAGCATATCTCAAGGAAAGAACTCTCCCTAAAGATCACAAAGAAACTTGGAAGTTACGAAATCAAGCTTCCCACTATATTTTGTATGAAAATAGGTTATATAAGAGGTCATACTCATTGCCACTCCTCAAATATCTCCAACCTTCAGAAGCCAGCTACGCCTTAAGAAAAGTTTATGAGAGGATTTGCAAAAATCATCTGAGAGCAAGATTCCTATCATACAAGTTGCTCCGATAGGGATACTATTGGCCAACAATGCATCAAGATGTGGTGAATTATGTGAGAAAGTGCGATAGATGTCAAAGAAATATAAATATCCAGAGACAGCGGGCTTCACAGCTCACACCATTAAGTTCTCCCTAGCCATTCACGCAGTAGAGGATGGACATATTAGAATCTTTCCCCATAGCATCTGGACAGCGAAAGTTCCTACTAGTGGCAGTGGATTACTTCACTAAGTGGGTCAAGACCAAACCTTTGGCAAAAATCACTGAAGCAAAAGTGCAGGACTTCATCAAAAAGTTGATTATTTGTAGGTTTGGTCTACCTCAGATGTTGAACATGGATAACGGGTGCCAGTTTGTAGGTGCAAAGTTCACTGAGTTCTGCGAAGGTTCGAATATATCTCACTACTTCACATCAGTGGCTCATCCACAAACAAATGGTGAGGTAGAAGTGACAATAGAACTTTGCTTCAAGGGATAAAGGCCAGTCTTGAAAGACCAAAGGAAACCTGGGTAGATGAACTTTATCATGTGCTCTGGACTTACCAAACTACTCAAAGATTATCCATTGGAAAAACACCCTTTGCGCTGGCTTTCGGGATGGAGGTAGTTATCCAGGTCGAATTTGAACTCCCCTCAGCATGAATATAGGCCTTCAATGAACAAGACAATTCACTGGACCTCCATCCTAAAAGCTCAGATCCAAATGGTAGCTTATAGGCAAAGGATAGCTCGCTACTACAATTCAAGGATCAGAAGCAAGACCTTCATAATAGGGGATCTCGTACTTCGATGAGCAGACATTTTGTAATCTCAAAATCAGGGAAATCTCACCCCAAACTGAGAAAGTCCTTATGAGGTGGTGGAAATCGTCTGACCATGAACATATTATCTAAAGAATCTTGGAGGATCTTGCTTCCATGGTCTTGAAATTTGAAAAATCTACGAATGTACTATCAATAATTCAACTCCAATAAAATCCTTTTATTTTGATATTTTTGATTTTTGAAATAAAATCATATGATGATAGGAAATGACCCAACCAAACTTCATCAATAAATAAAATAGAACACTTCCATCTATTTAAGATAGGAGGAGGGGAGAGGCCCTTTGAACGATCCTACTGTGCCCCAATACCTTTGTTAGGAATAGAAGGAGAATCTCACCCTAGCAAAGAAATGCCAACCCCATCAGGAACAGGAGAAAAACCTCATCCTAATAGGAGAATAAAAAGGCCGACCGTATCAAGAATAGGAGGAGGACCTCATTCTAACATGAATGATTAAGACCTCCAGTTATTTAAGCCCATCAAAAATAGAAGGAGAACTTCATCTTGATAGGAGGATAAAAAGACCGATCATGTTAGAAATAGGAGGAGGACCTCATCCTGATACGGATGATGAAGATCTCTGATTATTTAAGATAGAAGGAGGAGAAAGGCCCTTTCAACAGTCCCGTTGTGCTCCTATGTTTTTGTTAGGGATAGGAGGAGGATCTTGTCCTAACAAAGAAAGGTCAATCTCATCAAGAACAGGAGGAGAACCTCATCCTGATAGGAGGACAAAAAGATTGACTGTGTCAGAAATTAGAGGAGGACCTTGTCCTAAAATGGATGATGAAGACCTCTGATTATTTAAGATAGGAGAAGGGAAGAGGCACTTTCAATGGCCCTATTGTATCCCTATATTTTTATTAGGGACAGGAGGAGGACCTCATTCTAACAAAGGAAGACCAATCCCATCAAAAACATGAGAAGAATCTCATTCTGATAGGAAGATAAAAAGGCCAACCATGTCAGAAATAGATGGAGGATCTCGTCCTAACACAGATGATAATGACCTTCAGTTATTTAAGATAGAAGGAGGGGAGAGGCCCTTTCAATGGTACTACTATGCCCCTATATCTTTGTTAAGGATAGGAGGAGGACCTCTCTCTAACAAAGAAAGGTCAATCCTATCAGAAACAGAAGGAGAACCTCATCCTTATAGAAGGATAAAAAGGCCGACCATGTCAGAAATAGGAGGACCTCATCCTGACAAGAATGATGAAGACCTTCAGTTATTTAAGATGGGAGGAGGGGAGAAGCACTTTCAACGGTCCTATTGTGCCTCTATACCTTTATTAGGGATAGGAGGAGGATCTTACCATAACAAAGGAAGGCCAATCTCATTAAGAATAGGAGGAGAATCTCGTCCTGATAAGAAGATAAAAAGGCCAACCATATCAAGAACAGAAGGAAGATCTCATTCTAACATGGATGATGAAGACCTTTGGTTATTTAAGATAGGAGGAGGGTAGAGGCCCTTTCAACAACCCTGCTATGTCTCTATATCTTTGTTAAGGATATGAGGAGGACCTCGTCTTAATAAAAAAAAACTAACCACGTCATGAATAGAAGGAGAACCTCGTCCTGATAGGGGGACAAGAAGGCTACCATGTCAGAAATAGGAGTAGGATCTCGACTTGACATAGATGATGAAGACCTCTGATTATTTAAAAAAGGATGAGGAGAGAGGCCCATTCAACGGTCCTACTGTGCTCCTATACCTTTACTAGGAATAGGAGGAGGATCTCGTCCTAACAAAGGAAGGCCAACCCCATCAGAAAAGGAGGAGAACCTCATCCTGATAAGGGGACAAATAAGGCCTACCATGTTAAGAACAGGAGCAGGACTCATCCTAACATGGATGATGAAGATCTTTGATTATTTAACATAGGAGGAGGAGAGAGGCTCTTTCAACGACCGTGCTGTGCCCCTATACCTATGTTAAGGACAACAGAGGATCTTGTCCTAACAAAGAAAGGCCAACCCCATTAGGAACAGGAGGAGAAACCTCATCCTGATAGGAGGACAAAAAGACTGACCATGTTAGGAATAGGAGGAGGATCTCATCCTGACATGGATGATGAAGATTTCTGATTATTTAAGATAGGAGAAAGGGAGAGGCCCTTTCAACAGTTCAATTGTGTCCCTATACCTTTGTTAGGGATAGGAGGAGGGCCTCATCCCAACAAAAGAAGGCCAATCCCATTAGGAATAAGAGGAGAACCTCATCCTGACAGGGGACAAAAAGACCAACCATATCAAAACTAGAGGAGGATCTCATCCTGACATTGATGATGAAGACCTTCGATTATCTAAGATAAGAGGATGAGAGAGGCCCTTTCAATGGTCCCATTATGCTCCTATATCTTTGTTAGGGATAGGAGGAGGATCTCGTCCTAACAAAGAAAAGCCAATTCCATCAGGAGCAGGAGGAGAACCTCATCCTGATAGGAAGATGAAAAGGCCAATTATGTCGAGAATAGAAGGAGAACCTCATCTTGACATGGATAGTGAAGACCCTTAGTTATGTGAGACAAGAGAAAAATGAAGGAAGCAAAGAGGTGAACAGGCATTGAACCCAAGCAGAACAAGAGGATGATTGAAAAAAAATATAGCTTCATTAAAGATAAAGCTGATTACAAAATAAGGATCTGTAAGATCGATTACAAAAAAAAGAGAAAAAACTAAAGTTCTAAGAAGGATCAGGTTCTTCGGACTTTGGACTGCTATCCAACACCAAGAATTCCTTTAAGCTGATGATCTCCTTCTCAAGCTCTTTTCTCCTTATCAAATTATCATAGAACATTCTGTCAACTCTCTAGTAGTTCTCTTCTGACGCCCGTAGTCTCTTCCTCAGAACTTCTAATCAGCCTCAGCATCCTTGATGGCCTGTTGCTCACAAATCAACTGAAGCTTCAGTCGCTAGACTTCGACCTTCTCCACCCCAACTGACTCTGAGAGTTCACCCACGATCCTCTTCAGAGAGGTGATCTTTTTTGACTCCCTACTAGTGTCGGACTGATAACTATCAATGAGCTATTATTGAAGTCGGGCCACCTCGCTGTTAGTGGCATGGAGCTTCTGTTCCAGTTAGGATATTCTCCTATACTAGCCCAATCGATAGGTCTCATAGGCAAGCCCGGCATTGTGTAGTTTCTTTTGAGAGGTAGAAAACCTTTGCGACCAGTCCCATTCATACCGAGCCTTATCAGAAGATCACAGCGAACTCCCCTCTGATAGGCAAATTTTCTCTTTCACCACCTTGAGCTCAATTTCGAGGGAGCCGACCTTTGCAGTTAACGCCTAGAATTTGTCACTGATACATTTTCTAACTTTGGCCAACTTCCTCTCGAAGTTATCCTTTTTAATGGTAAAGCTCACGAAGTCCTTCATGTGCAACTTGTGAAGGCGAGTGATTTCAATCGTCACCTCCGAAGCATTTTTTCTAGACCTTTGGAGCTCATCTTCCATCTTCTTCAACTTCTTCTTCAGATAATGGATTTTCCTCTTCAAACCCTTCACTATAGATCTTAGAGAGATACCTTCAAAAGGTGGTTTGGCACTGGTCGAGGATGAATGACCTTGACTTTTGTCACTAGAGGGATTCTTAATAACATTCACCGTAGCACAAGTATAAGGAGAAGGAAACTCATTTTCATTTCTTAAAATGTTTGAAGATACATCAAAAAGAAAAAGAATATAATTATTTGAAATTTTAGACCTCAGGAGGAACAACAATAGATAAGGTTGGAGCATTTTTTGTCGTCTCCAGCTTTGGTGCAGGTTTGGGTGTGTCGGCAATGGGTTTAGAAGGCTCGAAGATGACTTCGACGAGCGAGGGGTCAGCCGCAGTAGTGGACGGCCCTGCCTCTTCATCAAGGACCTCCCCATATAAGAAGCCAAGATCGAGTTTGGGAAACTTGGCGGCCACTCGATGCATGCAAAGTTCATATCCCTTTCGAAAGGTTTCCTGACCGAAGGCAATGTTCAAGTCCCTCATTTCAGAAGAGACCTTGAACTCCTCCACAGTCTGGATCTTCGCCTCCAAGATCTACTTCGAGGCTTGATCCTTCAACTTGCCGACCTTAGCCTCAACCTTCTTCCTCCTCTCCTCCTCTAGAGCCAGAGCAGCCTGCAGCTCCATCGAGGTGAGCTCCTCTTTTCTGAGCTTCTCTCACTAACCCTCAACTTTGACTATCTTCTCCTTTGAGAGATGGTCAGCCTTGGCAACCTCCTCCTGAAGGTGATCGACTTTGGCTTAGAGGTCTTCCTGAGCCTTCAGTGCCTTCAACCTCAACTAGTTCATCATTTTGATGCATGCGAGTATTTGGTGATCCGACTGCAGTATTGTGTTATGCATGCAAAAAAAAAAAAATCGACAGGACGACTACCTTGAGGAAGGTCCCAAGAAAATTTCAGATGAGCTGCATCTGATCGAGGTCGGCCATCTGGTCTACCACCTCAAGTAGGGAAAATTTATTAGTTAGATCCTAGACAACGTCCGAGTCACTGAAGGGATCTTCTCTTGGACTGTCATCGTCACTATTGGACCCGCTAGGGTGCACTTGCGATACACCTTCATAATGACCCTTTTACCCTTCTTCCTCTCCCCCTCTTCCCTTCTAGCAGGAGGCTGTGGAGCTGGGTCCTTGCTTGGAGGACTCACGAATGATGGAGGCATAGAGCCCTTGGTAGCAGTGTTGACCCTAGCTGCGAGGGCGACCTCGATGACGATAGCAACCTCAGTGGCAGTGGCAACAATGGTAGGTGCAGTGGAGCTAGGGGCGTTCACCTTGACTTTCTTGGCAGTAGGCTCTTTAGGTGCAATACCTTTCCTCTTGCGAGCCTGGAGCCCTTTTGAAAACATTTCTATAGCCTTAGCATCCTTCTCTACCATAAAGGAAAACGCATAGTTAGAAAAGAGAGAAGAAAAGGAGGCAAAAAGGGATATAGTCCATCGACTTTGATCGTGTACCTGCTGGATTTAGAGGACCAAGATCAAGGTTGAATAAGGCTTGTTCTTTTATTAGCTTAGATATTAGGGGAGTTCAATAACCTTTGATTGTGGTTACCGACTCTTGGTCCACTTTCTCTAACCCGAGGGCTCGATAGATAGAATTCCTCAGGTATCCCTAGGGTGGGAGTCCTAGATGCAAGGTCGAATAGGAAACAAAGATAAATTTTTCTTTTCAATTATGGATGGAGGAAGGGGCACCCTTAAGCAACCCCTTCTTCTCAGACTGAGGTGAAACATACCACCAATCCTTGGTAGTTGGGTGATGCTTAAAGGTAAAGAAAGTTCGGAAAAGAGAAGTAGTGGGCTAGACACTGGTAGATATATAGAGGGCTAGGAACCCTATAATAAATCTAAAGAAGTTCAAAACTACTGAAGCCAGAGAGATGTTTAAAAAATGAAAAAGGGCTATGATAAAGTCAGGAAGAAGAAGCCTTAACCCAACATGGAAGGCCTCCAAGTACAAGCAGAATTGACCTGGAGGAGGAGCACAAGCCCGACCACTTGAACCAGGAAGTTTCAGCTCGTACTCGACAGGCACCCCATACTAGATCCTAACTAGTGATAGGTCCTCGATGGTCAAAGAATAGGGAATAGACTCTAGTTTAAAGTCCGATCGAGGTGCTACCTTGGGCCCAATTTTCATTCTAACCTTGGGGTTATTAGGGTTTGGGTGGATCGAACTCTTAGAACCGTTAGACTAGGAAACCTCGAACGACATCTAGATCAAGCTAAATCAGATAAAATCCCCAAAAAAGAACCTAGAAAAAGGGGTGGTGGAAGTCCAAAAATAAAGAACAGCAATGTCCACCTTGGAAAACTTGAAATCCGAAGAATGCAAAAAAACTAAAAGTCAAGAAGACAAGGATGAAAAATCGACCTAGGAAAACATGGAAAGAAGACTGAAAGGATGAAAGAGGATCGAGAAAAATGCTGGCAATCAAAAGAATCATAGAAAGAGCAGGGGTGACAAGAATAGGACACTCGAAGATGATGGAAAATGGAGGAAGGAGACGAAGCAGAAGCCTAAGCGAAAGCAATAAACTAAGGATGAAGGGGGAGCAGTTTAAATAGGAAAGTAGAGCCCCAGGGAAAGTTATGATTGTGGAACTGCTTTAGTCAATCCCAACCCACTGCATATTCCACTCACACCTGCCGCCTGACGAAGCAATAATTACACCATACATGAAGCTCCACACTGGATGAGTTTTCGAGAAACTCTATCCATCCAGGTCATTCGACATCAAATCATGGTGCCAATTCAAAAAAATGATAAAAAATTTTGTTCTCCAAGATGGAAAACTATCAAAAAACTTTGATTGCAGTGATTTTTTTTCATACTCCCTTCATTCGAAATTCGAACTTGGGAGTAGGGGGACAAATATTGGGGAAAAAATGGTCTCCGTCGAAGTCCCCATCCAAAGTCCTTGGTCACCGACCTCCTTCCTGTCGGGATTCGTCGATCTCCTCAGTGATGGGATCATGTTGCAGCACCTCTAAAAAATGCATAGAAGTTCGGTGATACGATCTTGAATGGTGAAGGAGAATTACTATTATTCTGGCCTTGTCCTCTAGCTAAAAGTGAATAACAGGATTAGGGCCCAGCTACACTTCTTTCGGATGAACTCCACCAGTCATACTCCTTACAGATGAACTCCTTCCAGACAAACTCCCCCAACCATGCTTCTTCCAGACGAACTCCTCTCAGACGAACTTCTTCTAGATGAACTCCTTCTAGACAAACTCCGCTAGTCACACTTCTTTCAGACGAACCCCTTTCGGATGAACATCTTCCAAACAAACTCCTTCGGACGACCTCCTCTAGTCGAACCTCCTTCGAATGACCTCCTCCAATTGAACCTCCTCTAGATGAGCTCCTCCAGTCGAGCCCCTTGCGGACAAACTTTCTATGATCAACCTCCTTCCGATCGATCTCTTGTAGCAACCTTCTTTCAACCGACCTCTTTCCAGTCACCTGGAGGGGCCTCATCGTCCACATGAACTCGGCTACCCACTTAATGCGAACCAACATACGTACAGATGACCCCAAAAGAGCTCGAACTTCTCTGTAGCTGTTAAGACTTGAAGCTCTTTGCTGTCAGTGCCTACCCCACCCAAACTTTGACTATTAATCTCGAACATACTAGCACATCACAATAACAGACACCACTCTCGGCTGGCAAGTCACAACAACGAACACCACCCTCCGTAACAAACTTCATGTGGCTGAGCAGCCGACTACTAGATAGTTACGGCTGTCGCTATCAGTTTGTTACATGCTTCATCTATAAAAAAGGACCCTCCAAATACATTTTTTCTAAGCTCTCTTCTCCTTCCCATTACTCTGCTTCTTTATTTTTTGGAGCACTTCATTCCAGCTAGCCACAAAATTAACTTGAGCATCGGAGGATCCTACCGAAGCCACCCACCTCTGGTTTAGACTTTATTTTGTAGGTTCCATTAGTAGCATCACCTTCCTCAGTCCGACCATCTCTGGCATCCTCATGGATTTTTGTACCAACAAAATTCATTAGGATCTAGTGCATAATATAGGACATTCATGGCCTTAGCATTTAATTCTATCATTTTCATGTCATGCTCATCCCAATTCTCTTCCAGTTTGGGAATGTCATTACCTTCTACTTTGATTGTGGGAGTGTGTGGGCCTTTGATTATAACTCTCCAAAGTTGATAATCAAGTGGTTGAATATAAATGCACATGCGTGCTTTTCAATATGTATAATTTGTTCCATTGAACAAGAGTGAATGGTTGGTTGATTGCCCTTCGGTAAGAGATGCACTCATTTGGATTGCCATTTGATCTTAACTCTTGATTGTTAAATAAAAAGGAGTACCAAGCTCTGATACCAATTATTGCCCAGTAAGACAACCCAAGACGGGGGTGAATTGGGATTTTCAAAGTTTAAACAAGTTATGTGCTATTTCGAAGACTAGTGATATGTTGAGGTGTGCTGAAATACAATGTATTTAAGTATCCAGAAATATAAATGCAATGAAAAGAAGAGACCAAGGCAATCACAAACACAAAGAGATTTATAGTGGTTCGGTGCTCCTTGCACCGACGTCCACTCCCCAAGACCCACTTGAAAATTTCACTATAATCTTTCCAAGATTATAGCCGGATAAGTTTTCAATGCTCACTATCCAAAACCTAGTTGGTTTTACACTAGCTCACCAACCACAACCAAATTCTAAGCCAATCCTTAGCTTATAATCTAATTTTCAAGCTTGGATAGGCCTTCTCCTTAGCTTCAAAACCCTATTAAAGCTAAGTTACAATGAGAGTAAGAATTACACCATAAAAACAAAAGCAAAGCTCCTTTAATGAGCAGGTAAGTCAATGAAGCTTGTAGAATCTTCTTTGAAGGAAGCTTTTGAACTGATTGAGCTTGTCTTCTTGCTAAAAAAAATCTCTTAATTTGATGTTTCTTGGAGTTGAAAGTTAAATGCTCTCTATTCTATACTTTTTGGATACCTTTTTACTTCACTCTTGATTTCTGTCAATGATTGATTGATCATATAACTTTCTCTAGGTATTTTGTAGCTTTTTCATCATGTTTGGTAGGCTGGAGAAGGATTTTTGACCATTAGGAGATTAAAAATAGCCATTTGGATCAAATCTGTACAGTTCTGAACATTCTATAGAAACTAGCCATTGGAGCTTGAGTCGAAGCTCGAGTTGACTCGTTACTCTGCTTGAGCTCGAGTTGAGGCTCAAGTCGACTTGTCTCTTTGCTCAAGTCCATTCTGCACTTTGTCATGAGAATTAAGTTCTCTGTATTTTTCTGAGACCTCAACTCGAGGACCTCAAGCTGAGGCTCGAGTCAACTCGTTACTCTGCTTAAGGCTTTGCCGCACTATGTCCCAAAAATATCATTCTCTGTATTTTCCTGCGACCTCGACTCGAGAAACTCGAGTCGACTCGATCCACTGCTCGAGACCATGCCAACTAAATTTCTCGCATGCCAGTTTTCCTTTTCATGCCATTTCAGCTCGAGCTAAATAAGGGATCGAATAAGGGGTCGACTCGAGGCCTATTTATGCTGAAACTTTTTGCTTTGACTAATTGATTTTCTCTTCAATTTTGGTTTTCAGATATCCCTTTTAAGCCTTATTTTAAGTGTAATTTATGCCACAAAATCCATCAATATTTTCTCAATGATCCTTAAATGCACTTTATAGAGATTTTTCATTTGATATTCTATAATTCATCTTGAAACATGATCTCAACCAATTCATTAGTCCAAACAATATACTCAAATATTTTGTTCATCATCAAAATCAATCCTTTGGATTAACAAAACCTAATTAAATTCTAATTTCTTTCTCTCTTCTTAGCTCTAGGGCTCCTTAGGACCTCTTCTTTAAAACTCTTCTTTCTTTCTTCTCCTTTTCCCTCCAAAAATAAAATAAAATAAAATAAAATAAATTTAATTTAATTAAACTAAATTAAATTAAAATTAAAATAATAATAAAATCTAAAAATTTAAAAAATTTAAAAATAATAAAAATAATAAAATCTAAAAAAATTATGAACCACATGTTACTAATACATGCACGATAGAAGATCACTTATTTTGATCTAGTTGAATTTAATTATAAAATTGAATGGTTGAACCATATAATACCTAATAATCAAATGGCTAGAAATCTTAGAGAACCACCTAGACAAAATGAATGAATATTTTACTCCTTCCATCTATAATCCATTGACTTGTATTCAATTACCTGATATCCATGCTATCCACTATGATATCAAGCTGACTATAGTCCAGATGCTCCCATCCTTTTATGAAAATACCAATGAAGATCCTTATAAGCATCTGAATGAATTTTTAGAAATCTGCTCTATGGTGAAAATCCAAAATTTGACTAATGATGCCCTTAGATTAATTCTATTTCCTTTTTTATTAAAGGATAAAGCCAAGTAATGGCTTAGCACAATAGAAAGATCAATTAAAACTTAGGCTAAATTGCAAAGTAAATTTCTTAAAAAATTTTATCCCATAGAGCGAACAAATACCATGAGGCGAGCTATCACTAGATTTGCTCAGCTTTCAGTAAAATAAATTCATAAGTCATGGGAGAGACTTAAGAAACTTCTTAAAAAATGCCTTTACCATGGTCTATCTATGTGGCAAATAGTTCAAGCCTTTTATGAGAATTTAGGAGACTAATATAAATTGATGGTAGATGCATCTTGTTAATGGGCATTCATAAATAAAAATAAGGACGAAGCCTATATCTTATTTGAAACCTTGAGTGAAAACTTAATTAATCATGCTTCACTATCCTTCTACCAAAAGTGGGTAGGAATCTATGATCTAGAATCTAGTTCTAAGATTGATTTGAATCTGATAAACAAAGTAAACTTTCTAGCCCAAAAATTATATCAACTCCTAATCCTAGGTCAACAATCTCCTGCATAATTCACATCACCCTCTAATTATCAAGAGATTTATTCTATTCATGTTAGTCTAACCCATAATGTGAGTGAATGTTCTATGGCTGCACAATTTATTGGGAATAGTATCCCAAAGCCAATCATCAACCAATTGATGATTGAGCTATTTTATGTAATTTATATAAATTATTAATTGCATGGCTTTTTCATCTTAAATTTTTCATCTTTCAATGAACTCCTGTCTATTGTGATGAAATCCTTAGGACTATTTAGAATCGACAAAGAAGGATTTGTCATTTAGTCCTTAAAATAGTTCGCGACCAAATGATACAATGTTACCAAGGACGACAACATTTATTGAGTATAGAACCTTGGTATCCGACCTCCTTCCTATCAGGATTCGTCGATCTCCTTAGTGATGGGTTCATGCTGTAGAACCTCTCAAAAATGCATAGAAGTTTGGCAATACAATCTTGAATGGTGAAGGAGAATTACTATTATTCTGATCTTGTCTTATGGATAAAAGTGAATAATAGGATTAGGGCCCAGCTGCACTTCTTCCGGACGAACTCCATCAGTCATACTCCTTTCGGATGAACTCCTTCCAAACAAACTCCCCCATCCATGCTCCTTTCGGATGAACTCCTCTCGAACGAACTTCTTTCGGACGAACTCCTTTCAGACAAACTTTGCTAGTCACACTCCTTTCGAATGAACTTCTCTCGGATGAACTTCTTCTAGACCAACTTCTTCCAAACGAACTCCTCTAGTCGAGTCTCCTTTGGACGACCTCCTCCAATTGAACCTCCTCCGGACAAGCTCCTCTAGTCGAGCCCCTTGTGGACAAACTTCCTACAGTCAACCTCCTTTCGGTCAATCTCCTGTAGTCAACCTTCTTCTGGCCGACCTCCTCCTAGTCATCCGGAGGGACCTCGTCATCCACATGAACTCAGCTACCCACTCAATGCGAACCAACATACATGCAGATGATCCCAAAAGAGCTCGAACTTCTCTGGAGCTATTGCAACTTGAAGCTCTTCACTATCAGTGCCTACCCCACCCAAACTTTGACTATTAATCTCGAACACACTAGCACGTCATAACAATAGACACCACTCTTGGCTGGCAAGTCGCGACAATGAATACCACCCTCCGTAACAAACTCTACGTGGCTGAGCGGCCCACTACCAGATAGTTACGACTGTCGCTATCAGTTTGTTACATGCTCCGTCTATAAAAATGACCCTTCAGATACATTTTTCTTAAACTCTCTTAACCTTTCCATTACTCTGCTTCTTTATTTTTCTGAGCACTTCATTTCAGTTGGCCACAAAATTAATTTGAGCATTGGAGGATCCTACCGGAGCCATCCACCTCTGGTTTAGACTTTATTTTGCAGGTCCCATTAGCAGCATCACCTTCCTCAGTCCAACCATCTCCGGCATCCTCATGGATTTCTGCACCAAAAAAATTCATTAGGATCTAGTGCACAATATAGGAGATTCATGGCCTTAGCATTTAATTCTATTATTTTCATGTCATGCTCAACCCAATTTTCTTCCAGTTTGGGAATGTCATTGCCTTCTACTTTTATTATGGGAGTGTGTGGGTCTTTGATTACAACTCTTCAAAGTTGATAATCAAGTGGTTGAATATAAATGTACATGTGTGCTTTCTAATAAGTGTAATTTGTTCCATTGAAAAAGAGTGAATGATTGGTCGATTGCCCTTTGGTAAGAAATGCACTCATTTGGGTTGCCATTTGATCTTAACTCTTGATTGTTAAATTAAATGGAGTACCAAGCTCTGATACTAATTATTGCCTAGCAAGACAACCCAAGAGGGGGGTGAATTGGATTTTTTAAAATTTAAATAAGTTATGTGCTATTTTGAAGACTAGTGATATGTTGAGGTGTGCTAAAATATAATGTATGTAAGTATGTAGAAATGTAAATGCAATGAAAAGAAGAGACCAAGGCAATCACAAACACAAAGGAATTTATAGTGGTTCGGTGCTCCTTGCACCTACGTCCACTCCACAAGACCCACTTGAAAATTTTACTATAATCTATCCAAGATTACAACCAAATAACTTTTCAATACTCACTATCCAAAACCTAATTGGTTTTACACCGGCTCACCAACGACAACCAAATCCTAAGCCAATCCTTGGCTTATAATCCAATTTTCAAGCTTGGATAGGCCTTCTCCTTAGCTTCAAAACCCTATTGAAGCTAAGTTACAATGAGAGTAAGGATTCCACCATAAAAACAAAAACAAAGCTCCTTTAATGAGCAAGTAAGTCAATGAAGCTGGTAGAATCTTCTTTAAAGGAAGCTTTTGAATTGATTGAGCTTGTCTTCTTGCTGAAAAAAATCTCTTGATTTCATGTTTCTTGAAGTTGGGAGTTAAATACTCTCTATTCCAGACATTTTGGACTCTTTTACTTCACTCTTGATTTCTCTCAATGATTGATTGGTCACATAACTTTCTTCAGGTATTTTGTAGCTTTTTCGCCATGTTTGGTAGGCTGGAGAAGGGTTTTTGACCATTAGGAGATTTAAAATAGCCATTTGGAATAAATCTACATAGTTCTGAACATTCTCCAGAAACTAGCCATTGGAACTTGAGTCGAAGCTCGAGTTGACTCGTTACTCTACTCGAGCTCGAGTTGAGGCTCAAGTCGACTTGTCTCTCTACTCGAGTCTATTCTATACTTTGTCATAGGAATTAAGTTCTCTGTATTCTTTTGAGACCTCGACTCGAGGACCTCGAGCTGAGGCTCGAGTCGACTCATTACTCTACTTAAGGCTTTGCCGCACTATGTCCCAAAAATCTCATTTTCTGTATTTTTCTACGACCTCAACTTGAGAAACTCAAGTCGACTCAATTCTCTACTCGAGATCGTGCCAATTAAAACTCTTGCATGCCAGTCTTCTTTTTCTTGCCATTTCAGTGCGAGTTGAATAAGGGATCGACTTAAGGCCTATTTATGCTGAAAATTTTTGCTTTGACTAATTGATTTTCTCTTCAATTTTGGTTTTGAGATATCTCTTTTAAGCCTCATTTTAAGTATGATTTGTGCCTCAAAACCCTTCAATATTTCCTTAATAATCCTTAAATGCACTTTATAGAGATTTTTTATTTGATACCCTACAATTCATCCTGAAACATGATCTTAACCAATTCATTAGTCCAAACAATATATTCAAATATTTTGTTAATCATCAAAATCAATCCTTGGGGTTAACAAAATCTAATTAAATCCTATTTTCTTTCTCTCTTCTTATCTCTAGGACTCCTTAGGACCTCTTCTTTAGAACTCTTCTTTCTTTCTTCTTCTCTTTTCCTTCAAAAATAAAATAAATTAAATTAAATTAAATTAAATTAAGATAAATTAAAATAATAATAAAATTATAAAATATTTAAAAATAATAAAAATAATAAAATCTAAAAAAATTTTGGGCCACACGTTAGGGTTGCACTAATACATGCATGGTAGAAGATCACTTTTTCTGATCTAATTGTATCCAATTATAAAATTGAATGGCTGAACCATATAAAATCTAATAATTAAATGATTGAAAATCTTAGAGAACCACCTAGATAAAATGAATGAATATTTTATTCCTTCCATCTATAACCCATTGACTTGTATTCAATTACCTGATATCCATGCTATCTACTATGATATCAAGCTGACTACAATCTAAATGCTTCCATCCTTCTATGAAAATACCAATGAAGATCCTTATAAGCATCTAGATAAATTTTTAGAAATCTGCTCTATGGTAAAAATCCAAAATTTGACTAATGATACCCTTAGATTAATTCTATTTCTTTTTTTATTAAAGAATAAAGCCAAGTACTGGCTTGGCACAATAGAAAGATCAATTAAAACTTGGACTAAATTGCAAAATAAATTTTTTAAAAAAATTTATTCCATAGATTGAACCAACACCATGAGGCGAGCTATCACTGAATTTGCTCAGCTTCCAAAAAAATAAATTCATAAGTCATGGGAGAGACTTAAGAAACTTCTTAAAAAATGTCCATACCATGGTCTATCTAAGTGATAAATAGTTTAAGCTTTTTATGAGAATTTAGGAGACTAATATAAATTGATGGTAGATGCATCTTGTGGAGGTGCATTCATAAATAAAAATAAGGATGAAGCCTATATCTTATTTAAAATCTTGAGTGAAAACTCAATTAATCATGCTTCACTATCCTTCTACCAAAAGTGGGTAAGAATGTATGATCTAGAATCTAGTTCTAAGGTTGATTTGAATCTGATAAATAAAGTAAACTTTCTAGCCCAGAAATTACATTAACTCCTAATCCTAGGTCAACAATCTCCTACACAATTCACATCATCCTTTAATTATCAGAAGATTTATTCTATTTATGCTAGCCTAACCCATCATGTGAGTGAATGTTTTATGGCTGCATAATTTATTAGGAATAGTATCCTGAAGCCAATCGTCAACCAATTGACGATTGAGTTATTTTATCTAATTATATATGAATTATTAATTGAATGGCTTTTTCATCATAAATTTTTCATCTTTCAATAAACTTCTGTCTGTTGTGATGAAGTCCTTAGGACTATTTAGAATCGATAAAGGTGGATTTGTCATTTAGTTCTTAAAATAGTTCATGATAAAATGATACATTGTTATCAAGGACGATAATATTTATCGAGTATAGATCATTGCGTGTGCCATATAGATTAGTTGTCTTCTTAACTAAAAAGTGTGGAGATACTAGTATGGCATGCAGATGAGATGTAGGGGTACAACTGTACTGAACGTGATCAACTTCAAAGCTTTTCTATTGCCAAGGATTGCTCTGATGGAATATAAGCATGTGTCCCTCCAATCTGAGATCACCACGGTGACTTTCAAGCAACTCACTGTGCTTTGGTGTCGGACTATCTGAATTTTTAATTCAGTGATGAAAGATTTTTAGGTACGATCAAGTATTTAAGCAATTGATGCGTGAGTCAAGATGAGACTAACCACTTTTGGTCATAGGAGCTATGTTCAATAGTATTTTAATTTAGCAAAGTCTTGACCAGGGTAGTCTTAGTGAGGGGTCATAGGACTAATTGCTTTGAGACATGATTTTGATGTATCCTTCAGGATTGATAGTTAAACCCTGGGTCATCCTATGCACAAAGGTCAAAGGGATGTATTATGTAGTAACCATATTCATGTAGGTTTTGAATATTGCAATTATACTATTTGACCTATTCGGATGTTAGGTACCATTGCTAGATGGTCACTTCGATTAGTATAGAAAATTGGTTTCTGTGCTACCGACTTAGATTTGAACCTATGGGGTCACACATACTAAAGGTTCCTACCCAATCTAATGGCTGCTCAAGAGAAGTTTAATTAGTGATTTGATCATTAATTAACTCAATTTAATTGAGTGATTATATTTGGAACTGGACCAATTGAATTGGATTCATTAGATTTGACCCGATTAGGTTATAAAATGATCTAATTATCGAGGAGGTTTAATCCCTGATTTGATCAGAAGTTTGACTTGATTAATTTCTGATTTGATTAAAATTTAATTAAGCCTAATTAAGCCTAAATAAGTTAGATTTAATTTAATCTAATTGGACCTAACCAATTTGAATTGGATTGGTTCAATTAGATGACTATTGTAAGACTAGTTTGACTAGTCTTTCCATATGCCACATCACCTTTCTGAATTGCACCATCCTTTCTCCATGAGAAAAGGTTTCTCGTGAATTTTTTCCATACAAGATAGAGAGTGTGCACCCTTCTTTCTCATGCCCCATGTAGATAAGATTGGTGAGTTATTTTTCAAATTCAAAGAAGTTTGAGTTTGAATGAACAAGCCAACCATCTTATCTAAAACTCTCACGCCTCCTTGTGTGTGCATTGATAAAAACTTATTTTCTAGGCATACATAACATAGAGAGATGAAGAAACAGAAAGAGAGAAAAGGTTTCTCTCATGCATGAGTTCTTCCTCCTTTGCTAAGAAAAATCAGAAAATAGAGAGTTCTAGGCGCAAAGGATTTTGGGTGAGTGCATACTCTAGAATCTATCTGAGATTCGAGATTTAGATCTATAAGTTACGAGGACTGTGACTTTATAGATACTAGCGAAGAACCTTCTCAACTTCTCATCTACATTCATTGGCGATCCAGAGCATTCGAAGAGCTCATGAAGCAAGATCGAAGGAGTTCGATCTAAAATCAACCATTAAAGGTTCCTATAGTGAGCTAGCACTCGAAAGGAACTGATCGGGATCAAAACCTTGTGTGGATTATCCATGGAGGCCAAATACATGTATGGCTATATCATGGCATTCAGATCTATATCGAGAAGATCAAATTGTGGCATTCTTCTATGCGCAAAAAGATAATATGTTCTGAACAAATAGAATAGTAAAAATAGTTTTACTACTATCATTATTTTTATTTTCAGATATGCATGCATATATGATACATTAAATCTTGTAACATGTAAAATTTTTAGATTAGATCTGTAGCTCTTATTATTAATATGATTAATAATAATTTTTACTGCATATATTTTTTAAAAAAGATTTTTGAAAGTGGAGCTAGAAACCCTGTGCGCTCCCTTCAATTGGTAGCAGAGCCACAGGCTCTTTAATGTATTATATATGCATGATTTAAATTAATTTTAGATTAGATCTAAATAATGATCTGATCTAAAAAATAAAAATGATGATCGCACAGACTATAGGATGTCCTGCTATAAGGTTTATCCTTTATAGTGAGAAGTTGTCCTGATACGTTGCGATCTATAAAATTGATCATAAAAATTTTAAATTAGATCTAATAATTTTTATGATATGTTTGAAGTATTTAATCTAAATTTTATCATAAATTAGTATTTAGATTAGATCTAAATAATTTCATGATTTTTATATAGAGTACATAGTTTTAAATTAAACCTGAATAGGATCTTAAGAAGGTTCTGTTCGTCGATCGAGCTAGCTCTCTCAGGAATCAAGCCAGCTTGACCAGCGTGCCAGCCATGATATGATTTTTAGATTATTGCTCCAATCGACTTGATCAAGAATCGAGCCATCTCGGCTTCAGTTCAGGCCGACTTGGATTGGATCCAAGCCTGCCCAATGGGAATGATGGCCTTCAGGCTTTTCCCTAAGTCGACTATCTCAGGAACTAAGCTAGTGCGGCTTCTACTCGAGTTGGCTCAGACTGAGAAGTTGGCTAAATATTATAATTGACTAGTTTTATAAGATCAAACCTACATCTAGTGCTTGTTTATAAAATAAGCTGATCCATTTTTGAAATGAGTTGACCTATTTAGTGAAATAGTGCTAGAATGTAAAGAACCTTTCAAAATTTTAAAAAATATTTTTGAAATGCCAAACCCCAACCCTCAGCCATAAACTTAATTAAAAATTAAGTATGATGAATTAGGATCTAGAATTATGAATTAAAAATCCTAAGTCATTGATCATAAAATATGAATTATCAAGTTAGGAATTAGCTCCATTAATTGGGTTAGACCTAAGGTTAGTTAAAGAATGGACTAAATTTGAGTAATTGATCAAATCAAACCAAATTTTGATTTAGATTAGGTTAATGACTCTTTAGACCAAATTACAATAGTTGTAGTTGGTCAAGCCAATGCTTTTAACGAGGATCAAATGGACTTGATTCGTGGCTATGCAATCGAACCCAAAATTGCTAGATTGGTCAAATTGAAAATAATGAATTAAATGGTGTCTAAGATAAGTCTGGCAGCTCAGATCAGTGATTTTTAATTGGAAACTACTTGCACTGATTTGATCTTTGATGAGTTAATAGCATATCCCTTCCACTGATCTTACTTACCTGGCCATCTTGTTGAATTAGATTTTGATTAGACTACTTGGTGATTTGGACTCACCCATGTCAATTATGTAAATTAATTTGACTGATTTAGGTGCTCCTAATGCCAGTTTTTATTAGGTCCTTATTGATCTGACTTGGTGAAGTCAGTGGGAGGATCTAAATTGGCTGGTCAATTCTTCTTAAAATTAGTTAATAAAATTTTCTAAAATTATTAGGTTCTTAAAATGATAAAGTTATGGTGATAACTAAGTCATAACCTTCTATTAAGTTGAGTGATAATGGATCCATTGATTTAATAATCATTGGAGGTCCAAAGACCTGGTGCTTATTGAATAATAGAATTATCATTCATAATATGATAATTTGATCGTGTCTTTCTAATGGTGGTCAGGTTGGTCGGTCAAAGTCAGACTTGATCATTTATTGGTTTGATGCACTAAATATGATCATGTTAATGGTTGGACCTAACTAGATTTTTTCAGTGGAGGCCAAAGCTTATTGATTAGATTTTTGAGGCAAAAATAAATAAATTACTAGAAGTTGTTTGGTGAAATAATTGGTTATTAACCTACCTATAGGTGTACATGGGTTGACCAAACAAAGTTGGGCTTATATATAGTATGTGTGGATTTTAGTATCCACTAAGGAATTAGGGATAATTCCTTGATTCGGAGGTAGAGACTACCAGTTCCAATAAAATAATGGAAGGATCTTTAGACTAAAGTCTGAGTCTTTAGGATAAATAATTCATATACTAATTAGGTTTGGTTTTTCTTTCCTTTTGTGCAGAAATGGCCAATACTCTCTCGCTCTGGTCATTGTTAAACAATGACAAACTTATGGGACCTAACTTCAATAGTTGGTATCAAAAGTTAAAGATCGTCTTAGAGCATGAGCGAATCCTATATATTCGAACAAATCCTATACCTAAGGAGCTAGCTCTGAATGTAAGAGGTGCGGTTAGAGATACTTACCAAAAGTGGCTCAAAGACTGCACCACCATTCGGTGCATTATGCTGGCGATGATGAATGATGAGTTCAGCCATAGGTTCGAGAATGCCTAGCCTGAGGAGATGCTTAAAAAGTTGAATGACTCCTTTGGCTTGCCTGATGATGTTGAAAGGCACAAAAGTAGTTGTGCCATTTTCAACGCTTGGATAAGGGATGGGACGTCAGTTACTAATCATGTATTGTATATGATTGAGATGATTGAGTGCCTAAATAAGCTGGGAGACCCCTGCATGAGCAGCTCGAGAAGGATGCGATCCTAAATTCTTTGTCCATGTTCTTTCTCTCCTTCCTTACTCATTTTAGAATGATAAAGCCTGCAGTAAACTATCATAGTTTTTTGGGATGGTTGTAGAACTTTGAAAAGGATCATCAGCTCCAAAAGGGGTCAGTGAATATTGTGGGAGGGTCTTCTTCTAGTCGACCCTTTAAGAAAGGAAAGAAGAATAAGAATAAGAAGAATAAGAAGAAGGTGAAGCCGCATGCTGGGATGTCTATATAGGATCAAACCAAGAAGCGCAAGCCCAACCAGAGCAACATGAAAGCTACTTTTGCAAGAAGCAGGAATACTAGAAGAGGAATTGTCCTTTGTACATTGCCTCCTTAGACCCGAATAGGCTAAGAAAGAAGCAAGTAGTTACTGGGCAAGATAATTATATGATAACATCTTGCAACTTCTCAATTTGTGATACTACTACCTAGGTATTAAATACCAGAAGCCCTTATCATATTTGTAATTTGATGCAGGGTTTGCAGGTTAGTAGGAGATTTGGTGAAGATAAGAGATTCCTGAACGTTGAAGATGGAAGATAAGTTTTAGTTCTAGCTTTAGGAATAATGAACCTTGTAATTAATTCTCATAGAGTTATTCTTAGTGATTATCATTTTTGTCTAAGTTTTTTATTGAATATAATTTTTATAAGCCTTTTGGCCAAGAACAGTTATCAATTTTCAATAAAAGTAAATTTTTATGATATCATTTTGAATGCTGTTACAGTTTGTATTGGATAATTGAATAACAAAATTTATCTATTATTACAGTCTGTTAATGTAGTCCAAATCTTCGGTAAATATCCTAGAATAGACGAAGTGTTAGATGTCTATCTTTGGCATTGTAGGCTAGGTCACATCAATAAGAATAGAATAAATAGGTTGGCTCAAAAAGGAATTCTTGAAGTTAGTAATTGTGAATCACTTCTGATCTATGAGTTCTATCTTTTTGGTAAGATGATCAAGTCATCTTTTATTGAAAATGGTAAGAGAGCCAATAAACTCCTGAGTCTAGTACATACTGATGTATATGGACCAATGAGTATAAGTACTAAAGGTGGATATTTCTACTTCATAACCTTCACAGATGACCTATCGAGGTATGGGTATGTCTATTTAATGAAGCATAAGTCAGAGTCCTTTGATATGTTCAAACTACTCAGTAATGAGGTAGAAAAGCAAACTGGGAAGAGTATTAAAACTCTTCAGTCTAATCGATGGGGTGAGTACCTTTCAAGTGATTTTCTGATATATCTTAGGAGGAATGGGATTCTCTCCCAATGGACTCCTCCTGAAACACCACAGCATAATAGTGTGTCCAAAAGAATGAATCGAATCCTATTGGACATGGTTCGATCTATGATGGGGTTTGTCGGTCTGTCGATCTTCCTCTAGAGATATGTGCTCGAGTCAGCTTGTTATATTCTGAATAGGATTCCAAGTAAGTCTATTTTCAAAACACCATATGAGATGTGGATAAAGCATAAGCTAGTACTCTCGCACGTTAGGGTTTGAGGATGTCCGACTTATGTTAAACATTTAGTAACGGACAAGCTTGGATCTAGGTCTGATAAGTATAGCTTTATAAGGTACCCAAAAGAGACCAAAGGGTATAACTTCTATCTAGCTGATGAGTAGAAGGTATTTGTCAGCCTTAAGATAGTCTTTTTAGAAAAGAAGTTCCTCGGTGAAGGGACTAATGCCTCTAAGGTCGAGCTTAAGGAAGTTCGATAGGTGGAAGAACTGATACAAGTAGCTGAACCTGAATCAGATTTGATTCGATCAAAATTGAAGCCTATTGATCTTGCATCCTTAAGGTGATCTAGTAGAGTACCACATCAGCCAGATAGATACTATGATTTCTTGGTACGAGATGGTAATCCTGTCGAACTCGATGAGAATGATAAGAATCCAATCACCTACATGGATGCGATGCAGAGATTCGACTCTACAAAATGGCTTAAGACCATGAAATCCAAAATGGAGTTCATGAAGGTCAATGATATATGGACATTAGTTGACGCACTCGAAGGAGTAAAATCCATAGGATGTAAGTGGGTCTTCAAAAAGAAAAGGAGCACAGACGGAAAGGTGGAGACCTATAAAGTCCATCTGGTTGCCAAGGGGTATCGTCAACATTATAGTATAGACTATGATGAGACATTTTTCTCTATGCATCTGGACTATGAAATCTGACAAATGAATGTGAAAATGGCTTTCATAAATGGAGAGATAGCTATAGAGGGGTATATGATATAATCTGAAGATTTCACATTCACAGATGAGTCTAAGGTGTGCAAGCTTCAAAGATCCACTTATGGACTGAAGCAGGCATCTTGGAGTTAGAATATACATTTTGATAGAATGATCAAGACATATATCTAAATTTAGAATGAACATAAGCCCTGCATATATAAGTGGGATAATGGTCCAGCAGTTGTATTTCTTGTTTGTATGTGGATGACATTCTTTTAATTAAAAATGATGTTCCTACATTACAAGGAATAAAGATCTAGCTGTTGTCATAATTCTCCATGAAGGATCTAGGAGAAGCTTCCTACATCCTAGGGATGAAGATCTATAGAGATAGATTAAAAAGTTACTTGGGTTGTCTCAATCTACGTACATTGACACGATGTTGAAGAGGTCAGCATTGAAAATTCCAAGAAAGGCTATCTATCAATAGGCCATGGAATTTTTCTCTTGAAAAAGAATTTTTCGACAACACCTCTAGAGAGAGAATGTATGAGTAGAATTTCATATGCTTCGATAATAGGTTCTATTATGTTTGCCATGACATGTACGCGACTAGATGTAGCATACTCACTAGGGGTAGTGAGTAGATACCAATCTGATCTAGGAAAGAATCACTGGAAGGTTGTTAAAATCATCCTAAAGTATTTAAGAAATACTAAGGACTAGTGGCTTGTTTATGGTGAATTGGACTTAAAACTTGTAGGATTTATAGACTCTAGCTTTCAGTCTGATCATGATGATAGCAAGAGTGTGTCGGAGGATGTTTTTATCCTTTATGGTGGAGCAGTCTGCTGGAAAAATTTCAAGCAGCACACCATGGCCGATTTAGCATGCGAGATGGAGTATATTGCTGCATCAGATGCTGCCAAAGAAGCAGTGTGGTTGAAAAAAGTTCATCACCGAGCTTAGAGTAGCATCCTCCCTAGATGGTCCAGTTCTGCTCTTCTATGAAAGCTCTGGAGCCATTGCTCAAGCGAAGGAACCAAAGGCACACCAGCAAAAGAAGCATATTCTGCATCATTTTCATCTTGTTCAGGAGATCGTGGATCAAGGTGACGTTGATTTTTAGAAGATCGATGGAAAGGAGAACCTGGCTGATCCATTTACTAAAGCCATTGCGGTGAAGGAGTTCGATGACTTCAAGTCGATGATGGATATACAATACTGCATCAATTGGCTTTAGGCCAAGTGGGAGATTGTTGGAAATAGTGTCCTAAAGCCAATCATCAATCTATTGATGATTGAGCTATTTTATGTAATTGTATATAAATTATTAATTAAATAAAAATTATTCTAACTTTTTCATCATAAATCTTTCATCTTCTAATGAACTCCTGTCTATTATAATGAAGTCCTTAGAACTATTTAAAATCAAAAAAGAAGGATTTGTTATTTAGTCCTTAAAATAGTTTATGACTAAATAATACATTGTTACCAAAGATGACAACATTTATCGAGTATAAGTCATTATGTGTACCATATAGGTCGGTTGTCCTCTTAACCAAGGAATATGGAGAAACTGGTATGGCATTCAGATGAGATATAGAGATACATCTGCATTGAACATGACCAACTCCAGAGCTTTTCTACTGTCAAGGATTGCTCTGATGAAATATGGGCATAAGTGTCCCTCCGACCTGAGACACCATGGTGACTTTCAAGCAACTCACTATGCTTTGATGCTGAACTACCTAATTTTTAATTCAGTGATGGAAGGTTTATGAGTACAGTCAAGTACTTGAGGACTTGGTACGTGAGTCAAGATAGGACTAACCACTCTTGGTAATAGAAGCTATGTTCAATAGGGTTTCAATTTAACAAAGCCTTGGCCAGGGTAGTCCTAGTGAGGGATCATGACTAATTGCTTTGAAACACGATTTGGATGTATCCTCCAGGATTGATAGTTAAACCTAGAGTCATCCTATGCATAGAGGTCAAAGGGATGTATCATGTAGTAATCATATTCACGTAGATTTTGAATGTTGTGATTGTACTATTCGGCCTATCTAGACATTGGGTACCATTGTTAGATGATCACTTCGATTAGTATAGGAAATTGATTCCTGTGCTACTGCCTGCGGGGTCACACACACTAGAGGTTTCTATCCAATCTAATGGCTGAACAAGAGAAGTTTAATTAGTGATTTGATCACTAATTAACTCAATTTGATTGAGTGATTATATTTGGATCAAGACCAATTGAATTGAATTCATTTGGATTTGACTCGATCAAGTTATAAGATGATCTAATCATCAAAGAGATTTAATTCCTGACTTGATCAGAGGTTTGGCTTGATTAATTTTTAATTTGATTAGAATTAACTGAGCCTAATTAAGCCTAAATAAGTTGGATTTAATCTAATCTAATTGAGCCTAACCAATTTGGATTGGACTGGTTCAATTAGATGACTATTGTAAGACTATGTGCCACATCACTTTTTGAATTGTGCCATCCTTTCTCCATGAGAAAAGGTTTCTCATGATTTTTTTCCATGCAAGAGAGATGGCGTGCGCCCTTCTTTTTCATGCCCCATATAGTTAAGATTAGCTAGTTTTTATTCAAATTCAAAGGAGTTTGAGTTTGAATGAACAAGCCAGCCATCTTATTTAAAACTCTCACGCCTCCTTGTGTGCGCATTGATAAAAACTTATTTTTTAGGCATACACAAAATAGAGAGATGAAGAAATAGAAAGAGAGAAAAGGTTTCTCTCATGCATGAGTTCTTCCTCCTTTGCTATGAAAAACCAGAAAATAGAGAGTTCTAGGCGCAAAGGGTTTTGGATGAGTGCATACCCTAAAATCTATCTAGGATTTAGGATTTAGATTTATGAGTTACAAGGGTTGTGACTTCATAGATACTAGCGGAGAACCTCCTCAACTTCTCATCTATGTTCATTAGCGATGCAGAGTGTCCGAAGAGCCCATGAAGCAAGATCGAAGGAGTTCAATCCGAATCAACCATTAAGGTTCCTATAGCAAGCTAACACTCGGGAGGAACTGATCGGGATCAAGGCCTCATGTGAATTACCCATGGAGGCCAGATGCGTGTGTGGCTGCATCATGGCATTCAGATCTACATCGAGGAGATCAGATTATGGCGCTCTTCTACCCACAAAAAGATAATGTATTTTGAACACATAGAGCAGTAAAAATAGTTTTTCTGCTATCTTTGATTTTATTTTTAGATAGGCATGCATATATGATACATTAGATCCTATAGCATGTAGGATTTTTAGATTAGATCTTTAGCTCTTATTATTAATATAATTAATAATGATTTTCACTATGTATATTTTCGAAAAAAGTTTTCGAAAGTAGAGCTAGAAATCCTATGTGCTCCCTTCATAATTTTTATCTTTTATCCAAAATCAAGTTCAAGTTGTACAAGACTACTCCAAGCTAGTTAATGACTCTTTTTCAAATTTATATAACCTAGATTGGAGGAACCACCTTAATTTTTTTTTGATACCTATTGACCCCTGGATTGATTTTGATAATAATAAAAGTATTTGAGTATAATTTGTTAAGTTACTAATATTATTTTGAGGTTGTGTAGTTTTATATTCCAAGTATTCATAATACACTAAGTGAATTTCATCAATCAAATAGAGTACCACCAATCAAGAGGTTCTTGAAGAAAATCAAGAATTGACACCCCCTAGAAAGAATGGCTAATGAGAGATAAATCAAATTTTGAAAGCAAATCTAGCCTACAAAAGAAATTAGAGAAGAAAGGCTATCAAAAACCAAATGGCACACATCTTAGTTGCCTAAGTCAGGAGTTGTTGACTAAGTATCAGAGAATAGCAGAAGCAGAAAGCACAAAAAAATAAAAATTTAGATCTCAGAGGACTTAGTCGACTAAGTCTGAGACTTAGCTGACTAAGTATCAGAAGGTAGCAGAATACAAAGAGTGCAGAAAAGATAGAATTCTGGGCCCAGGGGACTTAGTCGACTAAGTCTCAGAGGTTAGTCAATTGCGTCTCAGAAGACTGCAAAAGAAAGAAAGTAAAGAAAAGACTGAAGTTGAGGTGCAGGGGACTTAGTTAACTAAGTCAAGAAGTTTAGTTGACTAAGTTACTATAATGGCTAGTTTTTTTCAGAACTGCACTTTTTTAGTTCCAACTTTTTTTTAATGGATAGATTTGAAGAAAAAAATCTATTTTCTAGGTTAGGTTCGTTCAGTTATGATTAGATCAGGAGAAATATTTCAAAATTTTTTTCTCTAAGATCCTAATTAGATCTGAGACTTCTTAGATATAATCTTATTGATCTAATAATAAAAATAAAATAAAAATAAAAATTAAATCTAATTTAATTATACCTTTATTTTGGATAATCCAATTATCCTATGATAATCTCGATGTTTGCTTGAGGTTCTGGATGTAGCCATGCAAGCACCTGACCTCTACCGATATTCACTCAGGCAAGATCTGGAGATCTTCTTTTTCTTAATCAATCCTCCAAAAATTAAATATAGTCTGATCTTGAAGGTCTTCAAAACTCCTTTTGAAGAACTAGCGTTGTCTGTTGCAGAAGTGCTGCCTTCTTCCTTTCCTGGCTCCTTTCACTTGCTTGGATCGCACCTTATTCATGCCCAAAACCCATTTGGTGTGGAGAGGAGAGAGAGGACTAGAGGGTGGCATGGAGGAGGGAGAGAGGCTTTGTGGTGTGGGCTGAAGGCAGAAGCATTAAAAACCTAGGCACAGACAGGGTTTATATAGACCCTGCTGCGCCATGCAGTGCCACATCATCCCAACCAATCATGGCCCTTTGAGCAATTAGATCTAAATCTGATTGGTGGAATGACATCATCTGATCCAATTAGATGAGAGACCCTCAAAATCCTCCTAAGGTGGTGCCAAGACTGGGTCAAACAAGAGTTCTTGGTGTCGTAGAGTTTAATCCCCTGAAGCAACCCTAGAGTCCCATCTATATGGGACTCATCCTTTATCCTCATGGGCCCTTCTAAGGTGTGTGCCCTCTTCCTATCTACATTTAGTAGGAGGACAAGGCCCCAGGTACTCTCCTATGGGCGCATGACACATGGGCAGATGTCCAAGTGTCCAAGGTCAACATTTGACCAATGTCCAAAAACAGGAATTAGCAGGTGATCGAAAATGGCAGGTGTTGTCTTAAATTTTTCTCATAAATTAAGACAACCCTTTTCTAATCTAGACAACCTCCAGTTAGATCAAATAAAGGTTTTTGAGTGAGCCCAAATATATTTGGCTCAGTCGAGATAAGCTTTAATGATTATTAAAGGAGAATATTAGGCTCAATCGTGTGCTAGCATGATTTTCTTGAACCTAATTAAATCTTATTCAAATCAATTGAACTGGATGAGTCCAATTGATGACATACAGATCTAAACCCTTGTTTTATGACATAGTTAGATTCAGTTTCATATGGTAATGAGATATGTTGCGATCTCTATCATCGACATCATCGAAATATCTTTCGATGGATCAGAATATTTTTGATTCAAACAACTAGTATGATCGATCATCCAAATCATTCTAATTGCTACCAAAATCCATCAGTGACACCTAGCAGCATATGGTGGCAACCCATCAGAACTGATAGCAAACCTCTTGGTGTAGTAACCTATGTTATTAGATTCCTCTATCTTGAACTCCGATTGGATTAGGGTTTAGGTGATCTTGTCAAACCCTAATATCCGTCATATGAATTAATCATTCGATTCAAGTCCAATATGAAAATTCTAAAAGAAACTCTTTCTATTATTTCACTCTGCCATAGCCATAGGCTTATGGACTTGATTCTCATTATCATCATAGGGCTGCTCCTCATTTACCGAGGTAGATAGATCCCCTATTGGTACAATCCAATTCCTACAATGAACATGCTATAGCCAACATACACCTCAGAATTTTGAATAGAGGAGACCGAGTTATGGTGTAGTCAAGCTATAACACCCTCAATGTGAACTATCAATGTGCCTTAGGTCAAAGAACTAGACACACCACTGTAGCTTCGAGTCAGTCATTAATGAGAAGGTAGACTTCCTCATGACTGCTCAAGGTGGTCACGCTGTACTCTCGCTCCGGTGTCTCTACATCATAGACTTAAGACTCATCTATCCTAAAGAAGCGATCGTATACCAACTTTTTGGATCAATCACCATCCTCATGATGATTCTACAGTTGGGAGCATTTTATGAGTTAATAATAAAAATTCATGTCTTAAATTTTTAACTCTTGAAAATATGAACTATCATTACCATTTACTCAAGGAATGTATCACAAACACTTTCAAATACACACTATGATAGAAAATAATCTATTTTATTATTTATAGTCAAAATTATAATTTTATCCTTAGAAGTGTATTACAAGTGTCAGCCAATCTGACTTCTAGGGCATACATATCTAACAAACTCCCACTTTACCTAAAGCCAATTGGCTACAAATCTAAGTCCCATCTTCTCAAGGTGGGCTTCGATCTTCTGCTAGCCCAACGGCTTTGTAAGTGAGTCTGCTGCATTGTCTACGAAGTCGACTCTCTTGACCTCGACGTAACCTTTCCCCAGATAATCATGGATGAGGTGGTATCACTGCTCGATGTGCTTGAATTTTTGGTGAGACCTCGGCTCCTTAGTAAGGACTATTGCACCATTATTATCGTAGTACGAAGGAATGGCATCTGATGGCATCACTCCGATCTCTACGGTGAACTTCTTGTACCAGAATGCCTCCTTCGTAGCTTCTGATGCAGTGATGTACGCTACTTCCATGGTGGAATCTACTATCATTGTCTGCTTGAAACTCTTTCAACTGATAGCACCACCATTACACACAAACAGACTCCTAGATGTCGACTTTCGATCATCTATATCGGACATAAAATCCAAGTCTGTATAACCTTGAACTTGGAGTTCTTCATTACCAATAACCAACAACATATCCTTAGTTCTTCTCAAGTACTTAAGGATACATTTCATAGAAGTCCAGTGTTCATCACCTAGATTCGACTGATATCTGCTCGTGACACTCATAGCATGAGCTATATCAGGTCATGTACATAACATAGCATACATGAGGCTACCTATTACTAAAGCATAAGGGATCTTGCTCATGCGTTCAATCCCTCAGGTGTGTTGGGACACATTTTCTTGGAGAGATGAATGCCATGTCTAAAGGGTACCAATCCCCTCTTGGAGTTTTTCATGTTAAACCTCTTTAGCACTTCCTCTATTTACAACTTCTATGAAAGACCTAGCATTCTATTCGTTCTATCTCTATAGACCTTAATTCCCAAAATGAATGATGCTTTTCCTAGATCTTTCATGGAGAATTCTTTAGATAACCACATTTTAATTGTGGTCAACATGGGAATATCATTTCCAATAAGGAGGATATCATCCATGTACAGTATGAGGCAGACAATAGCACTTCCACTGATCTTTTTGAAAATACATGGTTCCTCCTCGTTCTTGATGAAACCAAATAATTTGATCATATCATTAAAATGAGTATTCCAACTCCGAGATGCTTGCTTAAGTCCATATATAGACCTTTGTAGCTTGCATACTTTGTGATCAACATCACTAGATGTAAAACCTAGCGGCTATTCCATACAGATATCTTCCTCAAGGTATCCATTTAAGAATGCCATTTTCACATCCATTTGCCATATTTCATAATCAAAATAGACTGCAATAGCAAGCAATGTTTGGATGAATTTTAGCATGGCTACTGATAAGCATCATAAATTCACTAATAAAAGTACTAATTTATTAATTAATTTATATTAATTTTTAATAATTATTAATTAATTTATATATAATTTTTGAAAAATTCATATTTTTATTAATTAAAAAATTAATTAAAAAATAATAAAAATTAATAAAAATTAAAAAAATAAAATTTTATTATCAATAGAAAGAGCTCATTTTTTTGATCACAACGAAATAAATTTTAAGTAAAACAGAGCTAAAATGGAAAAGATATAAATTTTTAAAAATATAAAATAAATAAAAATTAAATAAAAAAAGAAAATGGCTCAGCCGGCTCCGCAAGTCGAGCCACCAAGCCAAGCCGAGCCATCAAAGCTGACTCAGCCGTTGAAGCCATCAGTCTGTCCATGATCCAGGCGTGGACCGCCAGCTCAGCAAATTTCGGCGAATCAGAGATTGCCACGTGGTGGACCTAGACCCCTTAAGGGTCTACAGAAATTTATCATGGCTCACAAGGGTAATTTAGTCTTTTCGTCCGACAACAGCGGCGCTGATTGGTTGCGGTGTGCGGTGCGGCCGATCCATGCGGTCCATGGGAACAGTTATTGCGCGATCAGACGGATGTGGTTGTTTGCGGTCAGGATCGGACGGCTGTGGTTACTTCCGAATTTTATTCAGATACAAACATCACGCGGATCACCATCGAACGGCAGCGCTCGATCCAGGAGATGATCCGACGGTCCAAAAAGCTCCCGACGGTGATCAAACTCTCAGGCGCATGATTTGCGGCCAGATTTCCCTCCATCAAGCGCGATCCAATGGTCAAAATTTAATCCGACCCGATCTGAGCTGATCTGCATCCGATTTTGATGATTTTTGGACTGTTGGATTCCTATTGAATGGCTGGATTTTATCAAATTTATTAGAGATGTATCAGAGCTATTTTAATTCAAATTTTATTCAGATTTTTGATGATTATAAAGTCCATTTAGTCCATATTGCCTAGAAGCAAATTTTCCAGCCCTCCTAGTCTATAAAAAGGATCCAGGCCTCCAAAAATCAATATCTCCGTTAAGGTGAAGCTTTGTTGTACAGGGCGAAGCAGGCTATGGGTTAAAAGGCTGCTTCGAAGCAACGGTAACGGAGAAGAAGAGCCGAGCTTCTACACCATCTTTCTGCCAATGCGATCAAGATCAGAGATCAGGCTATTTTATTCTTTTTAAATTTTTGTAATTTAATTTGAAATTTTAAATTAATAAAATTTTATATTTTTTTTTGTACTTAATTTTTTTAGCTTTTTATTTTTAATTGTAATTTAATTCGTGTCAACTTTAAATAATGCTTTGCAAGTAGATGCTAAGATCTAACTAGTAGATCTTAGCACCAAGTTAAACTTCCTACAACCTTTTAATTATTCCGCTTTTTTTATTTTTGACTTACTTTTTTGATCCTAACTCTTCTTTTTTTCTTTTTTTTAAAAATCAAGATTAAATCTAAAATCTACTCTTTCTTCTAATGCGATTACGATTCCGCACATCTACTATTTACGAGCATTTTTCAATAATTTTAAGAAGTCGGATTAAACTGATAAAACAAACAGTGTTAAAAACGACAACATCACGTTCCTTATCAAGTTTTTTGGCGCCAGTTGCCGGGGAAGGAATTCAGATGCTATATTTTTTTCTTTTGATTTCTTTGATTTTTTTTTTTATAAATTCATTATTATTTTTTTAAATATTGCTTAACTAATTTTTTTTTTTATTTTTTAAAAAAAAAAAAAAGAGAAAATAAAGAAAAGCATCAAATGCTTTTTGGT
>QRFJ01002148.1:144333-173112 GCA_006176705.1 Cocos nucifera | reverse complement strand
GCACCGGGAAGACGCAACCATGTCTATTAGGCATTGGATGCTATGGGCTGGAGGATGAGTTGGGCTCAATATTCCGGATACGGTGAGAGACCCAATTAGGAACCCAGTCTATGCAAATGGTGGGTCTGACTTAACTAAGGAGTGGATCAATATTTCCGGATACGGTGAGATTCATGAATTAGAGACCAAGTTTGGGTGCACCATGATTAGAGAATCATTGAACAAGAGTTGTTCACTCATTGGCTAACCCATCACCAATAACTGTTAGGTGAGGTGATGAGTCAGTTGGTGAGACCGCACCACCCACTAGAAATCATCAATCGTGGAGATTTTCGCATCTCTACAGAGGGAGTGTAGGGATCCGAGAAAATAGTGGGAGCTAATTTGTTTAAAAATAAAATCCCTAAACAAATTGGTCAAGTCAAAATTACAGTATCTAACTAGAATCTTTGACTCTCTACAGGAAAATGTCTGCGTCCAACCCACTGGCACGTATCCTAGACACACATAGACTGACTGGACCCAATTATAAAGATTGGCTCAGGAACTACAAAATTGTTTTGGGTTCAGAGAAGTTAACACATGTTTTGGACCAGGACCCTCCCACCTTACCAGCTCGTCCATCCACTGAACAGAGAGCGTCTCTGGAAAAATGGATTGACGAAGACAATAAGGCCAGATACTACATGTTGGGCTCGATGTCTGATGAGCTCCAGCGCCAACATGAAGATATCGGGACTGCTCGCCAAATGTTGGCTCACCTGCAGGAGATGTTTGGTGAACAGAGTCGCGCAGCCAAATATCAAGTCACGAAATGACTTTTTAAGGCTAAGATGCGTGATGGGCAGTCAGTCCAAGATCACTGTCTGACAATGATCAAGGACATGGAAGAGCTTGAGAAGCTCGGTGTGAAGTTGGACTTGGATTTGCAGAACGATATTATTCTGCAATCCTTGACTGATGCATATGGGCAATTCATCATGAATTACCACATGCATAAACTTCAAAATTCCTTGGCCGAGTTGATGAATATGCTGGTTACCGCTGAGCTTTCTATGAAAGGTTCTAAAGGCTCAGTTCTTGCTATGGAACGGACTTCTTCCAAAAGAAAGTCTTATGGAAAGAAAAAGAAGTCTGTGAAAAAGCAAAAGGTAGAAGGATCAAAGAAGAAGAAGGCAGAACCGAAGAAGAAGGTCGATGGCAAAGGAAAGTGTTTCCATTGCAACAGCGACGGCCATTGGAAGCGGAACTGCCCTACTTACCTGGCCACCCTGAAGAACAAGAAGGAAGGTCCTTCTGGAGGTATGCTCGTTATTGAGTCTAACCTTACGGTTTCTTCTGCATCCAGTTGGGTGCTTGACTCTGGTTCTAGTGCTCATCTGTGCACTTCTATGCAGGGTCTTGAGGATAGCAGGAGGCTGAGGGATGGAGACATGATCCTACGCGTCGGTAATGGAGCAAGAGTTGCTGCAGTAGCCGTGGGAACATACCCTCTGCGATTACCATCTGGTTTAGACTTAGTTTTAAAAGACTGTTATTATGTGCCTGCAGCTAGCAGGAATTTGATTTCTGTTTCATGCTTAGCACAAGAAGGTTATGTGATCACCTTCTTTAAGGACCATTGTAACATTCTTTATGAAAGAAATAAAATTGCAAATGGTTTCCTTGTTAATGGTCTTTATCAGTTGCATATTGATGTACCTGTTTTAACTATCGAGCAAAACGTGAATGCCAAACGACCTAGGGATAGTCCAAACGACAGATATCTATGGCACCTGAGATTAGGTCATATAGCAGAAGATAGGATTAACAAATTGGAGAAAAATGGGCTATTGAGTCCATTGACTTTTGAGTCATATCCAACTTGTGAATCTTGTCTTCAAGGCAAAATGACTAAACTCCCTTTTGTTGGACATGGGGAGAGGGCCACAGATCTCCTTGCCCTAGTACATACTGATGTGTGCGGCCCATTCGATGTGCCGGCTAGAGGCAATTTTGTCTACTTCATTACCTTTACCGATGATCTGTCTAGGTATGGGTATGTGTATCTTATGAGACATAAGTCTGAAGCCTTTTGAAAAGTTCAAAGAATTCAGACATGAAGTAGAAAAACAAACTGGAAAACCCATTAAGGTTCTTCGATCAGATCGAGGAGGTGAATACCTTAGCCGGGAATTCCTAGACTATCTTAAGGAAAATGGCATAGTCTCTCAATGGACTCCACCAGGAACACCTCAACTCAACGGGGTTTCAGAACGGAGAAATCGGACTCTATTGGATATGGTTCGATCCATGATGAGCTTCACAGACCTCCCAGATTTTCTTTGGGGACATTCATTATTAACTTCAATCTATTTACTGAATAGGGTTCCCTCTAAAACCGTTCCTACCACACCGTATGAGATATGGCACGGTAAGAAACCAAGTCTGAGTCATCTCAGAATTTGGGGTTGTCCGGCTTATGTCAAAAGACAACAAGCGGACAAGTTAGAGTTTAGGTCCTTTAGAGCTCGATTCATAGGATATCCTAAAGAGTCATTAGGATACTATTTCTACATTCCAGAAGACCACAATGTGATTGTGAGTCGACATGCCATATTTCTTGAAAAATAGTTTATTCAAGATAGTGGCATTGGAAAGCAGATTAAGCTTGATGAGAAAGTCTCACAAGCAGAACGAGCTAAGGACCAAGTGGAACCAAATCAGGTTGAGCCAATAAGAACACTACCTCCTCCACCTCGTAGATCGGAAAGAGTTTCCCGTCCCCCTGAAAGATACTTAGGTATTATTTCAGAGGACGTAGAGGAAATGTTCCTCATAGGTAATGGTGCTCATGGTGATGATCCCAAAACCTACAACGAGGCGATATCAGATATCGACTCCGAGAAATGGCTTGAGGCAATGAAGTCAGAGATCGACTCGATGCACTCAAACCAAGTCTGGACCTTGGTAGATCCACCAGAAGGTATAGTACCTATTGGGTGTAAATGGATCTTCAAGAGAAAGATTGGTGCAGATGGGAATGTGGAGACATTCAAGGCTAGACTGGTGGCAAAAGGTTATAGTCAACGCGAAGGCATTGACTATCAGGATACCTTTTCCCCGGTAGCTATGCTAAAATCCATCCGCACATTGCTTGCTGTTGCAGCCTATTTCGATTATGAAATATGGCAAATGGACGTGAAAACGGCATTCCTAAATGGATATCTTGAGGAAGATATCTATATGGAACAGCCGCTAGGTTTCACATCCAGTGATACTGATCACAAGGTTTGCAAGCTGCAAAGGTCCATATATGGACTTAAGCAAGCATCTCGGAGCTGGAACACTCGTTTCAATGATGTGATCAAAAAGTTTGGTTTCATCAAAAATGAAGAGGAACCATGTGTTTTCAAAAGGGTCAGTGGGAGCGCTGTTGTCTTCCTCGTATTGTACGTGGATGACATCCTCCTTATTGGGAATGATATTCCCATGTTGACATCAGTCAAGATGTGGTTGTCCAAGGAATTCTCCATGAAAGACCTAGGTGAAGCATCCTTTATTCTAGGAATTAAGGTCTATAGGGATAGACCGAATAGGATGCTAGGACTTTCACAGAAGATGTACATAGAGGAAGTACTAAAGAGGTTTAGTATGGAAAACTCTAAGAGGGGATTAATACCCTTCAGACATGGTATTCATCTTTCCAAGAAGATGTGCCCCAGCACACCTGAGGAAATAGAACGCATGAGCAAGATCCCTTATGCTTCTGCAATAGGGAGCCTCATGTATGCCATGCTATGTACACGACCTGATATAGCCCATGCTGTGAGTGTCACAAGCAGATATCAGTCAAATCCAGGTGAAGAACACTGGACTTCTGTGAAATGTATCCTTAAGTACTTGAGAAGAACTAAGGATATGATGTTGGTCTTTGGTAATGGAGAACTCCAAGTTCAGGGATACACAGACTCGGACTTCATGTCCGATATAGATGATCGAAAGTCGACATCTGGAAGTCTGTTTGTGTGCAATGGTGGAGCTGTCAGCTGGAAGAGTTCCAAGCAAACTGTGATAGCAGATTCCACCATGGAAGCAGAATATATAGCTGCATCAGAGGCTGCAAAGGAAGCGTTCTGGTACAAGAAGTTTGCTGCAGAAATTGGAGTAATGCCATCAGATGCCATTCCTCTTTACTGCGACAACAATGGCGCCATAGCCCTTGCTAAGGAGCCAAGGTCTCACCAGAAGTCCAAGCACATTGAGCGGCGATATCATCTCATCCGCGATTACCTTGAGAAAGGTTACGTTGAGGTCAAGAGAGTCAACTCCACAGATAATGTGGCAGACCCACTTACAAAGCCGTTGGGCCAGCAGAAGATCGAAGCCCACCTTGAGAAGATGGGACTTAGACTTGTAGCCAATTGGCTTTAGGACAAGTGGGAGATTGTTAGATATATGTGCCCTAGAAGCCAGAATTGGCTGACACTTGTAATACACTTCTAGGGGCAAAATTGTAATTTTGACTATAATTAATGAAATGGGTTATTTTCTATCACACATGTGTATTTAGTGTCTGTGATACATCCTTTGAGTTAATGGTAATGATAATTCATATTTTCAAGAGTTGAAAATTTAAGACATGAATAATCATTATTAACTCATAAACAGCTCCCGACCATAGGATCATCACGAGGATGGTGATTGATCCGGAAGGTTGGTGTACGATCGCTTCTCTTTAGTAGATGAGTCTTGAGTCTACGGTGTGGAGACACCGGAGCGAGAGTACAGGTACTCGTTAGAGAACGAGGGCACTGAGCGTGACCACCTCGAGTAGTCATTAGGAAGTCTACCTTCTCGTCAATGACTGACTCGATGCTGCAGTAGTGTGTCTGGTTCTTTGACCTGAGATGCATCGGCAGTTCACCTTGAGGGTGTTATAGTTTGACTACACCATTACTCGGTCTCCTAGCCATATGGAACCCTGAGGTGTATGTTGGCTATGACATGTTCATTGTAGGAACTGGATTGCATCAAGATGGGATCTATCTACCTCGGTGGTAGAGGAGCAGCCCTATGATGATCATGAGAATCAAGTCCAGAAATCCATGGCCATGGTAGAGTGAAATAATAGAAAGAGTTTCTATTTAGATTTTCACATTGGACTCGAATCGAATGATTACATCATATGACAGAGACTAGGGTTTGACGAGTTCACCTTAACCCTAATCTGATCGGGGCTCAAGATAGAAGAACTTGAATCACACAGGTAGCTGCACCAAGAGGTTCGCATTCAGCTCTGATGGGTTGCCACCATATACTGCTAGGTGTCACTGGTGGATTTTGGGAGCAATTAGAATGATTTAGATGATCGATCATTCTAGCTGTTCGAATCAGAAGAGTTCTGATCCATCGAAAGGAGTTTCGATGATGTCTATGATAGAGATCATGACATATCCCATTACCATACAGAACTGAACCTAACTGGGTCACACAAACAAGGGTTTGAATCTGGTGATCATCAATTGAACTGATCTAGTTCAATTGATCTGAATGAGATTCAATTAGGTTCAAGGAAATCGTGCTAGCACTCGATTGAACCTAACGTTCTTCTTTTACTATCATAAATAAGTTGTCCTGACTGAGCCAAAGGAGTTTGTGCTCAATCAGAGGCCTTCATATGGTCTGACTGGAGGTTGTCCAAGTCAGAATAGGTTGTCTTATTTGTAAGACATTACCTGCCATTTTTGGTCACCTGCCATTTCTTGTTCTTTGACTTTGGTCAAAAGTCTACCGTTGACTGGTCAAACGTTGACCATTGACCCTTTGACTTTTGACCACATGTCATGCACCTATTGGAGAGCTGGTGGGGGCCTGTCCCCCTGCCAGAACCTGGCAAGGAGAAGGGCGCACGCCAAGGGTGGCGTGAGCCCAAGTAGGAGGCGCCTAGGAGTCCTTGTTGGACAAGGACTCCACCTCCCTTTTGGATTCCAATCAGAGTTCTACTAAGAATCCAGTTTGACTGGTCTTAGGCGCCCTCTAAGGAGGAATCCAGGGGTCTCTATTCCAACCAATCAGATTTAGATCTGATTTCACAAAGGGTTGTGATTGGTTGAGAGGAAGAGGAGTTGGATCACAAGCTTAGGTCTATAAATAAGACCCTGCGCCCAACCCTAATTCCAATGCTATTAGATACGCCCCAAGGCTGCCTCTCCCCTCCTTCTCCATGCCATAGTCTCTTCTCCCCTTGCTCTCCACGTCCAAAAGTGTTTTGGACTTAGTTTGGTGCGATTCAGATCAAGGAAAGGCGATCAAAAGCAAGAAGGCTGCGCTGCTGCAAAAGGACGACTGCAGATCTTCAAAAGAGTTTTGAAGATCCTCCAGATCAGATCCAGATCTGATTTTTGGAGGTGTGATAGAGAAGAAGAGGTTCTCCAGATCCAACCCGAGTGGATACCGGTAGAGGCCAGGCGCTTGCGTGGCTAAGATCCAGAACCTTCCGCTGCAATCAGGATCATCTACAGGGTAATAGGATTACCCAAATCAGGTAAATTAAATTTGATTTAATTTATCTTATTTTATTTTATTTATTAAAATAATAAGAATCAGATCTGAAATATATCAAGATCTGATTGAGATCAAGAGAAAAGTTTTGAAATATATCTCTTGATCTAATCAGATCTGGACGAACCTGGACCGGGAAATCAGGATTTCCCTTCAATAGTACCCTTGTCGAAGTATTTTTTGCGACAGGGATCTGGCTCCTATATGACTTCCACAGATTTTCTTGTGCACTTTCCATAATGTGAAGTTGGCTTCTGAAGGTTGGAGACATATCAACAGCGACAGTAAATACGATCTCTTATATAACTTGCCCTCATACAAAACGTACTGGAAGGCTTGATTCTTGAGTTTTCGAGCTTCTTTTGGGTGATGAGGAAGAACTTTCTCCTTGAGGTAGACAACCAACGAGTCGATCCAGCTTGGCTTGAGTTCTGTTTGCAAAATAACCTATGATTCCTCTGAGCTTGGGCACTTCAGGATCTCAAAAAATACTTTTTTGGGCAGTTCGGCTGGAGCTAAAGTGGCCAACTTAGAGAGGAGGTTGGCTCTTATATTTTCTATCCTCGAAATCCGTCGAATGCCAAAATAGCTGAAGGCCGGAGTTAAGTCTTTTACTTTTTTAAGATATTTTATCATACTTTCCTCCCGCGCTTCGTAGCTGCCACTAACTTGATCGACCACTTATTGAGAATCGCTATAGATTTGAAGTCGATCTACTTTTAATTCTCTTACTATTTTTAACCCGGTGATCAGCGCTTCATACTCGGCCCCATTATTAGTTGCAGAAAATTCAAAGCGCAGCACATACTCGACGACGACTCCTTCGGGGCTGACTAAAACTAACCCCACATCCGCTCCAACAGAGTTGGACAAACCATCCATATACAGAGTCCAAAAACCTTCTAGAAGGTCGGTTGTCTCTTCAGGGAGGTTCGGTTGCGACAGTAGAGCATCGATCTCATTTCGCTTAAGCTCGGCATCATCAGAAATGGTACATTCTATTATAAAATCTGCTAATATCTGGGCTTTGATCGATGGTCGAGGTCGATAATTGATATCAAATTTTGTGAGCTCAATTGCCCATTTTTCAATTCTCCCAGAAGCGTCCATTCACTGAAGGACTATCTTTATTGGTTGATCCATGAGGACCGTTATGGTGTACTCTTAAAAGTAAGGTCAGAGCCTCCACAGTAATTAGAAGAGAGTAAGCCAATTTCTCTAACTTAGAATACCTGGTCTCTGCATCCCTTAGGACTCGACTTATATAGTAGACTGGCCGCTGTATCTTCGCTTCCTCCTTGATTAGGACTGCTGCCAAGGCCGTTGGAGAGATCGCTAAGTATAAGAACAATTCTTCTTCAGATTTAGGTTTTGTCAGTAGTGAGGGTGAGTCGAGGTAGTTTTTGAGCTTCTCAAACGTTCGTTGGCACTCCGTCGTCCAACAAAAATTTTTTGGTTGCTTGAGAACTTGGAAGAAAGGCATGCATCGCTCGATCGATCTTAAGATGAAGCGATTTAGGGATGCCACTTTTTAGTCAAGCGCTGAACTTCTTTGATTATCTTTGGAGCGGTCATCTCTTGAATGGCTCAAATTTTCTCTAGATTTGCTTCAATCCTGCACCTCGACATCATAAACCCCAGAAATTTTTCAAAGGTTACACCAAAGGCGCACTTGATCGGGTTCAGCTTCATCTTGTGCTTCTGAGTGCACTGAAGGTCTCTTCAAGATCGATAAGGTGGTTTATAGAAGCTCGGCTTTTGACGAGCATGTCATCTAGATACACCTCCATATTACGGCCGATCTGCTTCTTGAAAATTTTGTTGATCAGGCGCTAGTACGTTGCCCCAGCATTCTTGAGCCCAAAGGGCATAACTCTATAACAATAAAGATCACGATCAGTAATAAAAGCAATTTTCTCCTTATTCTCTGGCACCATCCATATTTGGTTATAGCCAAAGAAGGCATCCATGAAGGTGAGAAGCTCATGGCCCGAGGTTGCGTCTGCTAGTTAATCAATCCTAGGAAGAGGATAGCTATCTTTTAGACAGACTTTATTCAGCCTTTTGAAGTCTATACACATCCTCCACTTGTTGTTTGTCTTTTTGACGAGGACCATATTTGAGACCTAGATCGGATAATTGACTTTTCAGATGAATCCAACTTTGAGGAGCTTGCCTACTTCTTCTGCAATTACTTTCTGCTTCTCCGAGACGTGGCTGCACAGTTTCTCTTTTATCGATCGAGACTTCGGATCAATGGTCAACCGATGTTCCATAACTTCGACATCAATTTTTGGCATATCCACTGAGGCTCAGGCAAAGACGTCCGCGTTCTTTTCGAGGAAGGTGATGATTTGCTTTCGAATCTCATCCCTCAAGTTGGAGCCGATCTGTACAGTGTGTTCCATATTTTCATCGTTCAAGGGCACGGATACGAGATCCTCCATAGGCTCACCCCGCTCCTCGGTAAGGTCATCTCGAACATCCAACCCATCAATAGGATAAGGGTCAGACTGTTCTTCCTTATGCAGGATAATTGAGTAGCAGTGTCTTACCAGAGCTTGATCTCCTCTGACCTCTTCGATCCCATAATCCGTCAGAAATTTCATCTTCAAATAATAAGTTGATACCACTGTCCGAAGTACATTTAGATCAGGTCGGCTGAGAATAGCATTATAGGCGGATGGAGTTCTTACGACTAAAAAGTCGATCTATGCCTTAGCTAGTTTCGGGCATTGCCCCACAATCATGGTCAAAGTTATTATGCCCTCAACTGGTACGGCATCGTCAGTGAAGCCCATCAACGGAGAGTTCATAAGCCCCAAGTGATCATCGAGTGAGGACATTTTCGAGAAGGCATCATAAAATAATACGTCAGCCGAGCTTTCATTATCTACTAAAATACGGCGTACATCGTAATCGACAATGTTTAAAGATATTATAACTGCATCATTATGGGAGAATTCGATCCCCTGAGCGTCTGTCTTAGTGAAGGTTATGGATTCTTCAATCCTCCATTTCTTCACAGATCTCTTGGATCTGCTGGCCTCTTCTTGTCGAAGTCCCCTCAAGATCGTGTTGATGATGTTGAGAGGCGGCCGATCTCTTTGTTGATCCTCCTCTCTTGGTGGCTCAAACTATGGTAATGCCCTCGATCGATCTTTTCATCTTTCAGATCGTCGCCGTAGGAATTGGCCTAATCTGCCTCGCCTGATGAGTTCCTCGATCTCATCCTGAAGTTGGATACACTCCTCAGTGTCGTGACCATGATCACGATGATAAAGGCATAACTTGTTAGGATTGCACTTGCTGGAGTGAGAGTGCATCCTTTTTGGCCTTAGCAGTTGCTTCCTGATTTCCATCAGCACTTGGGTTTTAGGAGCATTGAGGAGGGTGTAGTTGTGAAATTTTCATTGGGAAGAACCTCGCCACGCCCTTCTGTCCAGACTTCTTTGCCTCCGAGCTCGGGAGAAAGTTCGGACTTGCTTTCATTCAGAGGAAGTTTGGAAGCGTGGCCTAACTTCGTTCGGCTTTCCTTCCTTGGTGGGTCTGCCCAGCTCATCGATTCACCACTTACCAAAGGCTTCATCATCCCTAGCTTTGAAGGCCTCATTAGCTCGGGCGTAACCTTTAGCCCAAGCTAGTAGATCGGCAAAGTCCTTGGGGTACTTCTTCTTCAGGAAGAATAGTAAATCATTCTTCTAAAGGCCACCCTTGAGTGCGGCCATTGCGACTGATTGATCCAGATTTCGGACCTCCAATGCAGCGGCATTAAATCGGATAACATAAGCCTAGATAGATTCTTCCTCCTTTTGCTTGATGTTCATTAGGAAATCCGAACCTCGGTGCAGACGTCTGCTGCTGACGAAGTGAGCCATGAACTGATGGCTCATTTAATCAAAGAAAAAAATGGTATCTAGCTTAAGTGCCGAGTATCAGTTCCTGATGGCTTCCTTGAGGTTGGACGAAAAAGCCCAGCATAAAATAGCATCTGACGCACCATGGAGCAACATAATTATTCGAAAGGCCTTCAGATGATCGATCGGATTGGAGGTTCCATCGTAACTCTCGAACTACGAAAGCTTGAAGTTCGGTGGGATCGGTTCTTATATGATCTTCTAAGAAAAGAGAGGATCATTGCGAATATCATTACCGTATGAGGAGAGAGTATGATAAAGCTCTTCAATTTGTCGACTCATTTCTAGGAGCCTTTGATCCAGGAGATTTCATGATTATTGATCTTCAGGGTTTTCTGATGGAACGGGCACGAAGTTTTTCCTTGAGTCAAGTCGTGGTCTGAGCATGGGTCTTCCATCCTTTGCTTTTCTTTTTCAAAAATCAAAGGTCGGATAGTCGAGATCGACCATTCCCAGATTGAACCATGAGGCTCCGGAGAAGCTTGCTTTGGCCGAACCGATATTGGGGCCTACCGATGTATGGCTTGCATTGTATCCGCGAGGCTACGAACCTACTAGACCAGCAGGTTGAACTACTCCACATCCATCATGGCTGCAGGTAGAGCTTGAGTTACTGAAGCTGGAATAATTATATCTGGATGGGTTCTAGCTGCAGATGCTATGGATCGTCGGGTCGAAGCTTTCTTGGAAGGCATTGTGTCTGTAAAGAACTCTAGAGAGAAAGGAGAAAGATCGCTGCTGAGCACTCCTTTAATATAAGGAAACCTAAGAAATAGGGTCCTTCCTCTAGTATCAATTTTGTTGGTGCAGAATTTGGTTGACATCGAATCGAGCTAAAGTCGAGGAAGACGAGGTCGCCACCGGTGACCTGCAAAATAAAGTTCCATCCGAAGTCAGTAGTGGTGGCTTCGATAGGACCCTCCGATGGTTAAGTTAGCTCTTCTGACTAATAGAAATGGAGTGCTCAGAGAGGAGTTCAGCAGAATTTTGGAAAGAAGAAGAAAGTTTAGCTAAAATGTATCTGGAGGGTCTCCTTTTATAGACGGAGTTTGTTGTAACTGCCTTGATAAATGACTATCATAACCATCCTTGATAAATGACAATCATAATTATTCTGATAAATGACAATCATAATTGTCCTAATGAATGATGTTCGTGATTGTCCTGATAAATGCCAATTATAACCGTTCAATAGTGGGATCGTCTGTAGGAATCCGTCTGAAGGAACGGTCCAGAAGGAGTTTGGCTCATATAGGAATCCGACCGTTGGAGGAGTCCGGAAGGAGTTCGGCTTTCGTAAAAGCTCGGTTGCTAAAGAAGTCCGAAAGGAGGTCGGCTTTCGTAGAAGTCTGATTGCTGGAGGAGTCCGGAAGAAGTTTAGCTTCCATAGAAGTTCGGCTATTAGAGGAGTTCGACTTTCGTAGAAGCTTGATTGCTAGAAGAGTTCGAAAGAAGTTTGGCTTCCGTAGAAGTCCGATTGCTGAAGAAGTTCGGAAGAAGTTCGGCTTTCGTAGAAGCTCGACTGCTGGAAGAGTTCGGAAGGAGTTCAACTTCCATAGAAGTCCGACTGCTGGAGGAGATCGAGAGGAGTCCGGAAGAAGTTTGGCTTCCGTAGAAGCTCAGCTGCTAGAGGAGTTCAAAAGAAGTTCAACTTTCATAGAAGCTCGGTTGCTGAGAAGTTCGGAAGAAGTTTGGCTTTCATAGAAGTCCGACTGCTGGAGGAGTTTGGCTTTCGTAAAAGCTCGATTACTGAGAAGTTTGATCGGCTTTGGCTACTGGATAGTTCGGTCACTGAATGAATCCGGCTGCTAGGAAGAGAATTTTTGATTGAAGCTCTTCCGTGATTACCAGCTGCATTAGGCTAAGCTTCAGACTAGACTTCGACGGGAGCAAAATTTATCCCCAACACATTGGATTTAAAGATTTTGCTATGGTGTACTTTTATAATGTTTTATAAAAAGTTATGACGTATCTAGCCATCTAATACATTAGGATATTTAAGAAATTTTATTCCTAAAAGATTACTAGTATATTATTAGCTTTCTTATTTTTTATAAAAAATAATATTTTACTAAAGATCTTAATTTTTTTATTTTTTTTAAAAAAAAATTAAGATTTTTTTTCATGATGGCTGGTGGTGGCGGGAGGGAGGGGAAGAGTGAGTGATGGTGGTGGAGAGGGAGAGGAGGGGTGAGGTGGCAGTGGTGGCAGAGAGGAAGGGAAAAAGGAGTTGAGGTGATGTTGATGGAGGAGAGGGAGGGTAGGAGTCATCGAGGTGGCGATGGTGGAGGAAAGAGAGTGGAGAAATTGAGGTGGTAGTGGTGGAAGAGAGGGAGGGGAGGAGAAATCGAGGTGGTGGTGGTAGAGGAGATGGAGGTGAGGAGTAGAGATGGTGGGCAGTAGAGGAGATGGAGGGGGGTTGGAGTTGAGATGGCCACAGGCGGTAGTGGTGGAGAGGGAGGAGAGGAGTTAAGATGATGGTGACAGCAAAAGGAGGGGAGAAGAAGTAGAGGGAGTGTGAGGGGAGAGAGTGGAAGGGCATGGCATTATGGATGTCAGGGGAGAAGGGCTTTTGAAAAGAATCCATGTATTTTTTCATATAATGACTTGATCTTTCATTCGATTTAGTTAAAAAATAATCTTGAGATTTGAATTATTTATGGCACCAACCATGCATAAAGCATGCTAGAGTCGATTGCCGATGAATATGTCAAATCCATCTATATATAATTAGATGGTCAAAAATAAAATAATAGTAAAAAAAACAAAAATAGTCTTTGGAGCATCATAGCAAAACCTTTGATTAAAAACTTAAAATACTTCTTTTACTACATTTGGCACCACATAAGCTTTCCTATGGCATAATATCTTCTCATATAGCGTCGTCAATTCAATAGCGATGGGTTACACAAATTAGAAAATCTTGAATTTTCTAATTTAAACTAGAAAAAGGGAGGATCCAGACTTGCACACTCATAAATTTTTATTCAAGCCTTGCTAGGACTCAAGTAGAGTAGATTGTCTTATTTATGGCAAGCAGAGCAATAAGATTCATGACAAAACAATACAAGATTAAGACTGGAATTGAGCTTGGGCCGAGTTTCAAGCTAGACTTGAAGTAGTCAGGCTGGATTTGGGCCTAATTACAGAATCGATTTGTCTTTCAGACCGAGCTCGGATATACCTATAGCTCAACCTAGGCCCGGCTCAGGCCCGAGCTTGAAGTCCAGTCCGACCAAATCCCATGGTGCATAATATGGCACATTACTTCTTGTATTTCACCAATTCTGGATTGTGCGCTATCCATCGTACGTATCTCCAGGATTTGCCCTTCTCAATTAAGTCCCTTCTTCTAACCTCTCTTGACCACCTCCAAACCCAGCAACCCTTGGACCTCGTTGAGGGCTCCTGCTCACCTTGGTGTAGAAGGGCAAGGCGGAGCAGCGGTACCCTCCAACTCATCACGGTCGATGGCCGTCGTGCCGCCATTTGTCCCCAACGACCCCAACCTCATTGACATCCTCACCATAAATGGTGTCGGCATCTTCATCTCCGAGGGACGGTAATGGCCTCTTCGTCTTCATTGACAACCTCCTCTTTTCTTTCTTTGCCTTCATCGGCCTCTTCTTCCCCAAGGGGGCTCAGAGACAGCCTTGGGGGCCTCGACAGCACCATAGACTTTGATCACTCTAAATCTTTATTTCTAGAGTTGGTCCAGAGATGAATGCCATTTTCACTGATATCGTTAGTGTCAACTAGGCCAATCATCATTGTTGGAGATCCAATCATTGTCGTCATTGATGCGGCTAGAATAGGACTTAGATTTTTTTTTTTCAAATTTTTTAAGAAAGAGAAGAGAGATAGTGTAGATTGATCCAATTAGATTTGAATCGGGGCTCGGACCTTGATTTGGATCAGATTCAAACTCTCATATTTTCAAAACTTTTGGATCTAAATTTAGTCCGAAAAATAAAAAATCGAGCTGGGCGCTGATAGAGATATGGCCTGATCCGGCCCGCTTCCAACCCTACCCGCCACGCTGGGTAGGCTAAAACCTGCTTAAAACCCTCTCGCCGCTTCCCTGATTCCCCCTTCGAGAATCCACCTAAAACCCTAATCCCCCCGCCACATCCCATTACCATGTCGACGCCGCCGTCGATTTCGTCCACCTCCCCCACCTCCGATAGGAAGCATAAGAAGAAGAAGGAAAAGAAGTCCTCTGCCGCAGCCGCGGCGGCTGCCAGCGGCGGCGACGAAGCCCCCATTTCCCCCGCCGCCGACTCCATCGATGACGATCCATTCCAGAAGGACTACCTCATCAAGCCCCAGTCGTTTACCCCCTCGATCGACACCTCCAAGTGGCCGATCCTCCTCAAGAACTACGACCGCCTCAACGTCCGCACCGGCCACTATACCCCACTTCCCGCCGGCCACTCTCCTCTGAAACGCCCCCTCCCCGAGTACCTCCGCTACGGCATCCTCAACCTCGACAAGCCCTCGAACCCCTCCTCCCACGAGGTCGTCGCCTGGATCAAGCGCATTCTCCGCGCCGAGAAGACCGGCCACAGCGGCACACTCGACCCCAAGGTCACCGGCAACCTAATCGTCTGCATCGACCGCGCCACCCGCCTCGTCAAGTCCCAGCAGGGCGCCGGCAAGGAGTACGTCTGCGTCGCCCGCCTCCACTCCGCCGTCCCCGATGTCGCCAAGGTCGCCCGCGCCCTCGAAACCCTCACCGGTGCTGTTTTCCAGCGCCCGCCGCTCATCTCCGCCGTCAAGCGCCAGCTCCGGATCCGGACCATATATGAAAGCAAGCTCCTTGAGTACGATCCTGACAAGCATCTCGTGGTTTTCTGGATTTCGTGCGAGGCTGGCACCTATGTTCGGACTCTCTGCGTTCATCTGGGCTTGATCCTTGGTGTCGGAGGGCACATGCAGGAGCTGCGGCGGGTGCGCTCCGGGATCCTTGGAGAGAAGGATAACATGGTGACCATGCATGACGTCCTGGACGCCCAGTGGGTGTATGATAATTTTAAGGATGAGAGCTATCTGAGGCGGGTGGTGATGCCGCTAGAGGTATTGCTTACGAGTTACAAGAGGCTGGTGGTGAAGGACTCGGCTGTCAATGCCATCTGTTATGGCGCGAAGCTGATGATTCCTGGTCTGTTGAGGTTTGAGAATGATATTGAGGTCGGGGAGGAGGTCGTGCTGATGACTACGAAAGGGGAGGCGATTGCACTTGGGATTGCAGAGATGACGACTGCTGTGATGGCGACTTGTGATCATGGATCGGTGGCGAGGATTAAGAGGGTGGTGATGGATCGAGACACTTACCCAAGGAAATGGGGACTGGGGCCGAGGGCATTGAAGAAGAAGAAGATGATTGCGGAAGGGCTGTTGGATAAGCATGGGAAGCCAAATGAGAAGACACCAGCTGAATGGCTTCGAAATGTGGTGTTGCCGACCGGAGGGGACACAATGGTCGCAGGTCTTGCAGCAGCACCAGAGTCACTGAAAGAGGGGGCCACAGTTGAAGAAGGGAAGGAAGGGAAGAAAAAGAAGAAGAAGCACAAAGATGGGAATGAAGGCGATGAAGGGCGGAAGCGTAAATTGGAGGAAGGAGGTGAAAGCCCTGCTGCTAAGAAGGCTAAGGTCGAGGCAGTTCAGGATGCTATGGTCCAGGATGAAGGGAAGAAGGTGGAGGTTGAGGAAGTGTTGGTTGAAGAGGAGAAGAGTGAGAAGAAGAAAAAGAAGAAGAAGAAAGAGAAGGAGAAAGGAGAATTGGTATTGACTGATGAGGAGAAGGCAGTAGAAAAGGAAATGAAGAAGAAAAGTAGTAAAGATACGAATGAACTGGGATCGTCTGATGAGGAGAAGGATGGAGAAGAGAAAAAGAAAAGGAAGAAAAAGAAGAAGAGTAAAGAAGGTGATGATGGTGAAGAAAAAGTAAAGAAGAGTAAAGAAGGTGATGATGATGACAATGGAGAAGCAGTGAAAAGTGAGAAGAAGAAGGAGAAGAAAAAGAAGCATCGGGATGCAGAGGACACAGCATGATTGGATGAAATGAGTCTTTGGGATGTCATCTTCAGGTGAGAAGGTTGGTTGACCTTTCACATATTGATACAATTGAGTGGTCAAATTCATGCAGAACTCTTACTCATTTTTAGCTCTGCATGTATGGCAGCAATGAGGCTAGTCTGATGCTATGGCTCGTAGGTTTTATTTAATGTTTCTTTTTGTCTTCCTTTTCTTGAAATGATGATGTATCAGAGAAACTTCTTTTGCTTATGATGCGATAATGATTTATATGGACATTGTTTTGTAGTTTGTATTAGTTTTGCTAAAATGACGTATTCTGCATCCTTTCGATCTTGCTTTATATCTGCACTTTGGATGCTGTTTGTTTGGTTATTGTTTTGTAGTTCATGATTTTTGTCCGCTCAGGTATAATTCTGCATCACACAAGAAAAATGTTAATCGGCAATCATCGTATCACTTTCCTTTCTATCCTCCTGAATTCTACTTTCACTTTTACATTTTGTAGTGAATGAAACATTATTACCCTGAATTTCAGAATTCTAAAATTACTATTTATAAACAACATACACACCATTTTTAGTCAAGACTATATTCTAGACTCCCCTGTTATGCTATCTCTACAGATGTTTGAACATTCCTTAGTAGCTTTTTTTTTTTTTTTTGGTGTTGAGTTGCGTATTTTAATCTATAATTGCAAGGAAAGGTTTATTCTGGGTTTTGCATGCATACACAAGTTACTGTCATATCATCTAATAAAAGCAAACCTCTAAATGTAGCATGAGAACTTGTCAAAGTATAAAATCTTATTGGATTTCATGATCACTGATAGCTGTGATGTTTGTTAAATCATTTGACATTGAGAATCTTGAATAGGTTTGATAAGCCTAAGCCTGGTCTCTCTCTCTCTCACCCTGCTCCCCCCCCCTCCCTTCTTCCCCCCTCCCATCTTTTAAAAGTGGTCAACTTTTGACGTCTAAAATTAGCTGGAAATGTTCTGTTGGTTGTGCAACATGATTTGCTACTCTTTGCTTTCTGTTTAAGATTTTATGTTGAAGTCAGCCTTTCATAATCATTGTCTATGATTGAATGAGTTGATACTGATTGCTTAACATGCATGTACTCTTTGAGAACATGCCAGAATTCATAACTTTAAAATTAAGGACCTTGCATTTGCTACAAAGATTAGTACCTGTTTGAGCTTCTCTATTTTGACAACTGTAAAAAACATTAATTTCAAATTGACATTGTTTCTGTAAGTTAAAGTGAACCAACATACCATGTCACTGAGGACAGATATTACTAAATACACTCATATATATAAACGTTAATAAACACTGTCCTAAATGTTACTTTCAGTAATAATAATAATACATCTTAGTTAGGTGGCCTGCCATCCATGGAGATAATATTGTATGTTATACAAACAAGCAGTGTCTGAGGCAAAGCCATGACTTTGCTTGGTGAGAAGGTGTTTTGGAGGGGTGTTCAAAGAGGAACAATGTTTGTTAAAATCTTACAAATTAAATGTACCACCTATTCTAACGTAATACGAAAATATTTTAGCATTAAATTTTTGATATTCACCCCCCCCCCTGCCCCGAAAAAAAAAAAGAACTCTGTTCATTAAATAAAATTGCCACCATCTGTTCCCAAATCCAATTACACAATCTATTTTAATGGTACAGTTTCCTGATAACATGCCTTTTAACAATAATTTTATATCAACATATGTGCAGAAACCTAACAAAGGGATCATGATGCTGTTGCTCTTTTTTGCTATTTCAGACCCCTTGTAGTTTGTTTTCTCTTGACAAACACAAATAGGTCTTAATAATTGATTTGGTTGACAAGAAAGACTGAGTATCTGTTAAACAGATTGCTTTTATCCATTTTCTTCTTTAAATGACTATAATACCCTTAAAATTTGGTCCCCACAAGACCCATCATTCCCAGTTCTGTAATATATTCATCCATCAGCAGCCTTTCTCTATTATTTGCCCTAAATGTCCCTCTTGGTGGCCTTGCTAGAAGACTATCTCTTGCTCCACCACTAAACCAAGAGCCAAAGCATCCTCTTTGCCTCTTCCTAAATGTTGTGTTATGAAAATTGGCCTCAGTGTATTATGAAAGCAACTAACAAAAACAGTCAGACTTCTAGTTCTTATTCTATTAATCAGCAACATGCATTTTGAGGGAATTAAAGTGGTCTAATTTTTTATTGCTTGCTCTGATTCCTTGACAAAAGGAAACTGGATGAATCTAGAATTAATCGGTTTCTTTAGACTAGGTTGAATTGAACTGATATGAAACATGATGTTCTCTCTCTCTCTCTCTCTATATATATATATATATATATATATATATATCTCCCAGGAGAAGGGAAAAAAACTGTTTGGTAATTCCTTCTTAATAACTCATTAACTTGGAGATCGAGCTTGTATTTACACACTGTATAGGCTCTAGAGAATGACTTCCTCTCCTGACAATTGCCATCTTAATTTCCTTCCTTCAAATTATGAACAAGAATAAGCTTGTGTCTTCCAACATTCATAAAATGGTTCTGGTAGGGAATAATGAGGCCGACTGTGGTGTTGAGTTCCCATTTGAGTTCAACTTTTTGGTAGGCTACCATATAGGGGATGGTGGATGGTTTGGAAAAGGGGGCCAGGAAGGTGGTTTACCTACCAAGTTTGAGTGAGGAATGAGGTTTGAGACTGCACTCTTTAGACTTTAGTTGATGTCATGGCTGGAGGGAAACTGCTAACATGGCATTGGGCAAGAGAATGAAGACATTTCAAGGTGTTTCTGCAAGAAACAGAGGCAAGAAGGATTGTGATATGAGAGGCAGACTAAACGTAACTTAATGTATAATGGTCTTTATAATGTTGGACTCATGATGACAGTACATGGGTTTGAGGTTGATCTAAGTAGTCTGAAACTCTTGGTGTGGTTTCTGTTTTGGCACTTCATTGAGCCAGCCACTTTCTTTGTCAGCTATCAAATTTGATGCTAAGTTCATGCAGGTCCACATAAGCTTGAGGGGTTCTTCTTTAAAGAAAAGAAAAATGAATCATTGATGAGGACAAACCCCCACCGTGAGGAAATACAGCATTGCGGTTTGTTATTGAAACACAACTCACAGAGCATGATTTGGAGGACTATTATGTTTTCTCAATAAAAAATAATGACTTAGTTATGTATCTCAAGAGAAAAGGACTAATTTGGGTTTGGATTAGAAAAAGGGAATACAATGTCAAAATCTAGATAGAAAATTATGTGATGAAAGGAACAAAAAAGTTATGAGTGATGGATAATGTAATACAGTATGATCCTTTCTCAAATTGTTACTAATTTTAGAATCCTGTTTCACTGGAATTGCTATCGAATGCAAATGGTTCAAGGACTTGGAGCTGTGTCACTAACAAAGTAATGAAAATAAATAATATGAATATCGGGTGAATGAAATAAGAAATAAATATAACTAAAAGCAAATGATTTTTTTATATTAGTCAAGTAAAACTATTTATAAAAAAATTTAAGAGATTTCTTGTGTACGATATGCTTTCTTAATAGAAATAACATAACCTTGACCAGCAAGAACATTAAAGAAAATTAAGGGAGGAAAAAGAGAAAAAAATCAAAGCAGAACTAAGCCACTGCTATTTTTCTCCTTGTCCAAACCTAGAGTTGATGTATACTATGAAGTCAGAGTATGCAGACTAGCACCGTGAGTGTCATCCTAGACTCCTAGTCACAACTCTCAAAATATGTCAGCTTTTGTTTATGGTCTCAATTAAATCAGAAGTTTATAATTGCAATTTGTTATTAGAAAACAGATTTGGGTAGGATTTATAATATCCTTGGCTTCTATAATAAGGAACCTGGTAAACACTTTGTGTGCATTTTGATGAATGGCTCCTGTTGGTGCAAAATCTGGTTGACGCCGGATCGAACTGGAGTTGAGAAAGAAGAGGTTGCCGTCGGTGATCTACAAAATAAAGTTCCGTTCGGAGTCGGTGGTGGTGGCTTCGGCAGGATTCTTCGACGTTCAAGTCAGCTCTTCTGGCCAACAAAAATGGAGTGCTCAGACAAGAATTCAGCAAAATTTTGGGAAGAAGAAGAGAGCTTAGAAAAAACGTATCTGGAGGGTCCCTTTTTATAGACGAAGCTTGTCGTAACCATCTGGTAGTGGGCCGCTCGTGGCCACGTGGAGTTTGTTACGGAGAATGTGTCCGTTGTTATGATGTGGCCATTCGGTAGTGGGCCGCTCGAGGCCACGTGGAGTTTATTACGGAGTGTGGTGTCCGTTGCCATGAAGTGGCCGTTCGTTGAGATTTAATAGTCGAAGTTCGGAGGAAGCAGGTGTTAGTTGGTGAAGAGCTTTGACATATATCAATTTCAGAGGAGTTCAGACTCCTAAAGGAAATACGGCTAGAGGGAATTATCCGGAAGGAATGCTAGCTGAACTCTGAAAGTAATCCACTCGAGGAATTCGATTGGAGGAGAAGTCTGGAAGGAGTTCGGCTCCTGAAGGAATCCGACTGAAGGAGAAGTCTGGAAGGAGTTCGGCTTTTGGAAGAGTTCGACCAAAGGAAAAATTCGAAAGAAGTTAGGCTCCTGGAGGAATTCGATCGAAGGAAAAATTCGGAGGGAGTTCGGCTTCTGGAGGAGTCCGACTGAAGGAGAAATCCTGAAGGAGTTAGGCTCCTGGAGGAACTTGACTGAAGGAGAAATCTAGGAGTTAGGCTCCTGGAGGAACTTGACTGAAGGAGAAATCTGAAAGGAGTTCGGCTCCTGGAGGGGTTCGACCGAAGGAGAAGTCTGGAAGGAGTTCGGCTCCTGGAGGAATTCGATCGAAGGAGAAGTCCGGAAGGAGTTTGGTTCCTCTGGAGGAGCTTGACTGAAGGAGAAATTCGGAGGAAGTTCGGCTCCTGAAGGAGTCCGACTGAAGAAGAAATCCGGAGGGAGTTCGGCTCTTGGAGGAGTTCGGTCTGAAGGAGAAGTCCGGAAGGAGTTCGGTCTGAAGGAGAAGTCCGGAAGGAGTTCGGCTCTTAGAGGAACTTGACTGAAGGAGAAATCCGTAAGGAGTTCGGCCGCTGGAGGGGTCCGACTGATGAAGAAGTAATCCAAAAGGAGTTCGGTTGAAGTCCGAAAGGAGTTCGGAGTTCGACCGTTGGAGGAAGAATTTTCGATTGAAGCTTTTCCATGATTATCGGTTGCATTAGGCTAAGCATTAGATTGGACTTTGGCGGCAGTGAGATTTATCTCCAATAATAGTCTCCTCACTTTCGAGTTCAAAATTCGAAAGGAGTACAAAAAAGGCGACTGTCGAAGTCCTTTTTTGGTCTCTACACCCGTTGAGGTTGAAGCTCGGAGGGAGATCTTATCTTCAGTCGAGGTTGAAGTTGAAGTTGAAACTCGGGAGAGATCTTATCTCCAGCCGAGGTTGAAGGATATCTTATCTCCTGTTGACGTAGAAGCTCGGGGAAGATCTTATCTCCAATCGAGGTTGAAGGAGATCTTATCTCCTGTTGACATAGACGTTGAAGTTCGGGAGAGATCTTATCTCCAGTCGAGGTTGAAATTGAATTAGAGCTCGAGGGAGATTTTGTTTCCAGCCGAGGACGAGGGAGATCTTGTTTTCTGTTGACGTTGGAGTTTAAGCTCAAGGAAGATCTTGTCTACAGCTGACGTTGACATTGAAGCTCGGGGAGATCTTATCTCCAGCCGAGGTTGAAGTTGCAGCTTCGAGGAGATTTTATCTCCAGTTGAAATGTTGAAGTTGCAGCTCGGGGGAGATCTTATCTCCAGCCAAGGAAGAAGAAGATCTTATCTCCTGTTGACGTAGATGTTGAAGCTTGGGAGAGATCTTATCTCCAGCCGAGATTGAAGGAGATCTTATCTTCTGTTGATGTAGACGTTGAAGATCGGGGGAGATCTTATCTCCAGCCGTGGTTGAAGTTGCAACTCGGGGGAGATCTTATCTCCAGCCGAGGTTGAAGATCTTATCTCCTGTTGATGTAGACCTTGGAGCTCGGGGGAGATCTTATCTCCAATCTTTGGGGAGATCTTATTTTCAGTCGAGGTTGAAGGAGATTTTATCTCTTGTTGACATAGACGTTGATGCTCGGGGGAGATCTTATCTCTAGTCGAGGTTGAAGGCCTTCGACTTGCTCATGTTAGGATGAGGTTCTCCTCCTCTTCTTAACATGGCCATTATTGATTGTTTCTTTCCTGTCATCACATAGTTTTTGCACCAAGAAACAATAATATTGAAATGGAGGAGTTTTATTGAAGAAAAATTACTAGTAGTACATCCTCAGATTTTCTGAATTCAAAGATCGTGGGAGCGTTGTTCTTCCGAGCTCCTTTAGGCGATAAGTTCCGTGCCGGACGATCTCCTCTATTTCAGACTAGCCTTTCCGATTTGGGGCAAGCTTCCCTTGGCTTTGAGGTTGAGAGATGGCGCTCGTCGAAGCACTAAGTCCCTCAGAGATAGGGTCAGAGATAGGGTTGATGATGTCAAGAGGCAGTTGATCTCCTTGTTGTTCCTCCCTTATTGGTGGTTCCGGCTACGACAGTGCCCTTGGCTGATCTTCTCTTGCTTCAGGCCGGCGTTTGAGGAATTGACCCAATCGGCCTCTCCTTATGAGCTCCTCGATTTCGTCTTGGAGCTGAATGCATTCTTTAGCATCGTGGCCATGGTCACGATAGTATAGGCAGTACTTGCTTCGATCGCGCTTGTTTGGGGGAGATCGTAATTTTTTTGGTCTTCGTAGCTGATTCTTAATTTCCATCAGAACTTGAGTTTTAGGAGTATTAAGGGGGGCGTAGTTGTGGAACCTTCCGAGAGGACTTCTTCGTGTCCTTCTATCGGGGCTTCTTTGATGACGAGCTCGAGGAATTCGGGCTCGCTTGCGTTCGGAGGGAGTCCATGAGTGCAGCCGAACTTCATTCGACCCTCTATCAGCTGTGGGTTTACTAGACTCGTCCGTCTGCCGCTCTCTTGCGGCTCCCTCATCTTTTAATTTGAAGGCTTTTTTCGCTCGGTCATATCCTTCAGCCCGAGCTAGCAGATCGGCAAAGTTCCTGGGATACTTCTTCTCTAGGGAGAACAGTAAATCATTCTTCTGAAGGCTGCCCTTGAGTGCGGCCATTGCAACAGACTGGTCCAGGTTTCGGATCTCCAATGTAGCAGCATTAAATTGGATGACATAAGCCCGGATGGATTTTTCCTCCTATTTGACATTCAACAGGAAATCCGAACCTCGGCGCGGACGTCGGCTGCTGACGAAGTGAACCGTAAACTGATGGCTTATCTGGTCAAAAGAGAAGATCGTACCCGACTTCAACGTCGAGTACCAGTTTCTTGCTGCTCCCGTTAAGGTAGATGGGAAAGCTTGGCATAAGATGGCGTCTGGTGCACCATGGAGCAGCATAATGGTTCGGAAGGCCTTCAGGTGATCGACCGGATCAGAGGTTTCGTCGTAGCTTTCAAGTTGGGGAAGCTAGAAGTTCGGTGGAACAAGCAATTGCATAATTCAGAGAGAGAAAGGAGGATTGGTGCAGACGTTGTCATGGGGAGCTAGGGCGACGTGGTGGAGTTTTTCAATCCGCCGGTCCATCTCCCGTAGTTTTCGATCTAGGACGTCATCTCAATCGCAGATCTTGGATGGCTTCCGACTGTAGATGGGGAATGTCTCTTCCGACGGAGAATCATGATCCAAACATGGATCCTCTACTTTTTATTTCTCCTCAGGGGCGACGGGTATGCTATCCCAAGTACCCTTTCTTGGGATCGGTTCCTGACATCCTGATGGCAGGTTTCTTGGTGGAATTGCCGTTGGGGGCTGCCGCATGGCCTGCACCATTTTGGTGAGGCTCCAAACCCGCTGCATCAGCAGGTTAAACTGCTCTGGATCTACTGTGGCCGTCGGTGGAGGAGGTTGAAGCGTCGACGCTGGAGTCGGAATGGGCGGATTTGGCTCGGATTAGGCAGCAGAAGCGGTAGATCTCCTGGTAGTCGCCTTCGTTGGAGGTATTTCTTGGGATTGAGGAAGAGGATGGAGATGGATCTTTGAGAAGAAGATCTAAAGGATCGGCTGAGCACTCCTTTAAGAACAAGGGTACCTCAGGAACAGAGGAGCCCTTCCTCTAACGTCAATCCTGTTGGTGCAGAATCTGGTTGACGCCGAATCGAGCTGGAGTTGAGGAAGAAGAGGTCGCCGCTGGTGACCTGCAAAACAAAGTCCTGTCCAGAGTTGGTGGTGTTGGCTCCGGCAGGACCCTCCAACAATCAAGTCAGCTCTTTTGGCTAATAGAAATGGAGTGCTCAGGCAAGAATTCAGCAAAATTTTGGGAAGGAGAAGAGAGCTTAGAAAAAATGTATTTGGAGGATCCCTTTTTATAGATGGAGCTTGTCGTAATCATCCGTCCGATAATGGGCCGCTCGGAGCCACGTGGAGTTTGTTACGGAGAGTGCTGTCCGTTGTTGTGATGTGGCCGTTCGATAGTGGGCCGCTCGAGGCCACATGGAGTTTGTTACGGAGAGTGGTGTCCGTTGCCATGAAGTGGCCGTTCGTTGAGATTTAATAGTCGAAGTTCGGAGGAAGCAGATATTGGTTGGTGAAGAGCTTTGACATACATCAATTCCAGAGTTCGGACTCTTAAAAGAAATATGGCTAGAGGGGATCATCCGGGAGGAATGCTAGCTGAACTCTGGAAGTAATCTACTGGAGGAATCCGACTGAAGAAGAAGTTTGAAAGGAGTTCGGCTCCTGGAGGAATTCGACTGAAGGAGAAGTCTGGAAGGAGTTCGGCTTCTGGAGGAGTTCGATTTTTGGAGGAATTCAACTGAAGGAGAAATCCGGGGGAGTTCGGCTCCTGGAGGAGTCCGACTGAAGGAGAAATCCGGAAGGAGTTCGGCTCATGGAGGAACTTGATTGAAGGAGAAGTTCGGAAGAAGTTCGGCTCCTGGAGGAACTTGACTAAAGGAGAAATCCGTAAGGAGTTCGGCTCCTGGAGAAGTTCGACTGAAGGAAAGGTTCGGAAGGAGTTCGGCTTCTTGAGGAACTTGACTAAAGGAGAAATCCGTAAGGAATTCGGCTCCTGAAGGAGTCCAACCGAAGGAGAAGTCCGGAAGGAGTTCGGCTCTTGGAGGAGCTTGACGGAAGAAGAAATTCGGAGGGAGTTTGGCTCCTGAAGGAGTTCAACTGAAGGAGAAATCCAGAAGGAGTTCGGTCTGAAGGAGAAGTCCGAAAGGAGTTATGCTCTTAGAGGAACTTGACTGAAGTAGAAATCCGTAAGAAGTTCGGCCGTTGAAGGGGCTCGACTGATGAAGTAATCTTGAAGGAGTTCGGTTGATATCCGAAAGGAGTTTGGCTGGGGTTTGGCTGTTGGAGGGAGAATTCTTGATGGAAGCTCTTCCGTGATTACCGGTTGCATTAGGCTAAGCATTAGACTGGACTTCGGCGGGAGTGGAATTTATCCCCAATAGCTCCCATGTCATGAGATATATAGTTGTTTAATATCACATGATATAATTGGCTACTTTGTTCTCATAAAAATACCTTGGTAGGTGGTAGCCTTAGGAAAAAAATAAGAAGTTCTAACTCAAAAATCTAAAGATGCTGTGGGCAATTGAACTATAACCTCTAACATATTAAATTGAAACTCCTAACCTTCTGGCATGCATGAGGCTCTGGATGGCATGTCATTTTTTCCACGTGCGTAGCATGTGACAAAATCTAGTGTTTTAAAATCTAGTGTCAATTTGAGTCTGCCTATGATAGGATTAGTCTGATATGGAAGACCACATACATACATACAAGTTAATTGACTAAATAGTTAATTTACTAAATTTCCTTCCCTGCATGCTAAATTTTGTTGGGCTCAGATTTGAAGAGGGACTGTTTTCTAACTTCTGGGTTTTCTTCATGAAGTTATAATTGTTTAAGTAATTAAATCCTATGTATGTTAATTTACTAAATTTCCTTGCTAAATTTTATTAGGTTCAGATTTGAAAAGGAACTCTTTTCTAACTTCTGGGTTTTCTTCATAAAGTTATAATTGTTTAAGTAATTAAATCCTTTCCCTTTTATGTGCTCCAGATGTTTTAACCACTTCCTATGTGGAAATTGAATAATTACGGTTGTTCTAGGGCATGAGCAGTGTTGGGGATAAACCTCGCTTCCATCGAAGTCCAGTCTGATGCTTAGTCTAATGCAACTAGTAATTACGGAAGAGCTTCAATCGGGAATTCTTCCTCCAGCGGACGAACACTAGCCGAACTCCTTCGGCAGTCGAACCCCTCCAGCGGTCGAACCCTAGCCGAATTCCTCCAACAGCCGAACCCCAACCGAACTCCTCCATCGGCCGAATTCCTTCAGTAGCCGAACTCCTTTCGGATTTTTTCAGGAGCCGAACTTCTTTCGGACATCTCATTCAGTCGAATTTCTTCAGGAGCTGAACTCCTTCTGGACTTCTCCTTTAGTCGGATTCCTACAGGAGCCAAACTCCTTCTGGACTTCTCCTTCAGTCGGATTCCGAACGTCTGCTTCCTCTGGACGGTTACGACTGTCATTTATCAATCTGCTACAGGCGATCCTACTATCGGATGGTTACGACTACCATTATCAGTTTATTACGAGCGACAGCTTTTTCCGTAATAAATTTCACGTGGTCCCGAATGGCCCATGATCGGACGGTTATGATTGTCACTATCATCTGCTCTAAATTTCGTCTATAAAAGGGACCTCCAAATACGTTTTCTTTAAACTCTCTTCTCCTTCCCAAAATTTTGCCGAATTCTTTTCTGTTGATAAGATCTCTCTCGAGTTCCAACTTGAACCTCGGCTGGAGATAAGATCTCCCCCGAGCTTCATTGTCAACCTCAATAGGAGATAAGATCTCCTTCAACCTCGGTTGGAGATAAGATCTTCTTCGAGCTCCAATTTCAACCGAAGATAAGATCTCCCCCGAGCTTCAACCTCAACGGGTGCAGAGCCCGGAAAAGGACTTCGATAGTCGTCTTTTTTGTACTTCCTTCGAATTTCGAACTCCGGAGTGGCGGGACTATTGTTGGGGATAAACCCCGCTCCCGTCGAAGTCTAGTCTGATGCTTAGCCTAATGCAACTGGTAATGACGAAAGAGCTTTGATCGAAAATTTTACCTCCAGCGGACGAACACCAGCTGAACTTCTCCAGCAGTCGAACCCCAGTCGAACTCCAGCGGCCGAACCCCAGCCCAATTCCTCCATCGGTCGAATTTCTCCGGGAGTCGAACTTCTTCTGGATTTTTTTAGAAGATGAACTCTTTCCGGACATCTCATTCAGTCGGATTCCTCCAGGAGTCGAACTTTTTTCGGACTTTTCCTTCAATCGGATTCCTACAGGAGTCGAACTTCTTCTGGACTTCTTCTTCGGTCGGATTTCGAACACCTACTTTCTCCGGACGGTTACGACTGTCATTTATCAATCTGCTACAAGTGACCCCACTATCGGACGGTTACGACTGCCATTATTAGTCTATTACGAGGGACACCTCTCTCCGTAATAAATTTCACGTGGCTCCGAGTGGCCTATGATCGGACGGTTACGATTGTCACTATCAATCTACTTCGGACTTTGTCTATAAAAGGGACCTCCAGATACGATTTCTTTAAGCTTTCTTCTTTTCAAAATTTTGCCAAATTTTTTTCCGAGCACTCCATTTCTATTGGCCAGAAGAGCTGACTTGATCATCGGAGGATCCTGTCGGAGCCACCATCATCGACTCCGGATGAAACTTTATTTTGCAGGTCACCGACGGCGATCTCTTCTTCCTCAACTTCAGCTCGATCCGGCGTCAACCAGATTCTGCACCAACAAGCAGAATGGAGACCAAAAATTCTAGCTTTTCTGCAAAAAAGTACCTGGCCTTTGTCTTGTGCCATTTCTGCAAATTTGGGAAAAATTACCACAATCACCATCAAAGTTTACAAAACCACTCCCATATGTCCTCGAAACAACTACCTGGCTTTTAATTGTCTTGTTCCTTTTGTGAAAATTCACGAAAGATTACTACGATCGCCATTGAAGGTTATGCGCAACCAGTTCCATGCTTTTCTCGTATTCTCAAGACAACTACCTCTCATAGGCAGCCAGTTTGCAGTGCTTTCACTGTATTCACACCAATTGTTCCAATACAAAAACTGTTACATTCCATATGTTCTTTCCCTTAAGCAGAAAAATGTCTGTGCTATCTGATATACCACCTTTGGTCTAAGCTCTTGTGTACAGG